>JARYHS010012519.1:175091313-175459804 GCA_031002005.1 Vandiemenella viatica | reverse complement strand
TCAAACCAGTCTAAAGACTGACGACAGCAAAAAAAAAAAAAAAAAATATTCGAAACTGTCCCCCCCCCCCTCTCCCCTTAAGTCATCCAATATTTTTGGTTTTGATTCTAAGTGTTATACCTTCACAAGACCAGCATGGTGACATCCCAAGATTGTATTAGATTTGGTGATATAGTGTATAAGCATTTTTGCTTCTTACAGTCAACTGGAAACTAGACTGTAGTGTGGCAAGCCAGCTGATTGTGAGTGAGGCTTACCTGTGAGGTGTTCCCGTCGACTTGGTGAGTGTACACGTTGAGGTAGAGGCAGTCCTCTTGCCCGGCGATGATTGGGTTCGGCAGCAGGTCGTTCCTCTGGATGCACAGTGGAGGTTCCTCCGTGGCGTTCAACACGCCCGACCAAGCTTTCGCTGGCAGCGGCGCCTGAAACCAGCAACACTCACTAAGCAATGCTATTTACAGAGGTCTACAATTATTTCTGTTCGGAGTTGTGTCACTGATGGTACGCAATATTACAGGAGTATGAACCCAACTAATAACCCTCCATAATCCATCCTGTTGGGAGGTACAGTACATAGGCCATTATTGTGAACATATTTGCGTAAATATAGAATAACAAAGTGCATCATTAACACTTAAAACCTTAGTTAAAGGGGTCAAAGATGTCACCAGAAGAAGGAAGCAGTAACTTTAGTGGACTGATGTATGGAAGAAATTGGTTGATGCGAGCCATCAGAATTGAATGATAATGTTATAAAGAACAGTTTTCGAGACAGAGAAGCCTAAAATAAAATGGAATCAATCCACGAACGGTGATGGAGCCCATTAAGGATTGTATGTGATGCGTACTTAAATTATGGGCACAGAAAAATGATTTAATATGTGATTTAAATTAAACAAAGGAAAAAGGAAACGGTTTTAGGCAATATAAATTACAAGGAATGGGAAAATGACTCATCACTCACCAAAGCTAAGGCAGCGACGGGAGAAGAACATATATCACGAACACAAAAAAATGTACACAATATTTCGGTCTTAGACCTTCTTCATGTTAAAGAGAGTGAGTCATGTGGTTCTGGAGGTGTGCACATGCCTAAGTTTCCTACATGACTGAGTAGATTATCAATATGGCGGTGGGACTAAGATGTTATATATAAATATGTATATCGCAGAAGGTGATAGAAGTGGTAATATGTGATTTGTGAGTGGTGTTGTCAATTGAATATTATGCATTGTGATGCTTAATAATATGTACTAATTGCTAATCTTAATAGAGTTGTAAGAGTTTAAAATAAATTGTAATATTAATGTGTCAAAGAAAGGTCTCAATGAGTCATTTAAGAGAAGTATACTAGATAGTAAATTAACAGTACTGAGATTGCGATTTCAGGTGTTAAAGAGTTGGCCATACACAAGATACTGGAGGCCATAGAGAAAGAATTAAAGTAATTAGTTAATATCTGGGAAGTGATGAAACAGGTAAAGAAAACATCAAAGAAGATGGCGCAAGTGTATGCATGGACAGGAGTCATATGTATGATTATCGTAATCAGCAAATTTCAGTGATGGCGAAATTCAACGTAGAGATAAAAAATATATATTCGCTGTTCTTTTGTAATTTACCTTAAATCTCCATCTCATAAAATTAGGCGCCATTTTATTATTATGATTCGGCGCAAGCAAAAGCCCTACAATTAGAGTTGATGGAAGTGATGACTTTTCGTATTTCATATGTAAATAATAAGACAACATGGAATGTTTTATCACTTTGTTCCCCTCTTATTATCTATGTAAAATAAAGAAAAGGAATTATTTATTGCACTTACGTAAGATTAATTCAAATATGTAAGCTAAATTTGGTATGTATCAAAATAAACCACACAATAATAATTTTCACGCCAAACGGATATTCTATATCGAGCGTATCTCGTTTTCTACACTGCGAACAAGTGTGAAGAGCATAAACGCCATTTTCTCCTTGGATAGCACAACAAATGGAGCATGTTTACGACCACTATCACAGTTGAAAGTTACGTACCAGGATGTTGCGTTTTTGAGACTTCAACAGAGACAGCGGCGTTTGACTGAATGAGGCCTGCAAGCTGGACCACGAAAAACTTCGGATAGAGCGTCATACAACCAACCTACTACTGTTTTCCGTAGCGGACGTCGGACAGCACCACGCATTATTGGTGGAGGGCATGGATGTTCGCCCACGGGTGAGCCCACTGTATAGACGTGTGCGGCGTCAAGCTGACCTTATTTCCTGTTAATTACCAACAGTTTTGTCCAACCCCCTAGAAAATAGGCATAATGAACATGAAATTAAGGGAATATTCTCTTACTGGAGAAGATATTCCTTTCTTGATTGAATTAAAATGCAAATCTTTAGAATAAAACTGTCTTCAAATTTCTCAGTCGTGCCAGAATTTTCAACGTCGATATCCTGCAATGTCACCGCAGCAACTGATTATGAATTGAAAAATAATGTTTTATGTTTGAACATAACCCAAGACTTTACCTCAGTGCTTAGGTCGAAAACGTCTCCACAGATCTACCTATTATGACGTAAAATTAATGTAGATCAGAAAAATCCTTGGGGCTGGAAAAAGTGGTTCGATTGGAATCAGGACCACCAGTCTTCATTCTAAGAACTTGAGAAGCATTCAAGGCCACTGTTTTTATCCATATCCTACGAAAGTGTTCTAAATTGTAAAAATCGAAATGAAATAATTGGATCTCAAAGTTTCTACAAGATACTTGGAGATGCTGTTGAAAGTAAATATTTATGCTGCTAATTTCTCGCCATAATATTAAAACGCTTTCAGCTGACCAATCAATGCCTACGCCTAATCTTATCTGAGAGTTTTTTCTTGGAAATAGTATGATGTCTAAAATACCCACTGTTCCGATATCATTTTACGTTTTATTTTCGACTTTTGAAATTTCGAGAGAAGCTAATTCAACTTAGTGGACAAGTTAGTGAGATAAAGCTCGGTGACAATAGGAAGAAAAATATTTACTGCACTTTATTTGATAATTTAAACATTCGTACTATTTACAGAATCTGAAACCTTTAAGACATATTTTTGTATACCCTGAAACGTAGCTCTCCAACGGGAGGCTTGGCGTAAGGGATTCCCAGGAAGGCCGCGAAGGAGCGTCCACCGCGTGACGTCATCAGCTTCCCGCGCAGCTGGCCCTGGGAGATGCTCGCCGTCGGGTCCGCTGCGGCGCCACTAGCGGCTGTCGCTGCAACTACTAACACTATCAGCTGTGCCACTGATGCTGCCATCTGTCAGGAAAAAACGAAAGCAGCGTTTTTAAACAAGCTCCTAGCGACTTTACAAATGTCTCCCACCACAACCACGGTACTAACAACCTCGAAGCTTCGAGCGTAAGGTATATCGGATCAGCTTTGTGAATGGATAAAGTATTTTCTAACTGGTCGGTCGCAGTATGTCGTCGTTGAAGGAGAAAGTTCTTCTAGTCTAGATGTTACATCGGGGGTACCTCAAGGAAGTGTAATAGGACCACTTCTTTTCTTAATTTTTATAAACGATCTCGGAGACAAAGTGAAAAACCTTTTTAGATTGTTTGCTGATGATACGGTTATTTATAGGGAAGTAAGAAATTTGGCCGATTACTTAGAAATTCAGCGTGATCTGGATGTTATTTTGGCATGGTGCGCTGAGTGGCAACTTACGCTAAAAAGTGCAAGACAATGAGCATAACTAACAAAAGAATCCAATTTTTCAGAAATACGAGTTAAACAATTCAGTTATTAATATGGTTAATTTGATGAAATATTTGGGAGTAACAGTACAAAGGAACATGAAATTGGACATGCACACTAATTCGTTAGTAGGTAGAGCTAATTCTAGGCTGCGATTCATAGGTCGAATCTTGAAAAATTGTAATGAACAAACAAAGGAGATAGCGTACAAATCTATTGTGCGTCCACATTTGGACTATTGTTGTGCCATTTGGGATCCGTTTCGTAAAGGGTTGATCGAATGTATAGAGAAAGTACAGAGAAGAGCCGCTCGATTCGTGACCGCTTGCTACTGTCCTTATCAATCTCCCTTAGCCCTTAGGTTAAGGGATTCTTGTCAGAAGTACTTGCCGTCTTGGCATTGCCTTCTTTTATTTGCTGTTTTCGTTAAGTGCTTGTTTTACTTTTATATTTTTCATTTCTGTTGAGCCTTTTTTAAATTTTCTTATTATTACTTATTCATTTTTTTAAAATGTTTTTTAATTTTATTTCGTATTTTTTGTGTATATTTATTTAATTTAACAGTGCAAGTGCTTTCCTTTTGCACTGTATTTGTGGTTTTCTCACTCGTTTTCTTCTGTCAGCAGCTGGAGTGGTCTTCTATGTGGTCCCTCGTGTATGTCGTAGTGCGCTAGAGAGCGAATAAGGTAGTTGTCGCTCTCCTCAGTTTTTTGGAAAAAATGTCTAGCTATTTTTTATTAGTAGATTAGGCTGGGAGTCTCTGGTACATAGACGACGCAAGTTTCGTTTAAACTTATTGGTAAACATGTGTACTCCCACTTTCACCTACGAGTGCAGTGAAATACTTCGTCCACCAACCTATTTGAACCGGAATGACAGGAAAGATAAGATTAGAGAAATAAGGTGCCGCAATGATTCTTATATGAATTCTTTTTTCCCTCGTACCATTAGTGAATGGAATGCACAACACAGAGATTAGCTTTGGTGCTGAGCATCCTCTGCCACCCACAATTTTGTGAATTGCAGAGTATGTATGTAGATGTAGAAGGAAACATTACAGCTACGATTATGGTACATAATCAGAAAAATACTGTTAGAGATACGTGAAGGGTGAAAATATATTTTTTTACAGTAATTATGACAGCAGTATTAAACATGCCACTTTTTAAAAAACCGGCACAGTATTCTCTTTTTAACTTCAAACACACACAATCTTACTGTTAACACGTCTGAAAATATTTATGGTTTTGTCACATTATTTCTTAATTACATAGAAATTTTAACACGTTTATTTCTTTGTATTGCCTCTACGAAAATAAAATTTTGCTGTCATTGGAAAACACACTCGGCCCATCAATTATTTTTTTTCATATTACTGCGAAACTTGAATGATACTTGCGGAGTATTTAAAACTCTTATGTAATCCAGAGCCAGACATTTTACTTGTCTGAGGAGGGGGCTGTTTCATTGGCAACGAACGTAAGGGTTTTACATGATACACGGCACGAAAAACGTGCCGAGCTCCGATGTTCTCTACAGATACCTCCAGATACAACAAGTAGGATTATACACTGTGGCGTATTTTGAGAGACGACTGTAACGATATTGCTTTGTATGATTATGGCAGTGTTCCTAACAGTAATTATGCAAGCAGGACTGGATTCTGCTCGCCACTGGCTCTTATTAAAGGCAAACTTGTTGTCGGAGTAGATTGAGAATTAAGAAGGCTGCTAAACTCGTCCAACCTGCAGTGGTAAGTACCTGGGTGAGCGGTCAACGCACGGACCTGTCATGCGGGAGGTCGTAGGTTCGACTCTAGTTTCGGCTATCCGGTACTAGTTTTTCTATGGTTTTGCGAAATCACGACAAGCGATTGCCGAGATGGTTGTTTCAAAAGACGATGATCATTTGTTTTATCTTTTTTTAGTGCTGCTTATCTGTCATTATATATATATTCTTATAATCAATTCCTTCCTGTTCCTTGTCTCCACTCCTCGGAGCTCTAACAACAGTTTCGTTGTTACTGCAACTTGAATGGATTCCCGTGTGACGTATGATGACACCTTTTCATTTGTTACGTTCTATTAAGGTACCAGGTGCCATCGAGAGCGAACTAATAAAAAATATAGAGTAGCGGGTATTGCCATCTGTCCGTAAACACTGTAAGTATTGTCCAAATGTATTTCGTGATACTTTGTTTGTGGTTCACCGTGTATTTTTTGGGTGTAGAAATGTGGACCATCCAAACATTCATGGTAAGAGAAAAATGCTTAAAAAAGAAAAAAAGGATAGCCTCTGTGTGTTTTAAACTATTTGAACTAGAAAACAAAGGTACTTATGTACTTCCTTACTGCTTACAATGTTTTTAATTTTTCATTGGTAATGACGCAAATATATAAACTTTACATGTCATTTAACCGGATAATGTACAACTCAGTCATCAACAATTTTAACAATCACTGTATAAGAAAACGGTTTTCGTGTTTGAATATTGTTTGCATTTCAATTTTCACTTGTCTGGAAGTTCTGACAATATTCCATCAGGTCAGTAGCTACGACTCAGAAAATTTGTATAATTGTACAGTGAGTACGAAAAACCATCCTCCTATTCGGGAGACCGCGGGTTCAAATCCCTGTCCGGACATCCAGATTTGGGTTTTCCGTGGTTTCCCCAGTCACTCCAGGCAAATGCCGGGATGATTCATTCAAAAAGGCCATGGACGAATTCCTTCCTGTTTCTTGTCGAAACCCATCCCGCCTCTAACGACCTCGACGTCGACGAGGCGTAAAGCCATAAGCAAAAAAAAACACCATGGGAACTGTAATTGTCGATGATCATACTGAGATTTGCGATAACATCCCTAACGCTATTAAATAATACGACACTACTGTCGCTTCCATTACAATCCATTGGATTAGAATGTACTTAAGGGAGCATCCATAAACCACGTAGCTCCATTTTTGTCTCCTGTGAACCCCCTCCCCACGTAGCACGTAGCTTTATCAAAACCCTACTGATTCCAGAAGACATTATGCACTGTTTCCTTTTGTCAGACTATCCTAAATTACATACGAAGATAATTAAATGACGAAAATAAATATTCACATGTTGTGTGTTCTGTATCTCATTTTAATTGTGACAAATAATATGAATGAAAAGCTACGTGGCCTGGTTTGGAACCCGCCTCCCCCCTCCCCCCACATAGCCTTGGAGAGCTTTGCAGGCAACGCCTCCCCCACCCCAGACCGAGTCACGTAGTTTATGGACGGTCCCTATTTAAGTATACGAAATTTTACAAAGATTCAGAGGATTTATTAACATCATCTGTTAATGTTTGTTTTAAACCTGCTTTCTGCTGCAAGGACACTTGAAGATCGGTTCCTAACGGTGACGAATGCTTAGCTAGGAATTTACAAGAATTTTTGGCACTAAAATAACAAAACACTATGCATTAGCTTCTGAATCAGGAAACAAAATTTTAAGATGAGACTGTTTACGATAGTCTTTAAGACATGAAGTAATTCTGGTAAACTTTTCTCTTCGTTAAATTGTCTGTGCAGATACGAACCACGCATTGTCTTTAAAGAACACTGCGCATTCCTCTCAGGAATTTGTTGCCGTGATCAAATCGAAAATTCTGGACAGTAAGTGTGTTTAGAAAGACAGTCAGATCCAAATATTCATCTTCTCAGAATTGTTTATTTGGTTTTCGCGAGTAGGTAATGTGGATATGAAAACAAGTGATATCGAGTAGCGGTAGAGAAAGCAACTTCCCGATGTCACTTTCAGAGTAACGGTTAGGGTTCGCCAGACGATTCGCTTGGCATAGTAGGGGCTGGCAAGCTAGCCCTGGACTGCAGAAATCACCGGTTCCAATCTGATCTCGGGCAAGTGTGGTATAAGGTATTCCGTCCGTTCAATGTTGTCTGTAGTGAATTGAAGCAATACTATGTATAAATTGATTTAGATGTTCAGCGAATGGAAAGTCCAAACCACCTCGGATGACCAAAAAAAATGAAAACCATAGTGTACAGTTTTAAGGTTACCAATGACAAAGCTGAAAGAGGAATAAAATTAATCCAAGACTTCAACTCCTGTTTAACATAAGACGAAGGACAACGGCAGTTTCTGTTACGTGTTGTATCTGAGTGCTGTCTTCCACTATTTTGGAGAGGCGCTGAGGTGTTACCCCTGTCGTCATGGTGTGGGTACTTCAAGGTCACTGTTGGTAATGACTGAGGGTACTCTGATGGCAGCCGGCCTCTGTAGCGTATGGGCTAGAGTGCTAGATCTGCGTGCCGAAGGTCACGGTTCGAGTCCGGCCGCGGGCATGGGTGTTTAAGTGTTGTGGCTGTGAATGTAATGCCCGTCCTGTGATGTATCTAATTAACTGGAAAAATTTCATACTGGAGATACTGAACGCACTGACTGGACTCCAACTATCCGAATCGATTGGGACCAGACCCCATTCAGATAATAAAAAATTCTGATAATTGGATTTTTTTTCCAAAAAATAGTTTATATTAATTAGTTAGTGTATGTATGTTGAAAATGAGAGAAAAAACTATTTTTAAATAAAAATTTTTAATTAATTAAACGAAAAGGCAACACTTTTACATATTAAACGTACAAGTGCTGTACATTAGTACTGAACGTAAATAAAAGTCATTGCTTGCTGAACATATTGGTCAAAGTAAGCTGTTTGACTGTATTCATCTGTTCTCGGGCAGCCAAGTCGCGCATCCGCTTGACAGTGAGAAGTTGCATGTGGTCACCCTCGGGCTGACGCTCCATCCACTTCAACGCAGTTTCAAGGCCGGCAAATGCTTGGCTAGCTGATGGTCCCGTGTCTGCTTCAACTTCGACATTAAGGTCATCTTCTTCCTCGACACTTTCTTCTCTCACACTTTCAATAACTTCGTCATCATTTAGAATTTCATACTTAAGATCTGGCGAATCAAACCCACTCTCCTAAATCTTAAGCCCTAACTTCTGAACGTCCAGGAATTTTCAAAAGAATGTTTCTGAATTCCTCAAGTGACACGTCATCCCCATCTTCTCCTGTCTCTTCCCTTTCCTTTTCTTGAGCTTCTTTTTCCTTCTCTTCTTCAGTTGATATGTCTTTCAACTCACGTCTTAATGTGACTGCTTTAATCGATTCGGATAGTCGGAGTTCGGATAATTGGAGTTCTACTGCAATTACTATCAAGTTGGCTGTATGGCCTCAGATGCCCAAAGCCATTGCGGAAAAAAAGAACACACTGATGGCACAGCGGTACAACACAACCACGCGTACCGAGAGTGGTCGGTGAGCGGTTAACACTCTGGCCTCGCATTCGGGAGGACTCCAGTTCGAATCCCCATCCAGGCATCCAGATTTGGGTTTTGCATGATTTCCCCAAATCACTCCAGGCGAATACCATGTTGCTTCCTTCAAAAAGGCCATCGCCGAATTCCTTCCCTTTTCTTGTCGCCAGCCCCATCGCGCCTCTAATGACCATGACGTCAACGAAGCGTAAAGCCATAAGTAAAAAAATAAAAAAATCGCGCGTTCTTGTGTTTCTATCTTCATTCGACAGTACCGAGATGCAATTTTTCAACAAGACGATGCTCGAACATAACGGCACGTGTGTCTATGAGCTGTCTGCGTTATGTTGAGGTACTCCCGTGGCCAGCAAGATCCCCAGATCCATCCTCCATAAAATATGAGTGGGACCAGCTCGGACGTCAACTCCGTCCTAGTGGCGGCATCAAGGATACCAAGGACGAATCAAAACAGATGTGGGCCAACATACCTAATCAGAGGATATAACGGCTTTATGGCATTCTTCCCAACCAAATCAGTGTATGTATCCAGATCAGAGCGGCTGCAACGTCATACTAATAAATTGCCTCATACTGTCAAGTTCTTCGTAAATTTAAATCAGTTTTATAATCACTGAAATAACATCACGTGCCATCTCAAACCGGAAGGTTTCGTTTCGTATTCTCCTCTCCTTCCGGGTGCTTCGCCTTTTTTTTGGTCAGGCAGTGTACTTCGAGGGATTCGCAAACTTTTTGATGACAAATATTGATTGCATACAAGGAGTTTTTATGAATATTAAAAGAACAGACAGCTGTTCTGCTCCAATTAGACGAAGGCAGTGGAAAAACCGAGTGGCTTACATAAATATCATAGATCTACACGTTACTACAAAAGTGTCTAGTTATAACCATAAAGCGTTTGACAGATCAATTTTTTTTCTGTACCTAGCAGGAATCCGTTTGAGCAACATAACAGAAAAATATGGCATACGAATAACTAGGGAGCTTTACCCTACTGTAATGATACGGTCGAACTTACGTGTTATGCAAGCTGCGAATTACCTTTTAATTGACGGATCAATTATGTTTACTATCTCGAGCAATAGAAAGAGAAAAACACGAAAATTAGTTCCCGTACTGCGTTCTTCTAGGGCAGAACTGTGCACTAGTGGCATGATTGTTCCTTGCTGTATTTCGATCTTGCCTTATCGATAGCTCTTTTCCTCAGATTTGGTCGCCACTTCCGGTTATTGGAAGGAAATATTCGGCGAGTGAAACAGTTGAAGTGTCTAGTGAAATGAAAGAATGAAAAGTTTTATTCACATCTCTAAGTTTAATATTCTTGTGCTAGCACACTGCTCCATCACACCAGGCGCTTAAATTGTCTGTAATTTAACCGGACTTTATCCTTTCGAAATTGGAAGCTTATTTCGGTAGACTTATGAAACGTTAATTTAGACCACAGATTCACACACAAAATATCACTCATTCGAAGTTTATACTAAGGGAATGCTGTTTCAGGACATAGTATTTCAGTGTCGAACGCACTTATCTGGCTGCCAAAATTTTACTTCGTCTAAAGTATAATAAAGTAGTTAAAGTTCCTCGTGTACAGTCTAAACCTGGAACGTTTATTTTCTCTCAAAGAAATAAAGCGTCCGTGCTTTACTGAAACCTGAATTAATTAATCTTTGCAAAGACTTTTTTTTTTGTTCAAAGATGCAAAAACAGATTCAAGGTCAACAACATGAGTAGAATGGCCAGTCAAAACGTTCGTAAATTAATCTGTGTGTATATTTCTTTTTTTTTTTCTTTACTTATGGCTTTACGCCTCGTCGACGTCGAGGTCATTAGAGGCGGGATGGGATTGGGGACAAGGATTGGGAAGGAATTTGGCCATGGTCTTTTAAAGGAAGCATCCAGGCATTTGCCTGGAGTGATTTGGGGAAACCATGGAAAATCCAAATCTGGATGCCCGACGAGGATTCGAACCCGCGTCCTCCCGAATGTGAGGTCAGAGCGTTAACCACTCACCCACCACGTGTATATTTCATTCAACTGAAACTCGTACAATATAAACTGAAATAACTTCTTAACCACTCAACATAATTTTATACCACTAATAATTTTATACTACTAATAATTTTACTGTTCTGCACGCTGTAGTGAACATAATTAAATCCTTATGCGAACGTTTGGCGTTCTGGAAAGATCGACCAATCTGGCCAATCAGGAGGGTACAGATGTCACGTGGGTCATGCTTCCCGGCTCAGTGGGGGTCGCATCACGAGTTTTTCTCTTCGAAGCAAGGAGAGCCTAAGCTGCTCTCTTCGTTGTTGTCATTACGGAGTTTACAAATTTCCAGCGTCTCTTTTAAATGCCTCGGCCACCACTGATCATGTTAAAAATGAAGTCTAATATTTTGAAAGCGGATGGTATTACTAGTAGATGAATGCCGAGCAATGGCCGACTTGTGTCTTTTGTTTGGTTTGTAGTGGTGCAGATATTCTCGTAATCTCTACACTTCGGTCCAGAAGAAGATGAAGGACGTGGATCGAAACGTCTTCATACCAGGACGCGGCTTAAACCGACCTGCATGGAAACTACCTACATTTATTTTGGCCACAGAGAGCTTCGACGACAAGATTTTCTTGGATGCATTTACGCTGTGTCAGTTGATTTTTAAACTGAGATCTGTCCTTTACTTTCTGCAGACTGATTACACAAACAATGAATTGAGATGACATATATTTTGAGATTCAGCGTGATTCTGGTCTTATGTTTTCTATAAAACGTTTTGTTTGTTTCTGATATACCATCGATACCGACCCTGTCTATAGAAGACAGATTGTTGAACACTGTGTAGCCCAATAAAATGTTATAGAAATGACTGAAAATTTGCACGAAGGTTTGCGCAGTAAAATATCCTGAATTCATGACTATGTTTATAACCTATAATTTGGTCTATTATTTCTACGGCAGGTTTAATAATAATTAGAGTTTGCAGGTGATGGTAAGATTATGAAGGCGATAACTCGGATGTAGAATCATAATCCTGAAGGTCGTCAGTAACACTTAGCACATTTCGTAACCATAGGACAAACAAAAGTCGCGGTTTATTACTATGTTCAATGACTGGTGGAGGTAAAACGCGCTTCAATAGAAGTAAATATCAGTATCAGGGAAAAAAAACAATCTTGGTCTAAAATGAAATTGACATACTTACTACTCAGAAAATAAAGACCAATTTCAATCTACTACCTTTCTGACTCAACTTGAAGTTCGTTAGTTCACATTTGTAACCTATAAATTTTATTGTGATTTGTTTTAGCACAATATGTTTGTTCTATATTGCATTATTTCTGTGCTTATTACATCTCGCGTGATTAATATTTTGCCGTACGGTTATAAATAAATATACTGTAATAAATGAAACAAATCCATTTCCAACGATTAATTCCTATAAAGACGCGAACTCATATTACAGTTAGAAATTTCAATTCATGCAAATAAATTGCAGTTTCTTCAATTACGCCGCACGTAGACGCTGTTTCAATTTGTGCTACAATAACCTGTTACTTTTCTTTAAGTGAGTATTAGTACAAATATGGGCCGTTCATTAATTGGTTGTTACAGTACTGATATATCAGAATAGGGTATTTGACTACTTCCTGAAAATGGTTTTAAATTGTTTATTGGTACACCTTATTCACCGAGGGAAGAGATTTTTTGACAAAAGTGCATTATTTTGTGAAAAATTCAAAGTTAAAATTTAAAGAATTTAAAAGCCTGCCAAAACGCTCATTTGCTGCCTGGCGCGTGCGACGGCAGTCGTGACGTCACCCGTCTGTAAACGCTGCCGCTGGGAATGGAGCATTTCCTATTACCCAAGTTTTCAACGATTTTTTATTGTTTGTTGCTGGTTATTTCTTGTTATTAATGAAGGTTCGTTTTGAATATAAAATCGAAAACAATTTGGAAAAGCCTACAGCGGAAAAATATTGAAAGTAGACGCATTATTTGTGGGGCTATCTACAGAAACAACCACTGAGTTTTATTCTGTGGAGCTTAAAAATGTAACAACTTCAATTTGATATTGCAACAAAGTCACTTACCATTTTCTGTGAATCTCATTTACACCGCAATTTCGTAGAGTAAATGTAATACGTTGTTTAAGGCGAGAATTATAGGGTTGGTCCTGAGTTTCAATCCTCGCTTCGGAATATTTTCAGTTGGTTTTCTTTTGTCATTTTCTTTGGATACTAGTTGCTGTTGGTTGCATTGCATAATCATTTTTTCCCGAAAATCCACCAGAAAATCAATTTAATTTTTCTTTTCTTTTTTCTGAAGGCTTCACAAATTTTTGGATAACAAGCTAATTACAACCAAAGAAGATTTCAAAAAGGGAATTGGACGTTACTTGCACACCGAAAAAAAATTTTTTTAAATGAAAATGACTTGCACATTAAAAGTAAATATCGCCTAATAGACGCAGTTATGTCAGGAAGGTAACCTACAGTTGTATCGTCACGTAAAAATTCCAACGAAAAGGACACAAAGCTTTCCGGAACTGTTGCAAGATTAGCATGAAATTTCTACATGTGATGTCACTTCTAAAATAAATTCCATTGTTCACGGCCGTGCACCTGTATTTTTTGCATTATATTCTCTCTCTGGTAAGTTTAAAAATAAAAACTTTCCATGTATGGTAGCTATTTGTTTCAAACACTTGCATGACGCTTAGCAACTATTATAAATTCTTAGAATAAAAACATGGTTGTGCAAAAAACAGCAGACAAATACCGAAAAAATTCACACAAAGAATATTATCCCAACCAAGGTTCTTCGAACGTAGGACGTTCTGAATTCCATTACCACTCTTCAATCACGTAGTTATCCTGACACTACTTCTTAATTGCTTCTCTTTATGTTAATAGTGAACAGTTTCTTCATGTGAGATGAAGTGAAACGAGGTAGGTAAATGAATAAACAAACAAATTCAGTTTTTTTGACAAAAAATATTATTTATCCATAATCTTTAATCTGCAATTAAGAAAAATGGCCCACAACATCCATTTGTTCCGAGCGTGGTGAGTGAGCGGTTAACGCTCTGGCCTCGCACCCGGGAGGACGCCGCACAGTGTGATATTTTCTAAATCTAGAGGGACAAAAGTCAGTTTTGATAATTGTCTACGCAGGCAAAATAGTTATTTATATTCAAAGTAGATGAACCATACTACTCGGAACAAAGGTTTATTTTCAACGAATTCACGCTTAACAATAGAAAAAATAGTATGAACAACGGGCTTCCTGTGATCCACCGAACAAGCGCTTCAGTCGGCCGCGCTAATCCATTGAGTTTGGTCGATGATTACGCTGTATTTCTGCGTGTTAGTAGTGATTTGTGTGTTGCTATTGCTTTTGGCGAGCTTCAAGGTAAGTTTACGCATGATTTTTCCGTGATACAATAGCATCATTAAAACAGAACGAGATTATTTTTAATTTAAAAAAAAAAAAAACAAAAAAAAAAACTGAGCCAATTTCATGTTGAGTTTTAGTTCATTATACCACATTATACCGATCTCTTACTATATTTATTTGAAAGAGCTGCTTATTAGCTACAAGAAATACCTTAATTTGTTTGCGCATATTTGCGACACCCATACAACTTTTCTTTATTTTCAGCATGACTGCACGAATTTCGCGTACAGAATTTTTTGACGTATGGTTTGCTAACGCAAAACTATCAATCTCTAACTTTCAATTTAAATATAAATGAGTCTCAAATAGAAGCTGTTACATTTTTAAGCTCAGTAGAATAAAAGTCAGTTTTTTTTTTTTATAGCCAGCCCCACAAATAAGGCGTCTATTTTCGTTATTTTTCCGCTGTAGGCTTTTACATAATGTTCTCGATTTTGTATTCAAAATGAAATTTCATTAATAACAAGAAATGACCAGCAACAAACAATAAAAATAGTTGAAAACTTGGATAATAGGAAACGCTCCATTCCCAGCCGCAGCGTTTACAGACGTGTGACGTCACTCAAGCGACCACCAATCCTAGAGCGTTTTCTGTCACGTGACCAGAGGTAAGAAAAGTATAATTTTTATTTCGCTTTTTTATTAAAAATAATCCACTTTTCTTTTCAAATAGGAAAAAATTAGCTTCCTGAAGCCTTAATCTATGAGAATGAGTTCAATTTATAATATTTTTTTTAATATTGTCAAATAGCCCATTGATGAGACTTCAAGAAAAAATACGTTTTAACTAGGCTTGTTTGAATGACTGGTATGTTATTGCTGAGCCATTGTGATGTTGCTCGTTCCCATTGGATTTTCGTTGTGATAGGAGTGGAAAATAGGCAGACATTTCTCAACGACCTGGGAGACAACACTATTAACCGAACGTTCCACAGACCTAATGACACTCCGAGCAATTTCTTTCCATTACAGATAACCTCTAGCTCTCGTCAATTTCGCCGTGTGGAATGATGAGAAGTAGAGAAATAAAGAGAACATATTTTAACAGTTGATTAAAAAACAGATGTTAAACTTCTGCACACTACTGATATGCCTATCAGTATGACTTCATTTATTTTATTACTCTTTCCTTTTACTTGAGCTTTATAGCTCGTTGACGTCGATATTAATACAGCAGTATTGTTAAGTTACGCATCCCAGCAGTCCGATTGTAATGAGAGAAATGTATGACATGATTAACTCACATAATTATAAATCTAGTATATCATCCTAAATAATCATACGAATTATTACACTAAATATAATTAATAGTTTGGAAAATAGATTATTAAGTACAGTGACAGATCAAAAATATTTATAAGAATTCGGATCTCAGACGATTAGTTGTCGAGAGGAAATGTTAAAAATCGGTTGTATGACAAAAGCGCACAGTGAGAAAAGCGCACAACCCAATCGTGGTGGGTGTGGGCTGTTATACTTGCCCTCGACTACCTGCACTGGTCCCGATGTTCAGGAGGGTTTCCTACACAGCGTCAGCCGCGCAGTAAGCGCTTCCTGTAGAGGTCAGGCCCCCAGTGCTCTTGGTACTGGAAGGTCATTACTGAGCTCGATTTGACATTTCATTTAATGGTAAAAGATCGGTATAAAGGCAGAAACAATTGATAATTTGGTTATTGGTGCTTGCTGTTAGCATAATTTACTTAAAGATACGTTCTCGGAAAAAAAAAAAAACAAAGGAACAACTACCAACCGAAAATCTTGGACCATTAGCAGAAGGTGACGGTTACGCACATGCTGATGGTATTTCTGTGAGAGACTCTTTCACAGGACATTTAGAAAGCCCTGTAACAGATGCAGGGTTAACACCCAGGCAAGGCAAGAACTTATTATGGCTACTTTACAATTGTATTATCTTAAAAATATGAACATATATTATTAAAAATTCACATCTGTATGTATATGAATGAGTAACATTAATTTTGTGTATTGTTTGTTAATTTATGTTATGTAACAAAATAATTATGAAAATTATTAGTATTGAATTTAATAACTATATAGATAAAGAAAAGATAGATGAGTCAATGAAAGTATATTTTTATGAACGTCCCTAAAAACAAAGAGTTTGGCCTGAGCAAAGTATGATTTCTAGTTGAAGTCCATTTCATGCCTAATTGAATCTCTATGCAAATACAACAGATATATCTTTATGGAAGTAAAAATAATACGAATAGTGGAAACTATCAGAATTTTTACGTTTTGCTTTATCCCTTAGAATCAGTAAAACAATATAACTACTAAATGAAGTTTTAATTACAATATTAACCACGTAGTATATTGCAATTACACCATGCGAAAAAGCTTGTATTTTTTGCAGGCTTATGTAATAATAAGTGATACATCTACATCTACATATATACTCTGCAATTCACAAAATTGTGGATGGCAGAGGGTGCTCAGCACCAAAGCTAATCTCTTTGTTGTGCATTCCAATCCCTAATGGTACGAGGGAAAAAAGAATTCATATAAGAATCATTGCGGCACCTTATTTCTCTAATCTTATCTATCCTGTCATTCCGGCTCAAATAGGTTGGTGGACGAAGTATTTCACTACACTCGTGAGTGAAAGTGGGATTACGCATGTTTACCAATTAGTTTAAACGAATCGTGCGTCGTCTATCTACCAGAGACTCCCAGCCTAGTCTACTAATCAGTTCTGTGACGCTTTCATAAGGACTGTAGCAAGCGGTCACGAATCGAGCGGCTCTTCTCTGTACGAAGGTAATAAACAATATGAATAAACTTATGTTAGACTGTATTGTACTTTTAGTATCATTTCCGAGCACGCTTGTCCCTCCCTCTTTATAGGAAGCGGTTCCGTTGCTTTCCATAGCAACAGTCGCAAGCGTCCGACGCCGCATAGTAAGCGCACCTTGTCTGGGCACAAATGTGCGGGTTTTTTTCTGGCTACTTCGACCTTCCAGGAAGGTAGAGGATTAAAGACCCTTGTGCGCTTATGTCACCTGTGCGCTTTTAGTCGGTCACCTAAAAATCAGTTGACGTGAGCAATGAGTAACTTTTGTTTTGATATTTTTATCATTATTTATTACATTTGGCCTTTGGCTGATAGTATACTAAGCCAACAATTAAATGGAGCCATACGTGAATTCTGATTCTTTTCACCAGGAGCCACAAGAACTTTTTATTCTACAAACAACGGCAGCGAGAAGGGTATTCTGGTAGTTAGTCGAACTTCATGTGAAGCTGATACTTTCAAATCATTAGGTCAATATCTTCAAGAAACTAGATGATTGCTTTGTAAACTCGGATATCCTGAGTTTGCCAAAGAGTAATGATACTTGTAGGGAAATTAACTTAGGGGCTACCTAGCGCCTGTAAAAATGAGGTCCGTGAACAAGAAGACATGATGTGATTAAGATCAGAAATTAGTAGTGGACCGAATGAGCACATTGATATATCTATTACAGGAATGCAACATGAATAGTTTTAATAGCTACCACTACCGAGTCTTTTCCTAATTATTGTCGTTAATTACTATGTTATATTCAGAAAACAACGATTTTCTCGGTATAGTTCGTAGCATTGCTACGTAATGATGTGCTCTATTGAGCCGTGCCTGACACCACCAACATATCCATTTGGGATGAAACCACTTCATGGTAGCTCGTACCACGAACTGTCCCTGTCTTACCCGGGGCGCACATTGAGCTGCTTGACCCAGTAGGGGCAGCGCAGAACAGGGCAGGGCAGCACAAAAACAGAAACTGTGTCGGGCAGTTGCCCGCGCATATTAGAGCGCAGTTTCGTGCGGCAGTTTACAAAGCATTGTTGTGTTGTGCGAGAAACCGACAAAAAAGCGTAACCAAAAACATTTCGATGCAAAAACACGATTTTTGATTTCTGAATCATACAGGGATGCCAAGCTTGGAAAATTGTCATTACTTTAACAGAAGTTGAGTTAGATAAATCTATGCAAAAGTGAGTATATGAAAAAAAGAAACTCTCATCTGGCTTTTGCAGTGACAAGAGAATTCTCAAAAGATTATTTCCGGAAGACTCGAGCGGAGATTCACTGCATAATTTAACCTGTTATTTTCTCGACAACGCTCAAATACCTATTAGAGCTGAAGAAAATCTCGCAGTATTTTCGTTGTTATTTATTTAATTGTTTAGCGTTTGACGGTACATGACTGAGCCGTGCGCGGCTCTCTGTCGCTAGGCGGCTGTTTCATATCGCTAACTTCTCCGCTAGGGCGCGCGGCGGCCAGGTTCCGGCCATCTGGTGGCGATTGTCATCTTTCGCCGGCCGATAGAGAGCGCTGTGAATGTGAGTGCCCTCTATCAGTCTGTAGAGAGGATTTAAGGGGCGACCCAGCTCAGGAATGAGGTCAGTCTCTGCGGGCAGTCTCGGCTAGGAAGTGAACAGTTTGAGGAGGAAGTGGTGGTGTCGGAAGCGGCAGTTGAAGAAGGCGACGCGCTCCATGCACGGGCAGCAGTTAGGCGGAGCAACGTGATACTTGGCCGTCGACGAGGGGTTATTGACGGTGCCTGGTCTGACAAGCAGTTCTGAGTGGCCGTAAACTGTGTCGTCGCCTCACATGCCCAGACTATATGGCAGTTTGGGGTGTCCTCGTAAAGTGTGCGCTTTGGCACCTTCTGGAGCAACCTGTGCCTTCATGTTCCACGAGTGGATAGACTGTTAGAGAGTTCGTGGTATTCAGACAATTCAACTTCGTTGTATTTTCTGCTTCCTCGGTGCAATTGGAGATTTTCTGTTTGGTGTTCGTGATTGCGTGGGACAATCTATGTCACTAATGGCTGTCCCTTCACATGAGGGAAACAGTGTATGTATGTTTGTCTGTACCCTTGAGGGGTGCTGAAACATTAAAACAGACCAGTGTGGGTTGAGCTCAACTGATATAAGTGCCTTGAGAAGCTCGATCTTTGGAAATCCTGTTTTGGAACTTATAGCACCGGATATTCTACCATTATTAAATTGTTGTTTAGACATAAGTAAATTTAAGTGTGTAAATCCTTGGACTCTTCGGCCATCATGGATCATTAAGGCCAACTAGTATTGTGGTTATTTAATATAAGTATATCTTGGGGGGAATTTTAAGTAACCGATTGGTAATTAAGCTTATTACATGATATAGTGTGGAAATCTTATGTTTGAAGTTGTTGATATTGTTGTGTAAAGTTGTATTGTATTTGGTATTTATTGTAATAAACAAGACTGAGACAATTGTAACCATGCGCCCACATGCTTGCCAACCTAACTACCACCTCAATGACATTTATAAAATGTATTTCCCTTTTATTTCATATTATATTTTTAAGAAAACTACGTAACAGAAAATAAGAAACACTTGAAACTAAAAAAAGCAGTGTTCAACAATTCCGAAAATATTCCCCCCTCCCCAAAAAAAAAAACAAGTGTTTCTCGGGGACACTATTGAAAGATGTTGTACAAATAATAAGAAAACAAATAATGTAATAATAGCCTATATATTAGTATTTTTCAGTTTTATTAAAAATGAATTCAAAAAGAGGAAATAAAAGTGAAAATTGTAAGTGGATAATTGTATGATAAATAAATGCTGAATTTACTAGCCACTTGGGCTCATTGTCAAAATTTCTTGTTTAAATTTAATTTTTATGTATTTATTATGACTGATATTGTGAACCGCAGTTTGGTTACGCAACAGTTTAATCAATTTTTCTTATTCCATAGTTGAAAATGATTATAAGTATAGCAAGATTATAAACAACGCAAGAAGTGTTACGGCAAAAATCGGCACTAGTGAGCTGCGTGGCACAGTTTCTGTGTCGTGATCACAACGTGGCGCAGTACTGCGCTGCCCTGCTCTGCGTCTCAATACGCGCTGTTCCGCCCCAAAACATAGAGACACAGAAACTGTGCTGCGCCACCTGCGTCAACTGCGCGTCAATGTGCGCTTTCGCCAGCTGATCTGCGGCCCCATTTGATCCAGAGGAAGTAAACGTGTACGCTGGTTGAAGAGGCTTCTGACGGCAGATTGATAATATCGGAGAAATTACTGGTGCATCATGTTGGTCTACACTAGATTCTAAGTAGCTGAGGGATATTCTTAACATCAGTAAACAATAAGATGATATAGTCGTTGTTAAATGCTATTAGTACAACAGGTCCGAATATAAACATTCTCTTTGGTCAAGTTTCAGGAGTCTCGTTAGTGTATAACAGTACAATGAATACAATCAATAACATCACCGCCATTGAATATCTATTTATTTATTCTGAACCAAGTAATTGGTCTTGAAAAAAAAGGTATAATTTTCAGTGATCATTACTAAATTTGAATCTAATTTCAAAAGATCCTTGGTCATTGCTACATTTGTACACAGTTTCTGAAAATTATTCACATCAGCGATTGGTAATAACTTAGTCACCTTACCATTGCTTGTAATCTTTGTGAATTTTATATCTTTCTCTAAAGTCGGCATTAGGAATTAAATGTTCAGATCTTCTATTTAAAAAGACAGCATGAAATACGTGTGATGTGGCGCTATCAATTATCTAGATTTCTAAAAATAAACTTTGGCACGATCTGAGTGGATTTAATGCGCAAATGTTTATAAAAACATTTTTTTTATTTAAATACCATGGAAACTCCTCAAAAATTTCTCCAAGTCAGCTGCGTGAAGAAATGTGAAATATTATGAAACTAGGCTCTATTACCTACGTGTAAGTAATCCATCCAAGTTGCTGTCATGTTTTAGGTATGATCGGATATGAAAGGATTCAAACAAACAACCTTAAATACACCACAGTGGAATAATAAGATAAACCAGAATTTATGACGCCATGAATGATGCGCAAATCACAATGTTGAATCAGATTTAGGGAAAATATATGCAGAAATTTCGAGATGTTATCGTAAGCTAGAGATCTTCTTGGCTAACTACGGTAAAAAAAATGTGTGGTTTATATTTTTTTTTTTTTTATTTTTTTTTTTTTTTTAAATAGCAATTGCCTTGTGAGTTGTTTAGGTATATTCTTGACTCTGGAGCCAAGATTCTGTTATGGAATAAAATTAGTAAGAATTCTTGGACAACATACTTAACTGTCATAATCTTATGACCTATTTTTTGCGGAAAGCCACAACAGGTACGGAAGAAATAAAAAAATTTAAAAGTGTATACAGAAATTACAAGGACTTTAAGCCCCATAATTCGTAGCTAAGCTACATAGCAAGTTAATCTCTGTTCGAACGTTGTACGATTCCAGAATGCAGTAAATTAACTATCCAGCATTGCTCGGCCGACCTTGTCTCTGTTATAGCGTTCTAGGAATGCTGTACCTATAGTAACTTGACTCATTAAAATAACATTAAGGACGTATAAATGTGAATTATAGCTGCCACAACCAGAGCTGTTATTCATGTTCAACTCTAATCAGAGGGTAAGTATGAATACGGAATTATTTCCTTGCGGTTATTAATAATATAACATCTCTGGAAACTAAGAACGGTTACCAATTAATGGTAAGCACGCGTTGTTTCCAAAGTAGCGGTATACAATAAACGTGCCAAAATCTTTTGACGGACAAAAAATTATTGTATTTGTTTCTAATGCAGGTAAGTACACTGGTTTTATTCATTATCTGATTGTCGGATTGTTTTTACTGTTAATACTATTGATAAAAATTTCATTGAAAATGGGATATTTTGAAGGTACTTAATTTTTGATCTGGACCGTTTAGAATTCAGATCATTTTTCCGGCCCGCGAGATTCATCACACTTTTACAAAATATATTTATTTTATAATGTGAAAACCAATGTATTTAAAAAAATACATTATTTGTGCATCCATATATTCAAAAATTAACTGTCGATTTCATGAGAAAAAATTATCATTGATTTTTAAAATCATATTCTACATCTACATATATACTCTGCAATTCACAAAATTGTGGGTGGCAGAGGGTGCTTGCGAATTCTTGCGAATATATAATTTTATATGTGTCCGCTGAGTTATCATGCATTTCTAAAGTGGCCCGCAACATCATCTGGGTTATCCACCCCTGATTTAGATTGTGTCAAACCAATGTTTTATTATGTCTCTAAGATACTCGAACAAGTAAGTAACCACGAATAAAATATTTATAAGTAACTGTTAAGACGTGAGTATAAACCAATATTCTTCTTAAAAGAGGAAAAAAACGAGGCAAGTTAGCTGGTGGTAAATAGTCTACTCAAGTCTGCCGGAAACTATTTGCCGCCTCTCTTTAAGACTAACGGAGCTGCTACAATCTGAAAGTTGGTTTAATGGAATACATAGACTTCTGTGTGTTCATCATCAGCCCCGTATTAACAGGTCAAAGTACATCACAGTTACTTAATTTCATCGTAAAAGAAAATTACAATAAAGTTTCCTTAAATTTTTAATAGCACAGGGAAAAGAAACCAGAAGCTTGCTTTAAAGCAGGGGTGGCCAACCCATGGCTCGCCTTGAACATTTTTCCGGACAGAGAGATTCACCACACTTTTCCAAAATATATTTATTTTATAATGGCCAAAGAAGTGAAAACAAATATATTAAAAAAATACATTATTTTTGCATCCATATATTCAGAAGTTATCTGTAGAAATTATGAGTATCATTGTTTTAATATTATCTATGTTTACATGTAAAAATAATAGGAAACACAATAATAATAACTCATTATATACCGAGCGTGGTGGTGTAACGGATAGCGTTCTGGCTTCGCATTGGGGAGGACGGCGGTTCGAATCCCCGTCCGGGCATCCAGATTTGGGTTTTGTATGGTTTCCCAAATCACTCCAGGCAAATACTTCCTTAAAAAGGCCATGGGCAAATTCCTTCCCATTCCTTGCCCCCCATCCTTTCCCGTCTCTAAAGACCTCGCTGTTAGAGAGACGTTAAGCAGTTTTCTTATTTTTTTTAAAAAAAACCTCATTACATTTCAATTTTTCACTCCAAAAAAATGTCTAAATTTAATATGGGGATATATGATTTTATATGCGGCCCACGGAGTTACGATGCATATCCAAAGTGCCCGCAAGAACATTTCGGTTGACTACCCCTGCTTTGAAGGATGTGTTAATGCGATCTACCTAGTAACTCACATGAGATTTAAAGATTTCCATCTGTATGTTAGATGCTCATCTCACATTAATTGGAACTTTGCAAAAAAAAAACAATTCGATGCAATTTGCACACATATAACATATAATAAATTGTGATGATCTGCAACCAGAAGCCGATAAGCAAACTATAATGTGCAATTCATTAGAATTCAGCAGCCCTGCGAGTTTCGACTTATTGAAGAAACATCGCGACCCGCCAATGTGGCTCTGCACAAACTGGCTCGGGGAGGTGCAACGGGACCGGGAGCGAGACCAGGACCCCTCGTTCCTGCCCCCTGATCGCGGGCTTCAGTAAGTTTTCCGCGATCTTCTAGGCCAGAGTTTCTCAAAGTGGGGTACGCGAACCCCTGGGGGTTCGCCAGTTGATCGTAGGGGGTTCACAAGATTCACGTAATGACGGACTCATTGTTGCCCATTGTTTCTCATTGTCTCTAGATCACAGATTTTTTTCAAGGAGGTTCGCCAACGCCTGGAAAATATTATAGGGGTACGTCCCCAATGTCCGGCTCATAAACTACACATTTCATAAAAAAAAATATATATACATTTATCATACGTTTCCCAATCATACGATAAATAAATAAATACGTTTCCCAAACAGATGGCAGACTTTCTTCCAATAAATTAACCACCGTACACGTGGTTATAAACGGAGATAAAAGAAGATGTAGAAAGATAGCTTATTATTCAGGAACCGTCATCTACCTTACCAAATGTCCCCAACACATCCGTTACTACGCAAAACATGTAAATACATAAATGTCAAGTAGCCTTAGCCAACTGGCGGAAAGGATTACTAACATGGTCAACAAATGCATAAAAAAGCATAGCTGCAGAGATTTTCGTCACAAATCATACAAGTACTTTAATAGCTATCAAAAATTTCTAAGTATAAATTTTCAGGTTAATTTGTTAAAAATATATATGTGGTTTTATCCTTCATAAGGATTAGATAAATTATTTTATACTTTTTAGTCCGTTATAAAAACATGGTACATTAAAAAGATTTTATTTTATTATGATTTTCTGCTTTTTAAGGATTATGTGATAAAAATTTGGAACTGATTTTAAATACTTTGGTAACATAATCAAAGAGACATACGACACGCCACAAATTCCAGTTTTTTAGTAGAAAATATTTTATTGTGTTATTTCCATCCCGGCGAAATAAAGAACAAAACAAAAAAAAATAATTATTCATATCTATCGTTTGAATCAAAAGTTATGGTCCTGAATTCGAACAAAAATCCAATAGAAAAAACACTTTTAGTTCTTCCAGAATATTTGAATTTTTCATGGAGCATTTCCAATTTTTCTTTCCCTAAAAGCCTTATTCAGATTATTACAAACATTAAAAAAAATAGTCAAATTGGAAAATCGAAAAAATGACTTTCAATTTTTTAAGAAATTTCCGTGCAACGTTTCAATTTTTTTTCTCTAAAAACCTAATTCGCCCTATTACAACCATTTTTTTAAAAAAATTAGCCAGTGTGGTGGATAGAAAAGAGTACTTCCAGTTTTTCCTAAATTTTACGGGCAACCTATCCCATTTTTCCAATTTCTCATGCACTGTCATCCACTTCTGAGGTATAGCCAAAATTTCAAATCTCCAGCTCATTGAGAAGTTAGTTTAAAATCAATTACAAAATTCCATCCGGACAGGCAAAGCTCAAATCGAGTTAGCAAAAACATGATGATAAAAAAGGCATAGCGGCAGAGTTTGAATACGTCCAGCATTCCACTTCTTAGTCACCAGTTTAGGTGTGCTGGTTAGAAAGCCGCCATTGACATCCAGCCAGGTACAATAGGCCGAGATTTATGCCATGATTGTGAAGTACCGGCTGACCTGATTGTGACTTTTATGGTTTTCCGTAATCATTTAGAAGAGTGTCCGACGGTACTGTCTCCGCCTCAATAACAGCACAAATAACGTAACGCTTATCACACAAAACATAAGTAACAATGTTCACACACAGATGGAGACACTCGTGTTCCCGTAGTGACCAACGATAAGGCGTCCGGTAAACGGGAAGGCTTTATGATGCATAGTAAAAGTGGGATAGAGGGGTAACTTTAGAAAGATAAATCTCATTTTGACTCCGTCGTAGCTTAACCTAACCATTTATCTGGTGCGATAAAGGAGACATACAGATCAGTCCTAATTCGAAACAGAGTGTGGTGGGTGAGCGGTAACGTTCTGGCATAGCATTTCGGAGGACGTCGGTTCGAATCCACGTTCGGGCGGCCAGATTTGGGTTTTACATGGTTTCCCCGAATCACTCCAGGCAAATGCCAGGATTCTTCCTCCAAAATACCATTGTCGACTTTATACCCGTTCCTTGTCCACAGTCCTTTCTCGCCTCTTAATTACTTCGACGTCGACGAGGCGTAAAGCCGTAAACACTAATCCGAAAGCTGGAACGTCATAGCCAACTCGACAGAAACAGACCAAAGCGTTTCTAGAGGCAGAAAGGCATCACGGAGCTACTAAATTGCTCTACAAATCTGGTTGTATGCTATATTCCGCAGTTGGTGATCAATAAATTTTATAACACAGGTAAACATGCTGTGTGTAGCACACATGTGCAGTAGCAAATAAAGGTTGGTACAATACACACAACTCAACTACACCAAACACACAAGTCTGTAAAGGTACATAAGCAGGTCTGTAAAAGTGCATATGAAGATGCCCGCACAATAAGGACGAAACGTGTCTTCGAAATAAAAACCATTCTCCATAACAGTTGTTTGCAGACAGCACACATTTTAAGGTTGGATCCATACTATGTAACAGGCTAGCGTACTTGATACGAACGAAACAAAGATTTCACACGGTGAAATTCGGCGAGCGGAAGCTAAACACTAAGTCGGGACCCGTCGACATCGGAATGATGAGAGTGCACCGGTCACGCACGGCTGGAGCGCTGTACTCACCTTTTCGTCGCGCAGGCGGCGATGTTAGTGCGCTGACTTGGGCTCGCCAACTCACTTTATACGGCCGTGGGCCTGCACGGTGCATTTCGCCTCGGGGCACACGTGTTGACTGGCGCGTGGGGAAGGCCGAGCAGATGCACCAATACGTCACCACGGCTTATCGCGCTTCGGAGCTGATTCACTGTCAATCGGTATATCTCCATGTGTCTCAAGTAGTCATAAACAGCTTACACTAAACAGCAATCAATCAATGCGTTCGTAATAACGATCCCACAGTTCAAAATATATATACATATATTTCTTTTAGTACTCTATAGTCTATAGTTATCGACATCGAGGTCATCGGAGCTATGAGAAGGTTTGGTGCAAGGAATTCAGCCATGGGTTTCGGGAGGAACGATCGCAGCATTCGGCTGGAGCGATATAGGAAATCCATGCCAAATTGAATCTTGATGGCTGCGATCGAACACACGACCTTCCGAACGCAAGGCAGGATGAATATTTCAGAGTTAGATTAAGAGAACAATACGTTGAATAAGATGCAGAAAAAAAAGTTAGTAATATTTTTATTGTTCTGGCCTTGCATTCGGGAGGACGCCGGTTCGAATCCCCGTCCGGGCATCCAGATTTGGGTTTTCCAAGGTTTCCCAAATCACTCCAGTCAAATGCCGGGATGCTTCCTTCTAAAGGCCATGGCCGAATTCCTTCCCATTCCTTGCCCTCCATCCATTCCAGTCTCTAAAGATCTCGCTGTTAAGAGACGTTAAGCTAAAAAAAAAAAAAAAAAAGTAATATTTCGAAAGAAAATTAAATGATTGAGAACCTTTTAATTTGAACGAACACTAAAAATATCCCTACTAAAGAAAAATTTAAACACTGTAGATATTTTTATACAATCTCAACAAACACATGTTTGCAGCGCTGTTCGTGGCAGAAAATCGAACTAATAGGCGAAAGTTACAAAGGCACTTGATGAGTGATACGTATTTGAATATATATTTTTTTAATGGTTTGTGAGAAACAAAAATGCTATATCTGGTGCTTCTGCTTGAATATGTTGCAATTTACGCAATTTTGTGTATATCACTGTTACTACAAATGGATAATTACGTAAGATGGAACTCTTTTATGAAATAAAATGCAACAGAGGTTGTGAATTTAAAGGAAAAATACAGCCTTTTGCATAAGTCTGGAATCGTAACCGAAATCGATGAAATACTACTATTTTTTCTCAACAGCTGCGTTGAAGCCCGAGTCATTTCACTAAGAAATTGATTAATAAGAATATTCCAAGTGATGGGACATTTGACAGAAAAATGGGCAGTATCGTCCTAAGACGTCAAATGACGAGAAGGCAATTTGCAATCTGTAGGAGTTGTTTTGAAAAGTCGTAGTAAGTCTAGTTGAAAGTTTTCAGCATAATCAAAGTTCTCATAATGATGGCTAGCGGCCCTTGGAATGGGTGGTATTAATTAAGAGTTTAAATCGTCCTTTGTTGTCCTCACTATGCATAACAATGATATAAACGATGAAATTACACACAAGTGTTGACAAAATAAAAATTGTAGGTAGGTGAATGGCCGAAAAGGTCGAATGACAATATATTTAAAACGTAATTAAGGGAGAACGGAAAGAGGAGAGGTGAAATCTGCGGTTTAGAGCGAACATGAAGGGTAAGTAAGTGGGGGTCAGGGGAGTCTGGGAAATTTACCGTTATGTGACGTCACAGGTGGTAGGGGTAGCCAATGGCGACCGCCAGGTGGCAGCACCTTCTTGCGAAGAGGGCGTGATCGCTCCCGCTAGAAGATACCACATGCCAGCAGAACCTCAATTTGCGCAGATACTCCACATCATAACCTTAGTCATCTGGGATACCCAATGGCAACGTGTTTCAACACGTTCGGTGAGAGGTATTTGCTGCTCGCCTACTAATACCCCCTGGTGTCTCAACATTCTGGAATGCGGTGGGCGACAATTATTTGCCATTAAGTGTTCCAGAAATATTTGGCTGATTTCTGTTCACGAATTTGCACAAAGCCATTCCCCCAGGCTTGTCAGGTTTCTAAACGTCTGGCTCGCGTGATATAGCCCTGGACGTCTCAGGCCAGTTTATACAGGATCCCTAGTCCGCACCATTATTGTGTGACAGTAAATAAATATATTTGGTTAGGTATAAATGGCATCACACCAGCAAAAGCAACCTCAGTTCCCGGCCAATGTTCGTGTAGTGCAGTTCACTATGACTAGTGATGTACTCCTGTTTTCAACATGCTACAAGTTAAACATCAGGGACCCCAAACGGCTCACTGTAGGTTTGTCAACTAAACTGGTGTGTTGAACAATGCGGGATGGCAGCAAAGCAATCTTGAAAATGGTCACTTTGATGTATGTATTCCGTTGAGTTTGGTTTTTGTGAATACTTTAAAAGGATACTTGCAAATGTAAAACAAGAACTTATACTGATTCGATCTAGGGACGATACAATTCCGTATGCACAAGCCAATCTACATCCTCAGAAAAGTAAATTTACCATCAGTAAACTCGCATGGGTGATGCCTCATTTGCAAGTAGGTGATACAGAGAAACTAGCGTTGCTTAAGATTGTAGACTTCGAATTAATTTCAGTAGTTAGGATTTGTTGCAGTACCCGTCTTAATTATTAAGACTCAAATTTGTTCTTTGGAAACATCAGCGCAACTGGAGAAACCTAGGTTTGTGGTTCTGGGATTTCAAACAAACAGAAAATGCAAAGAGATATATTAAGTGCAGCCCTGTTTAACCACTGCAATCTCGCAAATGTCAAACTGTTCCTAAATAGTGTGATGTATCCGTACGAGTACATCAATTTAGACTTTAAGTAAAACCAAACCACAGTGTTGTATGACATGTATGCAAGATTCCAGCAGACTTACTACGAACGAGGCCACCCTTCACCGCTACTAAACCGTGAAGATTTTATCGCAACTGCACCTGTCGCCGTAATTGACTGTTCACACCAAATTGAGTCGGTTAAAACGGGGCCTGTAAGTATTCGTATGGAACTTGATAGCAGTGAGAATTTTCGTGCATACACCGCCACATACTGCCTGATCTTGCACGATCACGTTTTAGAATACGTACCTCTAACAAGTGTCATGCGTAAACTGACATAAAACTAAATAGCACCAATTATTACCATTCATTACTATGCCAACCATCTTCCAGGACGCCCAGGGATTCAAGAAGAAGGATGGTGTGTTTATTTTCAAAGAAGTTGCTGTGTGTGTAATACGATATGACAATATTATCGCTACACATTGTATTTCTGTATCCTCGCCATCACGTGGAGGCGATGACCCAGTTGTTAGATGGCTGACTAGTGTTGTAAAAAAAACGGTTTTTTTTCAAGCCTGAAAAAAAACATGAAAAAAAACTTTGAAAAAAAACATGTTTTTTTTCTGGAACACGTTTTTTTTCACAACTACTAAATCTCAATTTTGTAAGGCAGTTATCGTTTAATATGACTGTTTTAGAGTTTATACTAAGTACTTATCTTAATTTTTAAATGTACTATATTTTTCTGGTTCAGTAAAACAATAATTACGAAAGTATTGGCGACATTGACTGAAAATTTCCTTTTACGAACGGTGCCAGCGCATAGTGATACTGATACCGAGTCATAAAATTGTCAGTAATTATGAATCGTTTCCTTGCAACCGTTTGCGTAAACCAACTATTGAAAAGAAATAAAGCTCATATTTTGTATGTTAATAGATTTAAATTCAAACTTAAAAGACCGTAATACAGAACTAACGGCGCAGTATTTATGAACGGTGCCACAGTGACAAGCTCAATGCCACGGTCTTCCAACGATGAAATATTGCGCGTAATCGATATCCGAAATCACAAGAGCTTACTCCTATTGCTTGGTGGGCAGGACTTTGCAAGTCGACTGCCTTATCTAAAGTAGCGATCAGAGTTCTAACCCTTCCAACTATATCGGCTGCAGTTGAGAGAACATTTAGTACTTACAGTGACATTCATTCCAAAAAAAGGAATAGACTGACAAATTATAGAGCTAGCAAAATTGTGTACATTGCTCACAATTTAAAATTGAAATCTAAAAATCGTCTGAGAACAATACAAGAACAACCAGGAAAAGGAAATGCAAATGTTTCTGAAGTGATGGAACTAGAGGAAACAGAAGGAGAAAGTGAAAACACCGACACCGACCAAACTAGTGTTGGTAGCGCTGATTCCAGTGAATGTGATACTAATACTGACACCGATGATGAATAATATTATGTAACCTATAGAGATACATTTATCAAACATTATGTAATAATTTATATCATTCAGTAATATTTAAAACAACAATGTAAAATGTAAATAAAACTATAATTTATCAAATATATTGTTTTTCTGAAAAAAAAACCAAATTTAGAAAAAAAACAACGGTGCCATGTTTTTTTTCATGTTTTTTTTTCAAAATTTTGAAAAAAAACAAAATGTTTTTTTTTCAATTTGCAACACTATGGCTGACACATAATTACCATGGAATACCTTGGAACGCTGATGGCGTGTTATTCAGCAAGATGTGCTCTACTCTACATGCAATAACCAATGAAGATGATTCAGTTATTTACGTTAAAGGACGGGAGAAGGCTCGATGGTTCCAGAAAATTATCAGGAAGAAATTATACTACAATATAGTACATTTAAAATGACCGCCACTACAAGAACTCAAAAAACATAATTTGACAAAACTTTGTAAGTTACATATTTTTTGTAATGATACGTGTGCTGCTCAAAATGTATTTTTAACCGTCAATTGGTGGTTGAAATAAAAAAAAATTATTTAAAAAATACATACCTACCTACTCTCTAAACTTAATTGTCATACCTACTCTCTTATTATTTAATTAGGATAGGTTTAATAAAAAGGAAAAAATCGGGTAAAATGATTTTATTTAAATATTGCCGCATGCATCAGTTCCTTTTAAATCTTGTTCAATTTTGCGCTTAACATCATCATTAACAGTTTGTTATATGCTTTAATTTACAGCTTTAAAATTTTATAGACTAGTGTTGAACTGGGGCTGTATGACACTTCATTGACATATACATTATCAAAATACAAATCTATTAGCCCTTGCATCGAACAACGGGGGTGGTCTCGAATCACTTTCACTGATAACGTATTCACAAACTCGTTGTAGTACTAGGTAACTTGATAACTCCAGGGCTTCATGGGGTTGATGGCGCTGGTCACTGCAGGCAGGGCGTCGACATTGTAACCTAAAAATTTTGTAACTGTGTAACAAAATTTGTTCTTATAACCGCGTGTTAAATTGAATAGCATTGCATATCATTTTTAAAGTCAGTTAATAAGTTAAGTCAAGCTAGAAATTAGATTTTTACAGTTTTGAGTAAGTATCTGAACATTTTGCATCATCTTGAATCAGCGTCTACTTTAAAAATTCATAATAAATCGGAGAAAACAGGCAGAGACTTCAGATTTGCTCACTAATCATTTTGGAATTCGTAGAATCGTTTAAAGCCACTTTCGGATCAATAGATTTAATAGCTTAGAAAATTTTAATTAGTTAAATTCTATTTTTGTTTACGAATTTTATTTCACCCTTTTGAAAGTAGTATACGTTCCTTGCTTGATATTAAATGAAAGAGTAGTCAATTAGAAGTAAAATAAAAGTTATTTCAGCTTCATAGCTGAAAAATTGAAGACGTAATGAACAAGTTTTGGAATCTCAGAAAACAATTTTTTACGGCCAAACCATAGGAACTACGAAATTTTTTATAAGGATCAAAATTAACACTTTTTAAATGATCTAGCTACTGTTCAAATCCATAGGAATATTTTAAGTCACCAAGGTCATATGCATGATGAAATCTTCAAGCTTTAACGACGACATTTGATCACATTTAATCAAATCGTGAGACTACTTTCGTGGGAAACCGGAAGGCAAAATGTTTCCACGGGTGTTTCTACATGTACCAGTCCTCAGTTTTCCTCGTGGCCAGTCTGTTTCAAGTCATCTAAGAGTAACCACGCTCCGCGGCGTGTCTTTTGGCGCGATGTAGACACCGGCCAGTCTTCAAGAATTAGTTAGAGAGTGATTAAGTTACCTGGTGGCGCGTTGTGGACAGCGGCCAGTCTTTCACAAGTCGTTCGAACAAGCACAATGCTGCTCAGAGGCGTAATTTTATGCCATGTGGCACGACGGCGTAACTTAATTAAAGGTCGTTGACAGCAACATTGAATTTTCGGGGCGTGTGACGAAATTTTATCATCTTCTATGCATTACTGAGCTTTATTTTGAATCGAATCTGCAAATACAACTCTTTGGTGACTTTGCCCGATGCCAATTTAGTTTTGTGATTTTGTTTAAAATAAAAGAATATAGTGAACATCTATTAGAATTTATCAGTGACTTTTATTGACTGTTACCTTTCCAAATTTGTGGCTTAATCGAATTTGGTGGCGGCCAGGTTAATCTTGCAAAGCACAAACTAAAATTATCCAAGGTAGAATCACGGTTACAGCTGAGACTGACGATTTTACACTAACCCCAGTGAAACTTTGGGTCTCACACCATGTTGATTCGCGGAGAAACACACCATAGGCAGGAACAGCACTGATGTAAAACCATATAGTTTTCGCTCCGGCAACTGTTCGGGACGAGATGGTGTGGCTGCCAAGTGAGATACTCGTTAGCAGATGCTCACTGTTGTTGAAAAAGCCACCAATAGTAGACCAGCTGCCGCAGTACATCCCATTCTTCAAGTGTGAGCGTGACTTATTTCACCCAACTGTTTCCAGTACTACCGGATTAAATTCCAGTTTAGGTGACAAACCTACACTGAGCCGCTTGGTGTCACTGCTGTTTAACTTGTAGCATGTTTCAAACAAGAGTACCTCACTGGCCTTAGTGAAATGCACTTCACGAGCGTTGGCCTGGAACTGACGTTGGTCTGGCTGGTGTGATGTCGCTTACCGAACCAAAGATATTTATTTATTGTCACACCGTGTGGTGCACACTAGGCATCCTGTAGAAAATTCTCTGACACGCCCGGCACTATGATGTCACCCGACCCAGACGTGTACAAACCTGACAAGTCTGGGGCAATGGCTCTGTGCAAACTCGTGAAATATTTCTTGAACACTTAATGGCAAATACTTCTCGCCGGCCACATTCCCGAATGATGAGATACCAGGAGGTATTAGTAAGTGAGCAGCAAATACCGTTCGCCGAACGTGTTGAAACACATTGTCATTGGGAATCCCAGATGACTAAGGCTATGGCGTGGAGTATCTGTGCACATTGAGGATCTGCCGGCATGTGGTGCCATCTAGCGGGAGTGACCACGCCCTCCGCGCAAGAAGGTGCTGCCTCCTGGCGGCCACCATTGGCTACCCCCACCATCTGTGAGGTCACAGAACGGTATATTTCCCAGACTCCCCTAAACCCCACTGCTGGTTTTCGCATTATACCATACCCTGCCAGTATAAATTTGCTCGTTAAAGCGCAGTCAAACAAGACCGAAGAGGTAGGCCTACAACGTACCACGATACGAACCCCGGGCTTGTCTTACCGTCGATCCTGAATATGGTTTTCCGTATTAATCTAGGCCTCCCGTTTCCGCCTCTTAAATTACAAGTTCTACAATTACCATTCAGAGCTCAGATTACGCGTTTCAAAGAGAGATGGCGACCCTAATTTCTCCCACCTTCCCGCCAGAGACAAGATCCCTGGAAAAGTTCTCGTAATATATAGTAAAACGAAACCTGTGGATCAGTGGAAACGTCGATAATATTTGTTGGAGGGTTCCCAAGTGGTAAACCAGTCAGAAATCTCAAATTGGCAAGTACTCCATCTCCACCGAGGCTGTACCTACAACATAATTACCGTGGAGCGTATTGGCAAACGTCATATAAAACAAGTTTCGCGAGAGATGAAGGCCAAATGTTGATCCTGTAAAAGTTCCGAATGAGAACTGGAATTATTTCGGCGACCTTCGCTTGCAAACAGAGAAAAGTGAAGTGTCTCAGGGTTCTACGCAAATTTGTTAATATACGAAATTCCTGCATCAGTTACTTCTTAGCTAACATATTGAATTTATTTAACTTTACTATTACTATTATTATTACTCCGCGATTCACTAAAAGTGTGTGGCAGAGGGAGCATTGCACCTATCCGAAAGGGTGATGCAGTGCACGCTCCGATGTCAATTCCCTTACACAGACATTTTTCCCTTTTCTTTTAACCAACTACTTTTGCCCTCTAGAAATATTAATTTTAAATTCTTTCAGTGTTTCTGGAAAATTGCTCATAATTTCCCTTTTTAATTTATTCCAATTCCTGACCGCCTTACCTGTGAAAGAAAATTTTCCCACACCCTTCTGCCAGAAATCGAGTGCCGTTCTATACACATCTCTTAATTTTTCACCAATATTTTTCCACGCCTCATCACCAATATACGCCTTGCACATTCCCTTGACTCTCTTCACCCTGCCCCTATTTGCGAAAAACCGACCACATAATTACTTTGCAGGATTGTTTTAGATAAGTAATTAACTCGCAATAGTTGGCTTTGAAATTTAATCACTTCGAAACAGTAAAAAACAATAGACTGCTGGCTTATGTAAAGCTATGTTTTTTCTTTCGAATCGAAGTGTGATTATGGTGCATTTTAAGTCCGACTATCTATTATAAACAAGAATTACTCGTGTATTTACTCGTCGAGCTCTGTGTTATAATAGAGTTATCTCTTGTCGTTTGAAGTGATGGGAAGTCATAGTGTTAACATTTTAACTAAATTAAAATCGCCTGCCGACCAAACCTAACATTAAGTAATTAAACAGGAAATTATAACATAATATACTGTTTAATTAAATTGCGATGGAATGCACGCTCCGGTGGCAGTTTCGCTACACATCCAACTTCCCCCTTTCCTGCACCAACCTACATTATCCCTCTACAAATTTTAGCTTTAAATTCTTTCAACGTTTTTGGAAAATTATTCATAATTTTTGCGGTAACTTATTCTAATCCCTGACACCCTTACCCAAAAAAAGAGAACCTTCCTGTACCCTTGTGTGCCAGATTGTGGTCATGGTCGTCTTTTCCCTTCCGTGCATTACTTTTAATTCTTACACCAATATATTTCCATGCATCGTCACCAATACTATAACCATAAACCAACAATTACAATCTTAGAAAACTGATATTCGGACTCCAGTTTTGAGTTATCTGTTGTGGCCTGCAGTTTTAAATACCAGAACGGTGTTTTGTTATTGACGATATTCATCTGAATTTAGGACGGGAAGATTTAATTCAATTTAATTTATTTAATGGCGATGAAGCGCACGGATCGGTGGCAATTTCTCTACACTCAATTTTTCCCCCTTTCTCGCACCGCCTCCGTTTGCCGCCTTAATTTTAAATTAGTTCAATTTTTTTGGTAAATTATTCATCCAATTCTGACCCCCTTACCTACTAGAGAAAATTTTTCTCCCTCCCTTATGTCTGAAGTGCAGTGCCAGCTTGTGATCATGTTTCTTTCCTAATTCTTTCACCAACATCAAATTCGCAACCACAAAATACAAATAAAATTCACATTATACTGCAATGACATTATTCATTTTCCTGTAAATAATCTAATTGACTTAATGTTCCATAAAACCCTCCCATAGACTGTGAGTGATAATGTACCAAAACTTTACAAGAGGTGGATTTTGGCATATGAAGAGGGTTTATTCTCTTGCCTCTGCAGCATATACTGAACTCTTTACAGAGTGATGATGTATGTAGATTATTGACATCACATCTTCGTGAGACAGTTGGTTTCCATGTTTATCCACACAGTTTTTTCGTCTATTTTCTTTCCAACATCTCTTTCCAGGATCTATGAAAACTTCCATCTACTTACGAATATATTGTCAGAAATGAAAATCACCTGTTATTAACGACGTTATCTTCGTACCTTCAACGGTTTAACTCGACTGTAGCAGACTGTCAAAACAAACACCGGAATTTTCCAGTCGCGTAAGTAAAAGCGATCTTACACTCGCACCAGTATGGGAAATACACTACCGGTTTGACAGATGTGACGTCTTTTAAACATAAACTGTGAGATGACCCTAGTCTTCTAAAGCTGCGTTCCCACGACGTCTTGTAACGGAGGCCGCACGCCGAGGTGTAGGGATGAGCGCGCGCCGCAGGTTAGCCCTCGCTACCCCGCCACCACCTCCTCACCACGTTGCCTAATGTCGTTGGGCACAGAGCACTTTACAGCAACAGAAAGGGTGCGCACCTCTGCTGCAAACCGATGGCAACAGCGCACCACTACACACGCCTGTGATGTTTACAGACATGCAGTGGGTAGCTGCGTCTCATCCCCGCTAGCAGAGGCGGCTCCATTCCCATGGCGTGTTATTGGCTATCCGTCCCGTCCCGTCCCGGGAAGCCTACGTTAAAAGACGTCGTGGGAACGCAGCTTAACAGGTTCCAAATCACTCTTATGGCCGACGGACTCGGGTCCGATATAGCGAACAAAGATAGAGGAGAAATCTGAAAACTCTCCACATGGTTAGGGGTGTCCATTAATTACGTGAGTGAAATAGGGAGCGGTGTCCGGCGATATCTGATGAAGCGGGAAGGGGGGGGGGGTTGACAGAAATCTCACGTACTCTTTTTATATTCTTGAAGGACAGTAGAGCTAATTAAACGACACGGATATCGAGCTGAGGGGGAGCTACAAGGTCTACAAACGACTCTATGGGGAAGGGGGGGGGGCGGGAGGGTATAACCACCCTCTGAAGCAGGAGAACTAAAAAAATGAAAATAAAAATAAAAAAGGTCTAAAAATAACTACGAGGTCGGTCAAGGTCGGTCAGAGTAGGTCAAGGTCAGTCAGTACGGTGGAGGATCCCCTCAAAATCTCACATCATCTTAGGGGGGGGGGGGGAGAACCAACCAGATCTCACCAAATCTCATCACATGGGGAGGAGGAGATCCGGAAATCCGGAAAAACATCTCACGTAATTAATGGACGCCCCATTAGCTAGGTCGCGTGAATTAACTAGCAACACTGCCGTCTTCATCCAGTCTCATAGTTGACTGATTTTAATCTTCATGGTCGACAAGTGCGAGAGTGAATTTAGCTTCAGACGGAAGGAAGCTTCCTGACTGAGGACTATAATTCACCAAAAAAAAAAAAAAAAACAGTACAGAAACTGTGATTATATTGAACCTTTGTACAGGGGCTTTAACTGATGGTCTTAACATTCCACGGGGAAAGTCCTTTTTCTCTTTACTGGCAATTATTATTAATTATTAGTTGCAATATAGCTTACGCTCCGGTGGCAATTTGGTACGCTCCTATTATTGGACAACAACAATTTTGTACTGAAATGGTGTTACTGTTTAAGTTAAATTCTTCACCACATCCCTCAATAACTTACTCCAATTCCAGACTTCACCACATACAAATCAGTCTTTTTCACAAATTATAGCTCAAATCGAGTGTTAGGGTATGGTCAGTGTCATCTGCTCTCTTCCACATATTAATCCTAACTCCTCTCTCTGTATCTTTGCATCCCTCATCAACAATAAATTTCTTACACTCCCCCATTAATCTCTTCAAGCACCTACTGTCTTCCAAAGGCTGCCAAGACAGCTTTTATATAAAGTGAGTTACTAATTGTATTCTACTGCAATTTCTGCAAAGAGATCTACCTGTCCTTCATTGTACCCCTTCCCACTCTTGTATTTGATACCAGGGCCGGATTAAGACAGCACGGGGCCCGTAGCAAATGTAAAGAAGGGGCCCTTGATTTTTGCCGTCCGGGGGAAAATTGTAGAGCTAAAAAAAAAAAAGGTCGCCCATCTAGACTAGGTGCGGGGCCCCCCTAGGAAGTACGAGGCCCCCTAGAAGGCGCGAGGCCTGTAGCATTTGCTACCTCTTGCTACGTTGTTAATCCGTTATTGTATGATACCAGTAATGTGATTCCCTTAGTATCCTAATAATCTTATGCAATCGACCTATCACGGTTTTGTATCCGAATTTCCTCACACTAAATCGCTTCATCAGACTCACCAGTAAATCCATGACTTTAAAACCGCAACTTTCGCAATGTATCCTGCGCAACTAACTTAAGAATCAAATGATATCTCAAGATGTTTATAATTTATGTAAACCAATTCCACATTTACCTTATCTGTGTAGCTAATAAACTGTCTTTTTATTTAATAAAGAATGTCAGTACAACTGTTTTTATGTGGTTTAAACCATAAAACAAAACAGTTGCGTTGGCGTTCTTTATTAACATTTAATTTACTAAGCATCAGCGGTACTGTGTGATAGTATATTTACAGCATTACATCAAATAAAAATAAAACATACAAACAAAATTTGTAAAAATGTTTAACATTAACGAAACCTCCACAAAATCTCGATTTGGATTTTAAATAAAATAACAATGCAATTAACATTGAAGGCTGGATTAAAAATTTGACATAATTTACCATTCTGGTCACTGCATAATTTCTTTTAAAGAATTTGTTTTATGCATACTTGTATGACAAATTTAGTTTAAACTCAGTTTGTCTAACAGTGGAAAACATCGTAATGTAAGCATCGCTCAACTTTCTCAATACCGAAACGGTATCATACATTTTTCGCTTAAGGAGCAAAGACTGTAATATATCAAGTAATAATTTCCATTTGTAACTCGTGTTTTCGGTTCCTCATAACTCCAAGATGTTCAAACATAGAAGACATTTATTTAAAATTAATATTCATAAGAGACAAAAGTTGATGCATGGTAATATTGTGTACAAAGAATAGAATGTAAATTTAAAAAAAAACATGAGAAAGGAATGGTTTTTTTAACTGCTTTACGTCTCTCAACATCGAGGTCTTTAGAGACGGGAAAGGATGGGGGCAAGGAATGGGAAGGCATTCGGCCATGGCCTTTTTAAGGAAGCATCCCGGCATTTGCCTGGAGTGATTTGGGGAAACCATGGAAAACCCAAATTTGGATGCCCGGCCGGGGATTCGAACCGCCGTCCTCCCGAATGCGAGGCCACCACGCTCGGTTAGAAAGGAATGTAGGCGTGTAGAGAACTTTTCACTGGGACATACGCGTCAACGCAATTTTATTAAATTAAATTCATCTGCTCTACGTGAAATCGAAATCACAATCATAAATACTACAGGTAAATAGGGACTTAAACCGCAAAATGATATGAGCAAAAAAATACAAATTTTTTTTTCAAAAATCTATGTATTACTCGGAGAATTACGATTAACGGGAATTAAGACAATTCAAAACGCATTGTGTTTTCGTGCGATCGTTGCCTGTCATTTGCGTATGTCAACCGTATATTAATACTGATACATTATTAGATGGAGCAACTTCTAGTGAAAACGACACGAAAACCATCTGTTACGAATTTCACGTAAAACAGAAAAAAATGTGATCAGAAAGAGGATGCGTAACTGGAAAGTTAAGAAATTATATCGTTTGATTCGATTCCATTTTTAGCATCAGAGGGAAGATCTGCAACCGAGATTTTCAACTCGTAGAATAATTTTCCAAGATATAACCCATAAGAAAAGTAAATCACTTTCAGACGTAACTGATTTCATTTATTCATCACCAACCGTAACGTTTTTCTTAAATTCTAATTTGTCTAGTTTCTTTTGTGAATGATTCTGATTTACATTTTTTCTTGTAAACATGTAACTCTATGTCAGTGATTTTTAATTGCTCATTATTTGAATACCGTTGATTATAATTGAAGTATTTATTTTAAATTTTTTTTGTGCCATCAGTTACACACCGTTCTCTGACGCTCTCAAAACACGTGTTTAAATCTCTAAAGTACGATAGACATAAGCGGTCAAAGATTTTCTCAGTGCTATTGAAACTGTGCAATAATTGTAGCTCCGTTTTCTGTGAGGAGAAAATCCTAAGGAATGCAGGTTGTTTACAGGAAGGACGCCATCATTCAGAAAAAATAAGTATATAAATTATAAATCCATTGAGTAATTATTTTGATCTATCGCGGAAATGATTTCACTGTCAGTCACTATTGACCATTAGTTTTCTAACCACTGTTTAGTACGTGTCTGATTTAAATAACCTTAAGGAAATGTTCAACTCAACAATTCCTCACAATGAGCGACTATCGATTTAAAAACGAAAGACTTTGCGTATTTCTTCGGTCTAGAACAGGGGTGGCCAACCCAAATTATCTTGCGGTCCACTTCGGAAGTGCATCATAACTCCGCGGGCCGCATATAAAATTACATATTCTCACTAGAGACAATTTTTTTTTTTTTTTGGATTGAAAAATTTGAAACATGAGTAATTATTGTATTTACTATTATTCTTACATATAAACATAGATAATACAATAATAATGATACTAAACGCATATTGTAAAGAAATATATAACTCTAAAAATGAAATATAAAAAATATTTTGTAAAAGTGTGATGAATCTCGCGGGCCGGAAAAATGTTAAAGGCGGGCCGCGGGTTTGCTACCCCTGGTCTAGAACATCACATACACCGTGTTATACTCATGGTTGTAATAACAGATCGGATTTATTTTATTGGTTCTGTAAGATCTTAATCAACGGAAACAGCTGCCAAATATTCGTGACGTGAAAGCTCTGACGTTTAATCGTGACTCACCGTATTTGATGATTAATCTACTCTTCAGACATAATGTGATTAAAAAAAAAAAACCTTTGAGCTGCAGAACTGCAGCACGTGTACAAAAGTTCTTGCGAATCATACATGTGCATTATCACGCTACTGCGGCAACACTAACAATACTTCATCTGACCATGAAATATCCTGTTCTACGTCTTGGTATTAATAAGAATTTTTATTCTATGTTAAACAAACAAAAAAATTATCGTAAAGAATCCTTTTTTCTTTTACTTATGGCTTTACGCCTCGTCGACGTCGAGGTCATTAGAGGCGGAATGGGATTGGGGACAAGGAACGGGAAGGAATTCGGCCATGGCCTTTTGAAGGAAGCATCCCGGTATTCACCTGGAGTGATTTTGGAAAACCATGGAAAATTCATATCTGGATGCCCGGACGGGGATTCGAACCCGCGTCCTCCCGAATGCGAGGGCCAGAACCTTAACCACTCATCCACCACGCTCGGTGTAAAGAATCCAATAGTATGCCACATTTTTCTTTTGTTGGGCCGTTCAACACGAATAATTGCAAATAATTTGACAAAAACGTTGAAAGAATTTAAACTTCAAATTTGTAAAGGGTAAATGTAGGTGGATGCAGAAAAGAGGAAAGATGGGTGTTTACGGAAATTGCCACCGGAGCATGCGCTCCATTGCAATTTAATTTAATTTAAAAAAATTGTTTAGGATTAGCAAATAGACTTTTTACAAAACAAATATATTACTTAACAAACAAAAAACCCGTATTGTGCGTGTGTCGGGGAGAAAGTGGGATGGCGAGGGAGGGGGGGGGGGAAATTGCTGGCACATAGCTACAACATAATTCCATCCAAGGAAATGATATAAATTCAAAAATCAAGAAAATAAATCGTGTCTGCACGACCTTCTACTCCTATCCAAAAATGGTACTAACGTGTTGAAATTTGTATTACCTGCTTCGATATAATGTCCACTTCACCTTCTCCACTCTCATTTTGCGGAAATGTCACTACAAATTAAATTAAAAATTGTGAAATATGAGAGTGACACATAGCTATCAGATGCCGCTAGCGCTACAAAATCAATGAAATGCTCTTGAAGTGTCGCTCAATCCCTTTGTTGTAAAGTTTTCTTGCCGTTTTAGCTTCTTTACCTTGTAAAAAGTCGCACGAAATTTACGAATACAAAATATTTGTCCGATGTGTATTCCGGGGACTCCCGTCACGTTATTTCGATACAAGCAATCAGAGACAATCTATTGCTTCGACGGGTGAAATTCCGCGGGATCCCGCATCATTAGACATTCTGGCGGATCCCGCACAAAATTAAGCTGATCCGCAATCCGCAAAATCCGGCGGAAACGTGTGTTAGTCTGCGTGACTCGCTGCCCCACTCGGTCTCTATCGGATGTATTGCACTTTTTACGTGTACCCTTGCAGTTGGCATTTGATTCGTGTGACCAAACTTTTGTTTTTGTCAACCTTCGGCATTCGTAAGTACTCGTAAATAGATACACTATTACGTATTCATCAAAATTTACGTTTGTTTCGAACACACATTTCTGTAATTTGAGTTATGTTTCATATTTAGCACGATTTTCTAACTACATACTTATTTTTTATGTGTCGTACACGTTATCTGAACTACACGGTTACAGCTTTTCATTCACGGTTTCATTATTCACATTTTCTGTATTTGCAGAGAAAGTAATTATGATAATTTCCTTATTTGCGGCTGAAAATTTGATTATTCCTTTATACGAAACTAATGTTATCGTAATTTTAACTATCGGATACCTATTTATTTAGCAGCTATCAAAGGGCAATTGTATATCCTTTAACTTGTTGTTTTGGCCACTGCCTCAATACGTTTCTTTGCCGAAAGCCGCCTGCTTACATGTGCCGCTCTGGCTTTCGATTAATTTCTCATCTCCTTGTTATTATATCGACTAAAGCAAAAAAAGTTATAATGAAGTTTTCATGGGTGTATCGACGAATTGCGTTGTAGGAACACCATACTTCGATAGCTGCCTCCACCGTCTTCCTCACGTGTGAAATTTCGTGTTTTTACAATGAAATCCGGAGATACAACCTATGAGGGTTTTACTGCAATCATTCGCTGAGAAAGTCTCCTTTCTTACCAAGAAGTAATAATTTCCACTGTATAAACTTTGTTACGCCACATAAGTAAAACTGAAATACTTGATAGTTTACATGTTGGAGAGTAGTTTCTTTTCATAACATTGAATAAACTGTAAAAAAAAATAAAATAAAAAAAAATAAATAAAAAAAAATCAAGTTACGTGCTTGTGCAGTGACAAAAAGTTATGAGATCTTGTTCTGAGCCAAGTCTACACTTTACAGAGTATATTCACTTCACTTTGTGAAATGGAATGCTTACTCTCGGTGTAATGGAACGTTTATTTAGAATTAAAAAATACTTTGGTAACTTGGCCATTACGCATACCATGTTTTTAAACTTATGTCATGTATTGTAAGGCACATACTGTAATATGACCTAACACTGAATATTTTTCATTTTTTATTATTTATTTAAAAATTGGTTTGGATTAAAAAACAAAAATGTAAAACCTCGAAATATACTTAAGAGATGCTAAAAAGTTTTAATGTCATTTTGCCAATTAAAATATTGTTAACTGTTAATTTTTATCATTTAACATTAAAATTTATTAATTAATTTAATTATTATTTAATTTATTAACGTTTTAACTAACTATGTTTTAAATATATGTTCTAAAAAACTGTTTGCGCTGATCCCACATGGAGCCCGCGGGATTGGCGCAAATCCCGCAAAAATCCCGCGGGATTGAAAACACTGCGGGATTGCAATCCTTAGTCATGGCCGACCATGCAATGAAATGGGTGATTAATCCTGTAGAGTATGGGTTCCTAACATTGAAGACCCGAAGACATAATAAACGTAATAAAAGAATTCTTGAAATTTTTCTCTAATGCTTCACTTGGTGAATGCCGAAAATCAAACAGCCTTATCTGTATTTAACAGTTCCCCGTTACAAATTACGTAACAGGCATTTTTCGTTCATCAAATTATGCTATTTCTCATCACATAATCCTCAGATCTAGCATGTTCAGCCACACACAGGGAGAAAGTTTACTGAACCGCTCGTCTAGACAAAGACGGAACCGAGGACTCTCGCCGTGCAGATATTATGCCCGGCGCGATTCTGCATGGAGCCGTTTCCAGTTTAGACCAAGGATGGCTGGTTTAAGAGGCTGCTGTTATTACCTGCACGCGCAGGCAACTGACACGTGGCTCTTCAGTTTGGGGCAGGCTCGACCTTCAGACTGGACCGCCAGCAGACATGAGTCATGGCGTGCAGTCACGCTACACGACAGCCTCGTCATCACTGTCGCAAATAGACTGCACTAGGGATGTTCCAAAATAAACATCACTGACCCGTCAGTTACACAGTCTGTTAAAACAAAAAATAGAATTTATCTTAGTCAAAAAAAAAGTTCCTAGCGCTCCCATAAAATAACCGATTTGAATACCAGTGGCGTAACTATGCCTTTGAGGCCCGTCGAAAATCCATCGGATGGGGTCCTTCGTCAGTGCCCGGTGCTGGAAGAGTAGCAAATTTATAGGCAACCTTTTTTTTTTAGCTCCGCTACTGTTCCGGGCGAACAATGGGTTGGCAAAGGGCAAAGTGGGAGCCCCCCTCCAACTGGGGCCCGTGACATTTTGCCCGTTGTGCCACCCTATCGTTACGCCACTGTTCTATATCCTATTAAACAGTTTAAAGGCTCCGTTTCTTCTGAATGAAGGACACAAACGCCGATGGAGTCATTCATTTATATGTGTGTCAGAGCTTCATAATCTGTGATCCCTTGAGCTTAGAAATTAGTGGTTATGCACTGTTTTAGTTGTTACTACCACAAACATTTGGAAAAATTATTTAAATAAAATAAGTACAATTGGTGACATAACAAAATATTTTATAAGAAAATTATGTTTTTGATCCTTGAATGTAGACAAAAATCGATATATTTATTCTTAAAGAAAAGAAGTGTTGGTTGCTATGGAGATGAGAAATAAATCAAAATTTAGAGGCTAAAGGCATAGAGACAGATCGGTTGCTTTTAAATCATTCACAAAATATGCGGTTATATCATATGGCGACCGTGACAGGACTTGTGTGTTTTCGGTAATGTTTTTAGTTTTTTAGTTTGTTTTTGTGTTTCTTGAGTGTTTTTTTGTAAAATGTGTTTAATATTCATACTAGAAACAAAAATGTGTATCACTGGATGCAAGGTTTCTTTTATAAGTTCACCAGTGTCTATTTAAGCGAAGCCATGGTAAACTTGAGGAGGCACGTGACATAACAAAATATTTTATAAGCAAATTATGTTTTTGTTCCTTGAGTGTAGACAAAAATCGATATATTTTGTTATTAAAGTAAAGAAGTGTAGGTTGCTGTGGAGATGAGAAATAAATCTAGACTTACCAGTTAGACGTTAACGATATAGAGACAGATCTGTTGCTTTTAAAACATTCATTGCTGCAGGACCTTGCATCTTTGGATACTACAGAAGTTCGATGTAGTTCCTAAACGAATACAAATCTTGTATAATAAACTGAAAACTGTTCAAAACAAAAAGATTCTTTATAATTATAATCAGTTCACAAAATATGCGGTTGTATCATAAATTCTTTTAGCGGGGTGTTGAAGAAAGCTCGAAATAAAAGCTAGCAACAACTGATTCTAAAAATGTTTATATTTTTCCCCGAATTGTGCAAGTTTTTGAGAAAAAAACTTAGAAAAGTTAGTTCTCTCCTCTATTTCTGAAACTGCTCATTTGAAATTCTTTCATAATTTACACTGAAATGTAGCCTCCCAAACGTTACATGAAAACTGAAGTGATATTTCTCTATTTCTTGCTTTTCCGAACTCACCTAAATAATAAATTTTAAGATATTTAGCACGTAAAAAGATTATTTTTTAAAACAAAGTATAATTTATTTAACTGGACACCAAATTTCATTAATCAGATAATAAATATATTGTAAAAATATTTTTTTTAAAAAATCATATAGTCCCAGTACAATTTTTTACAATGAAATATTTTTTGTGTTTGATTTACTTACTGTGCTCGAAAGAGAATTTCGCTAAATTAACAATGAACTCGATTTATAAATCAATTGTTATTCGTTTCTTAAAGTTTTTTGTTTTTGTTTTTTTTTTAGACTCAACTTAACACACTTTTTCTTTCTCTGACTGACTCATAATGAAAGATAATTTAAGAAAGAATAATTCGATCCAACATTCTTTCCGATTACATACCGTTATTATTAAAAGAAGTACAATAAAAACATTAGTCCCAAAACTCAGTATAATATTACTAAACACATTACAAGTACCCTTTATATCCTAAACAGCGGAACAACTCAGCTGTTATGCAAAGCGTCGCGTTTGGTCTTGACTTTCGGTAACACTCCGGCAAAATCAATTTGTTTTTCCACTGTTTCCCGAAATCCCTCCAGATTAATGCTGGGCTATTTCCTTCAAAAGACAAGGCCTAATTTCTTTCGGTCCTCGTTCCAATCTCTTTAGCCTTAACGATTTTCGCGTAGACGAGTCGTAAGCCCCGTTCTTTATTTTTTTTAGTAAAAAATAAAAAAAATCCTTAAATGGTAACGGTAATTTACTTGTATCCAAAACCGTAGTTCAGATTACTTTCTGATATCACTTGTACTGGATTTGGATTTAATGCTTAATGACAACAAAATTTACTCAAGCTACAAAAGCATAGTTCAAATTACTAATTACGAAATTTTACAATTCAGTTGTTACAAAAAATGGTCTTTTCACAAAAGGCTGAAATCAGTATTTCGATTTATACTATTTTCGTGTCTGAATGTGTTGTTGTTCGTATCTATCCAGCAATTCTAACTAAGTAAATCCTTCAACTTGTTCGTCATTTCATAGTAGATATTAACAGATAAAGAGGGCTGTAATACTCGTTCTTAGAAGTACCATTTTTACAAGGAAAGGTCTAATATTATGACAGTCAAAAAATAGAGGTACTGTTTATTTTTCATGCGTTCTAATAACGTTGCTTCAAAAGTTTTATACACAGTAAAACATTAAATCAGTGAAAACGGCTGCACTAAATCCCACATCTACAACATACTTAGAATCTGTATCTCGTTACCTAATCTTTATGGGACCATTAGTCATTGAATTAATTAATTACTGAGGGACTTAATCTCATCATACAATAGAGATCATAACAGAACCTGGGTATAAAGAGAAGACAATGAAATGGACAAAATGCGTTATGTATTTTTATAACATATCTATAGCATTAAACTTTTTGAAATTTATTAAATTTATTTACAATAACAGAATAAATTGATTTGAAATTATTACATCAGGAGACTTTTAATGTTAGTCGAACAGTGAGTTGCTAGGCAGAAAATTTGACTTCTACAGCCTACGTCACGTTTAGCTGTCTGCAGCGGATGCAGTTAGGTGTTGTGGGGATGGATTACATGCGTTGACGTTTCGCGGGAGACCACGAGGTGTCTAGACTGCTGGCACTTGCTCATCCTCAGCGACCTTCGACCGTCTGGCTTCCTGAGGTTGCTGTACGACGATCCAGAAAGTACGTCTCTCTGTGCGGCTAGCGACGGAATCAGCCTAAACACCATGGTGTTAAGCGGATTTCAGCCTAACGATTTGTTATTGACCGATAGGGCTTTCAAGTTTAATCAGCATCTGTGAATTTGCTTCATGACTGTTAAGCTGGGAATTTCTGTTCCGGCATCGATTTGGAATATCGCATCTTTCTTAATGCCGTTAGGAAGCTTTAAAATACTCCTCTTCATGGTCTGCCCCTCATCTTGCTGTTAAAAGGCCTGCAATCACTACAGTTTTTTTATTTTTGTTAAATCTGCTTAACGTCTTTCTAACAGCGAGGTCTTTAGAGACGGGAAAGGATGGGGGTCAAGGAATGGGAAGGAATTCGGCCATGGCCTTTTTAAGGAAGCATCCCGGCATTTGCCTGGAGTGATTTGCGAAACCATGGAAAACCCATATCTGGATGCCCGGACGGGGATTCGAACCGCCGTCCTCCCGAATGCGAGGCCAGAACGCTAGCTGTTTACACCACCACGCTCGGTAAAATCACTACAAGCTTGTAGTTAATTATCGGTATAAGTTCCGACTGACTATTGCAACACAGTTTTCTTTACCTGTCTATGTGTGAAAGTAAAAATTGACGCTTACTCTCACACACACCACACTGGATCAGGAGCAAGTTGGAGTCCTAGACTCTACCCGTCGTCTTGATTGCTGTTTTTAGGCGGTTTCCTGCACTCACCTAGACCAGCCTTTCCCAACCTTTTTCAACGGCGAACGCCTAGAGATTGGCCACTGATCCCTTAATAATAATAATAAAAATAATTGGAAATTGGTTATTCTAGAACTGTTATTTGATAACTCGAGTCGCATCTAACACATTGTGGCCAGACTCCACGTTGTTACAAATTAATTTTATTTTTATTTTGTCCGTGTACTCCTTGGGATAGGTGGATTACGTGGTCGCCTTAACCAGTTTCAACCATAAATTTTCCGAAAAAAAGTTAAAAAATCAATCAAGCTCATCATGATGTAGCTTCTATGAAATAAAAGGGAAGACATATATACAATAATTATTAATTAATAATTATTAATTTAAATGACGAAGACGCAAGAAATTAGTACTATCACTAAGTTCAAAATACGATCTATGAGGAAAGAAAAATTATTTTTGCTTCATGTTATTCTTCAACAAAAAATTTTTTCTTGTACCTTAAAGCATTTTTGGTTCTGTTTCTACGTTCAGTGGACTATTTGAAGTTAGCAATAATCAGTCCTTGTGTTTTATGAGTTATGACCTATATCATCTCAATTTGAATGTTGATGTATTTCTTTGAGGACCAGTTTCAAATATTTTTTTTTTATTGGATATTTCACTGTCAATTACATTATGTTCTTTCTTTGTTGAGTAAGATTGTGCTAATGGAACTGATCGCAAAGTTGCATTGCCGACTTTCTTCGTATCAGACAAGTCACGCTTCTCTCAATTTACTTTTCATCTTTCAAGATATCACTGTACACGTGCCTTAGCCGAAGATCAGTTAGTGTCTCGAATGAGAAAAGAAATTATCAGTCTACTATCACTGGATTTATCAATACTGATAATCGCATTTTTAACAGCACGAGGAACTTCGTGTATTTTTCCACTTGGACGAATCGATAAACAACGCCACAACAATATTATCCACAAACTGTATAAAATTTTTATCGCTACATCATTTGCGTTGTATGCTTTTTTAAAAATCTTTAACTATTCTTGTATAAGTAAAATATGGTTGGCAGTAATTCAGCACGTATAACTGATAAGCATCCACAAAAAAAACTTTTGAATTTAAATCTGTTTAGTGGATAGAGAATTTTAACGAAATGGAATCATTATTGCTCCAATTGACGAAGTTTTTAAACGTTGTATTGGGAATAATCTTTGAGGATCATGAAGAAGGGCAAAGTGGGAATTAAAATAAAAAAAATCGGATGAATGCGAATCGAGCTTTGCACACTCTAATGACATTTGGCGCATCCATTAATTACGTGAGGTGAAATAGGCCGGGGAGGAGGGAAACGGAAATCTCACGTCATCTTTTTAAATTCCTGAAGAAAGGTAGAGCTAAAAAAAAAATTTCTAAAAGACGCCGATACAGACTTTAGGGGGCGGGGGGAAGGGATAGGGTTATATAAACCGCCCTAGGAAGTAGGAGAATTAAAAATAAATTACCAAGTCGGTCAGCAGGATGAGGGGTTCTCTCAAGATCTCACATCATCATAAGGTACCGGGGGGGAAGGGGGGGGGGTTCCGACCAGAGCAGAGTCAGGAATTCCGGAAAAAACACCCTACGTAGTTAATGGACGTCCCATTTATAGATATCTCGTTAGAAACTTGGTACCAAAATCAATTTCTGATATGTTTTCAATTTCGAGGGCGAAATCCGCTTCACAGCTCCTCTTACCTCACCGCTAACGCAAACGATTGTTCGGTTCCGATATAATTTATGATATGTGTATTAGAATTCACTTCAGTGTTAATTAGAAGCACTTTCTGTAAAATAGTATTAACATATGGTAAAGTAACCTAAATAGTAAAATATTTTGCTTGTCTTGTCCACAAATTATAAACTACATTGGATGATTCATCTAGGTATTTTTAAATGCAGGATGTGATCAACCTAAAATTAATCCATAAATTTTAGGTTTATTGATGATCAGTTTTTGAGACTCAGTAACAAAAATGGTTAAAATCAGTAACTTTTACTACTCCTCAAGTCTTTATTTTTAAGCGAAAAAGAAATGAAAAAAGAAATTCTTAGGTCACTAGCTTTGAACATTTATACCTCAAACGCTGAGTTAGGGGGAAAAATATATTTTCTCTCACCCCGTTTATTTCTATAAGAACCCCCTCCCTCCAATATATAATTTTACAAAATTTTAATTCGATATCGCGCACAACGAATGCAAATTTGATGCTCTAATTTATTCCGACTTTGGTCATCCTAAATTTGAGCAACAAATTATCAAAGTGGAGGTAGTATAAAGGATGAAAACTAGGAAAACGGTAATGGATTCGGAAGAAATACAAAGAGTAGGACTTGGAAATGAATACAGTGGACCTCCGGTAATCCGACAAACATTATGCAGGGCAGTGTCGGACTATCGAGTTTGTCGGATTATAGAGCAACTGCCTAAGACCGCTATAGTCCGGAATTTTTTTACAAAAGAGTACCTTGTAATCCGACAAATTACATATCCAATGATAAGAATCTATATGTTATACTGTATGTACATATGTACTTTGAAGAACAAATCATACTTAATTTATGTAAGTCGAATTTAGTAAATTAAATAACAATTGAGAGCTTACGTTTTATTATAAAATTAAGCATAAATGCACATACATATCTACCAAAATAATCAAGAATTATTAATCAAAATCATGTAGTGAATATATCAAATTATGAAGCTTTGAAATATTCATCAATTTTTGTTTGTTTAAGGTTGTTATAACGCGAGATCAGAGCTTTGTCCCTCAGTCTTCTCAAAAGTAAAAGTTCGTTGTAGGATGTACCATTCTCTTCAGCCCATTGTAAACCTAGCTCAAAAGCGTTAACTGCGTCTTGTTCTGTGTTCTTCCTGATTGTTTGTTGTATAATTAGAAACCTCTTTTATAATATCTTCGTCAGACATTTCATGAAAAACATTTTCTTCTTTATCCATTCCACGGCACCAGATTTCCAAATCTTCCGGACTTATCTGTGTTTCAGTAGCGACTTGTTCTATAACTTCCGAAGTTACACTGATTTGTGGATCGTTGCTAGGAGTGGTGACTATATCTGGCCATAACTTTTTCCAAGACGATTTAATAGTTGATGACGGTAACGCACTCCACGACTGACTAAGAGCAAAAACCAAGTCTTTCATATTAAATTCTTTTAAAGTTTTTTCTATTGGTTGGTCTTTTGATACGGCTCTCAGAAGTAGGTTTTTTTTATAGGCTTGCTTAACAAACTGAATGATGTTCTGGTCCATTGGTTGAATCAGTGCAGTGCAATTTGGCGGAAGAAACATCGCAGTGATGCATTTATCCTCAGTTGTCAGGTCTTCTTCAGACGGATGACCGGGAGCGTTATCAAGAAGCAACAACGCTTTTTGAGGAAAATTATGATCTTTTAACCATTTTCTAACTTCAGGTACGAAGCATTCATCAAACCACTTTTTGAAAAGGTCTTTTGTCATCCATGCACTTTTTTGTCCGTAATAGTGTACAGGTAAATCAATGTTTTTGAATGCCCTTGGTTTATTAGATTTCCCAATGACCACCATCTTAAGCGCGTGTGTACCTGCAGCATTAGCACATGGTAGTATGGTTACACGCTCTTTACTCACTTTTCGTCCAGGTACGGATTTTTCGTTACAAGAAACGAAAGTTTTGTTAGGCATCACACGCCAAAAAAAGCCCTGATTCGTCTGCATTGTACACCTGTGACGGGTCAAGATTTAAATCGTTCACCTTTTGCAAAAATCTTAATTTAAAGGGCTCTATGCAGGTGGCATCGTTAGAAAGTTTCTCTCCTGTAATAGTCATTAAACGTATGCCATGACGACTTTTAAAACGTTCTAGCCATCCTTTGCTGGCCACAAAATCATCTTTTTTTGTTATTTCCTTATAAAAAAACTTAGCTTTCATGGCCAACATGGGTCCCGAAATTGGTGCATGCCTATTTATTTCCTGAAGAAACCACATGTACAAAGCTTCTTCCACTTCTGGATGTTCAGCTTTCTTGAGTGTCTGTCTCTTGCCTGGCCCGCAGTCAGTAGTTGACACGAACTTCTTAATCTTCTCGTGGTTTTTTTTTAATGTCATAAATTGTAGATCGGCCTACGCCGTATTCACTTGCTAAACTACTGAAAGTTTCATTGCGATTTAAGCGATCTAAAATATCACATTTTTCTTTAATTGTCAACGTTTTGTGCTTTCGCTTCTGGGTTTGTGACGACATTACTAGGTACTATACCTAATACACAATGAATAAATAGTAACAATGAACGCACGCTAGACCGTACCGCTATCACTAGTAGTCAAATTCAAACTAAGTAAAACAATGCATACGCGTCGAGCACAATAGCGGTGGCGCGTACGAGTTGTGACCTGTTCAAACCTGCGTGATCTACATTAGCGAAGATTGTCAAACATACGTAATTCAAAGTCATGTCGGATTACAGGGGGCGCCGGATTAGACAGGGGCCGGATTATCGGGGGTCCACTGTACAGGGATTAGAGCAGAGTACCACTGGATTTTAATCAGAATAGTGGTGTGAAATTTTCCATTAAAGGAATCAGATTTAGGATAACTTGAGGTGCTGATACTTATTTGGGAGAAAGAATCGTTTACCTCATACCTACAAAACAAGTTTGCTGATCAATTATTACAACGCCCCATTATTCTTAACCGGATATTATTATGACAAGAATTAAATAGAAATAGTATTTTTTCCATGATGGATTGGTGGAATTCTGCAACTGTGTTATCGAATTTGAGTTGATATGGAAGACAGCGTCCAGTCACAATTTGTTTTTATTTTGTTTAACCGGTAATGGTTGAATAAACAAAATAAAAACAAATTGTAAACCCAAATTTGTAAACTAGAATCTTTGTTTCAACTAATGTCATAAAATTTACTACTTTTAATTACATGTCGACCTTCTTGTAAATGATTATAAAAAAGCATTTCGCTAGCAGAATCTTAATGATCGATTAACAATTTTATCTGCGTGCACGTGCTGTAGTTTCGGGTATTTCTTGTTCAAATCTAAAGGTCACATTGCATGCAGAGAAAATCTTCGCCATTACACACCTCCTTTCATCTGATTTGTCGAATTATTCACCAACGTTAAGCCTAGACAAAACGAATTGTACTGATGTTATAGCAGAAACACACTTGCAAAGATTCATATGAAGAAACAGTATCGTATTAACCATCTGCTGAGTTTACGTTAAAATGTTAGACTCATATTATGGGGACAGTTGGAAAGTGTAGGGGGCAAAAGGGCGAAAAACTATTTATGTTCTAGAGGGCCTTGCAAAAAAATCAGTAAAAGTTCCCGGTCAGACTCTGTATTATTCATTAATTTTTATTAGTTCCGTTTACAGATACAATTAGAACAAGAAGACTAAAATGTTATAGTCACATATACAGATTGGCCAGCTAAAAGTTGACCAAGAAAATTTTTGACTACATACCTAAATTAAAAAAAGAAAGAAATGTCTAAAAGAGAGAGGGGATTTAGAAAAACTCAAGTTCACGAAATACATAATCAATAACGGAGAAGATTTTAGAAGATAGATTAGCGCTGCACAATTTCCGGTAATCCATCCGAAAGTACAAACCAAGAGAGATATTAGATCAGAGGTAGGCTACCAGCTTATGCATGAATAGGTTCTGTCCACAAGGGGTAAAAATATAATATATACATTATACTGTTGTGTTAAGTTCCAAGGGGTCTATAAATAGTAAAATTCTAAACTACACGTATCTATGGTCCAGAAACTAGTGAGATTTTAGAAAACTGAGTGTATTTTATTACAGCAATCATATACGGTATATTATTTATACAAGTTGTAGTGTTGTTTTTTTTTGTTTTTTTTTTTGAGCCATGTTACTTCCTTCATACTTAATCAATAAATGAGGTATCATTTTAAAGATTAATTTATCCTCTTTGGTAACATCATCAATTAAAACAAGGAATTTTTCGAAATCCAAGCCTTAAATGGCAAAATTATGAACAATCATAGTCACGAGTATGCGACATTCAGGCCTGCCGCTAGCTGTTTGAGCGCCCGCGTGCAATACCGATTATGCCGCCCCTGTCTAACTACAGCCAGTGGTGGATCTACGAATTTTCCGAAGCGGGTCAGAAAACTGTGAGATTGCCGCCCCTTCGAACATTATTTGCCGCCCCCATTGTTGCCATCCCGAGTGTCGCCGGCCGCCCGAAGCAGCTGTTGAGCAAAAAAAAAAAAAGGTCCCCCGCTACATAATACCCTGCAAATTTCGTCGCGGCGACAATGGAGTGGCATCTATCGCGGGGCGGCGACTGTCGATCAATCGTTTTGCCGCCCCCCTCGACATGCCGCCCGCGTGCGGTGCACGCCCGCTTACGGCGTGGCGGCCCTGGCGATATTTCAGAATCAAGTTGTTGGGCTTCGCTGTTCGGATAACCGTTAGATACCACTGAGATATCGGTGAATAAGGCTCCCAATGAAGATGAATAGTTATGTATTGTAAATGCCATCCAGCAAAAATTTCTAAGGGAATCTTTCTGTCGAACAAGAATCTGTATATGATGGATGCTCCGTGGTTCTGATTACTCTAAAAATGTCCCTTATCTGGTACGATTACCGGAGTGGACGGAGAACCTTAACTCTATTACCAGGTAGGGATATATCTTTTCCTGATACTCTGAAATGGATGCAGATGACGATTAAATCAGGCAACTGAGGTCAGTACTAAAACGACACAGTCACATGTATGTACGCGGTCTCATGCATCCACAAGTGTAGAACATTTTTGTACCGTTTACGATTTTTTTATGTATCGTATTTATCATTCAGATACAAAACAATATCGGTTTGCGATTTCACGTTATTATTAATTTTTAACTACGATGGCAGGCAGCATTTCAACCCAAACCACTATTTCTGCTAAAACTGCCGCTACAAAATCAAAGGATACGAACACATCTCAACACATTAAATGCTCTGGAACTACATTTCGAGTAGTAACAGAATTTTCTATATCAAAATTCCTAATTAGTATATCATAAATTACTATCACAATTAATTTCATTATACACCTTACTAAATCACGAGCAATAAAAGTCACTTTTTCGCTATGTACATTTGACCGGCAATATTAACGATCGTAGAGAATTGTGGACTTTCTGTTGTACACTGTAAGTTAAAAGCATTTTAGTATAAATTTTTTAATTACGTTACCTCAAAAACTGTCATGAAGCTGACGAGATAGTTCATGCGGCTGAATGTAGTTTTAGACGTATTCAGTATTTAATTTACTGCGTTAATAATAAGTCAAGTTTATTTCGCTATTCATGACGTCACTAACATACAATATAGTGAATGTATTAATGTGCGAGTGATAGAAGCTTTGATTTTCTAGCAGTAATTTTAAAACGCAGCCTGGGCCAGAATGAGAACTGAAACGTTATTAGTTATTAAGCTTCTTTCATGAGCGCCATTTTAGTGACATCATGTATCGCTTTGTACCGATATTGTATCAAAAGATCTATAGTAAGCTTCGACGATTTAGCAGAACCATGCGGCGTTTCCCGAAGTAAATTTTTTAAATTTATCAATGTTTTATTCAGATAGTGGAGTGGCGGACAAGCGGCGCCGGTAGTCATTCAATTCTGTTTGCAGAATGAGAAAGCAAATATGAAGAAACAATCTATTACTACTTTAATATTGAAATTTTTATTTTAGCGCAGAATTAATGGATCGAAACGAATGAACTATAGTAAACTGGTCTATAGGCAATTCAGTTGTTTCCAGAGATAGAGAAACCATTACCGCAATACCACTGATTATTATGGATAAAAGAATCAATTACTACTATACTTACTACTATAATATGTAAATTTCTGTTGATGGAACCAATATATCCCTCCCCCCAAAAAAAAAATCAAATCAATATTCAGAGAGCAAATTAAGTTCTCCTTTTTTAAAGATTGTTTTCAGGTATTCAATGCAAATCAAAATATTCATTTTTAGTATTGCAATTTTACTAATGGAAATGAACGTCCTTGGGCCACTTAAGTATTTATTTGCTGTTTGGATGTTAGTATTGTTTCTTTGTTGATATTTAGTGGATTCCATCAATGTATTGCTAATATTTTGACTTTTGAGCTTCCATTAACTAAAACTATATTCATTTTTATTCGCGAGATGAAATTAGTAATTTTAAGAGATGTTGGGTAAACGAAATTCAAATCTTTCAAAGAAATGTAAGAAAACTAGGGCTATGAAAATAGCCAAAACCTAGGAGACAAATCCCCAATATTGTATATACGGATATATTAAACTGAAAATACTCCTTACAAACAGAATATTTTTACTGTTTTAAAAATTCAGAGAAGTAGTTGTGGAACATAAATAGATTTTTTTATTTTATTACAACATTTATTACTACTATTAGTAATAAAAATAGCTCTAAAATAAATTGTATGGTCGTATTGACCTGGTGACAAGACTTCTTTACATCTCCACAATCAGTCCCTTCCGTAGCCTCTTAACGTAACCCAGTGATCCTACCGGACATAGAGGACCCACAGTTCAACACGGAATCAGAACCAAGTGAGCATTGTGGCGTAATTCACGTCACACAACCTATGCCCGATGTGAAGGTCGAGCTAAGAACCTTTGAAAATCCTCACCGAGCCTGGGATTCAAGCTGGGGACGTATCCATCTCCAGTTGGTCGCCCTAAGCACTGAGCAACCAAACCTCTCAAGAAAATCTTATATTACAACACTTTTCAACGCGGACGAAGTCGCGGGTAACTGCTAGTGTCGATATAATTGTCTTACCTGTCCGTTGGTTTCTCCTTTGAGGCTGGCCGGGTGAATCAGGCAGTCGAACAAGGTGAAAAAATATTGAATTATTTCCTTCATCTCTCAAATTAGTGAGCAGCTGCTCAGTTGTATCATTTTCACAGCGAAAAATTTATACGAGTTAAATAAATCAATTATTTCCTTATCACTTTTTCTCAAAAATTACTTCTTTCCTCTATTTCTTCAGGTTTTCCTTCCACTTCCTTTGACGATAGTTATTAAGTTTCTAAAATGTTTTAGATTTCAAGAGTAGAAATTATTTTAAAACAATTTTTAAATTAATTATTAATTTAATAGCAATGGAGCACACGCTCCGATGGCAATTCCCTTAATCTCCTAATTACCTCTTTACATTTTATTTTTTAATTATCTTATATCATTCGAGAGTTAGGTAAATTCCTCCCCCATCTACTTTTGCAATTTACGAATTTTAATTTTAAATTCCTTCATAGCTTTTGTTAAATTATTCATCTCTCCACTCGGTAATTTGTTGCAATACCTGACACCCTTACCCACAAAAGAAAAATTTACCACTCCCAATCGAATGCCAGTTTGTGGTCATGGTCATTATATAGACTGACACTCACGTGTACTCTCTAATAAACTTGATTCACTTTGACTGACACCTAATATATAACAGAAGGATGTTACATAGCTTAAAATCTACACCTATTATGTCAAAATGAAGATCATACTCGGAATCAGGGGACCAATTTCGTATAGAAATGATGTTTATCTTAAAGACACCAAAATCATTGTAGCCAAGTGTAAGTAATGCTGTTAAAGTTTTATTTTTGTCAATTTCTTTTATTTTTAATCATTTCAAAATTTCCACTCTTCTTTTTCCAGAACAAAAACATTAAGTACATTTTAATAATTGAATTATTTACACAAATCGTCCTTTCCTTTTTAGTTACACCCGCGTTTATAATTTACATTTTCATAATTTTTATCTGCTTTATCTAAACATTCATCCAGTTTGTTCATTACTTTTCCAAGAATTTTTATGGGCTTTTATTGTACCCTTACCCCTTCGTTTCTACCTTTGTCTGAAATCGAGTGACATGCTACCACACTTCCTTTTAACTTTGTCATCGTCGTTTTTACCTTTTTCGTCTCATTTTCTATTATCTTTAACTTCACTTTTGACCAGACCAATGTAACAGCCCTAATACTTGAATTTTGAATAGCATTGTACTGTATGAAGTATTTGTAATTAGCTAAAGTTTGCTTGAAAGTGATTTGATATGTTTGTTTTGTAATTTCTTGTAAATCAGTGTATATAGACTTTGTTTTAGGTAAGAAAATTATTCAAAGGCCATTTAATATGTTGAAGAACCGAATGATGCAAGAGAATTTCTTAAATGTTTGTAATTCCATGTATTAATGTAAGTTACGATGTCTACAGGACAATTTTCTACCGTTTGAAAGGATTTCTGTAAATAATTTTGTATTTAAGTATCTATAATTACCATTTCTGATCATTTTGTAATGTTGTTAATTAATTTTGTATTAATTCCGATTGTTTTTAATATGTTAGATTGTTTGAGTGATTGTTAATGATCGAGAAATATCGGGCGGATGCCTTTGATGAATTCTCGTAATTTCGATAAAGACTATATAAACAGATCGCCTGGACAGAGAAATTTATTATTCATTCAGTTAGTAAGTCAGTTTAGTTGGCAGTATTCAGTGTTACAGAGAGTTTCAATCATCCAGTTGAGTTTGCGCATGGACTCCATGAGTTTGCGACTGTGCATCTCTGTATTGTACCTATACTAGTGAATATCGCTGACTTATTGTTTTGAATCACAATAAAACAGCATCTTCAACATAAAGTTTCTTTGGTGGATTTTTTAATTAATTAATCAGCAACTTAAACCACCATAAGAACCCTAACAACACTTTTTATCTTATTATCTGAACTACTAATCTCATCGTTTATGGCTAAACGTTTAGCTTCTTTTATTACTTTGGTTAAAATTCTAAAGTTTTGTAATGTCTTAGAAGCATATTATCAGTATTCCTAACTTTTACATACAATTCCCTTTTATGTCTGCAAGATGTTTTAATACCAACTGTATCCCAATTTCTGTTTACTCGTTTTTGACCAATTGGAGCTAGTTTTGTAGGGAGACACCTCTTGTAAATTTCTAAAAACCTTTGGTGAAAGTAATTGAATTTATTGTTTACCCCTTTTAATTTATAAACAGTGCTCCAGTCCTCATTGAGAAGTTCATCATTTAATATTTTTATTGAATTGTTCTTTAATGGCCTAACTCTAACAAATTCTTTCTTTTTGTTATTTTCATTTCCCACAACATCCAAAGTAATTATTTGAGCATTATGGTCTGACAAACCATTTTCCATTGGAACTGTTTCATGTATTTCTAATTTATTGTGCTCTACAAAAATGTTATCAATAATGGTACTACTATCTTTTTGTGTTCTAGTTGGGAAATTTACAGTTTGATAGAGATTGAATGATCTAAGCATTCCTAGAAGATAATCTGTCTGGTTACATTCTACAGCAAAATTTATGTTGAAGTCTCCACAGAGGATAGTTTCCCTTTTAGTACGTGATAAGTTTATTAGAACCGCCTCAAGTTTATTACAAAATTTACTGAAGTCTCCTGTGGGAGCTCTATAAACTGTCAGCACTATAAGATATTTGTTTTCTAATTCTAACTGTATTGCACAACATTCAAAATCTTGTTCTATATAGTATTTACTTACATCTAACGATTTTGTCTCAGTATTTTCTCTTACATATATTGCTGCACCTCCCATTCCCATCTCTGACCTGCAATAACAAGAAGCTAATCTATATCCAATAAAAGGGAGGAGACCTATTTCAGAATTCTTCAGATGATGTTCTGTCAGACATACGATATTTATGTTAAGATTCAATGATTTTTAGGTTTCTTCTATAGATATTATCAACTCATCAAGTTTGCTTGAGATACCCCTAATGTTCTGATGGAACAAAGCTATTTTAGACTGACATTCTTTATTTTTTACTGTAATACCATTATGTACATTTCTTAAATAACTCTTCCTACTCTTGACATTTGGCCTAAAAAAGACTGAGTCCTACCACCAATTACCACTGGGATGGAGTTCACATCCAACCTGCCTCTCCCGATGCTATTGGCAATCAGTTGCGTTAGCTTCTGCTTGCCCCGAACATTCAGGTGGAGTCCATGGGAGGTATGGTCACTCCGTGTTATGCCAGAAACATCTATCAGACCAATGTGTGATCGGTCAGCCTGACACAATGCACGCTTCAGATCTACCTGTGTACACTGTACATGACCGCGGATCCAGGGTTGATCATAACGCCTGAACAGGTCAACAAAGCCAACATTGGTGTGAGTGGTGTTTTTAGCAATGTTGTCAATGTCTGTTTCAACACAATAATTGAGATTTCTGGACAGACTATTTCCAGGACCCCCAACTATAATTAATATATGATCCTCTTTAGTAAGATCTTTCCCCAGGCTTGAAATTTCACCCACAACATTGCCAAGTTCTGCATTAGGCTTAAATATACTACACACCTCAACATCAGAGCCCAGGCTTGACTGTAGCATTGCACTTAACCCCCTACCGTGACTACTTCCAAGCAATAACACCTTCTTGGATTTCTTTTTACGAGTTTGCACAATGTGTGCTTTTTTTACAGCCTTGTTGCAATGAGACAGCCCTGCTCTGGTATCTGATACATCCTCAGTTAGATTCTCCAACACCCCAAAAGTATTGGAAACTTCCAACTGAAAATTTGTATAATGCAGGTCCTGTTGTTTCCTTCCAGTTTTGGCTGCAATCCACTGGAATTCTTTTACATTTAATGCTGCTTTTTCAGCCTTCAAAACATTGAGTTCTTCTGTTAATTCAGCCACTGTGGATTCGAGACAAGAGATCCTACTTTCTAGTTCCCTCTTTTCCTTGCTACTTTTGCAAGTCAAACAACTCCAAGGAGAGTGAAGTGCATTTTCAGCTTCCATGTAGCCACATTTCGGATGAAAACGAACTCCACAATCATTACAGCTGTTTCCCTGCTTTACAACCCTGCGACAGCCACCACACTTCATGCTCATTGAGATTTTAAACAAAACAAATTATGTGCCCTTGAAGCGAGTTGTAACTTAATCTATAAATACCTTTCCTTATTATGCAATATAATTTCCACAAGACACACCTTTCTCCGTTTACCACGCAAGCAAACCAATTTTAACAATAAACCTGTTAGTAACTGCTTGTTTCCTTCACTGATAGAAGATTAATTCCCTTTAACGGTTATTAGTATAATGTAAACAACACACACGAGTTTTAAACTTGTCGAACCAACACCTTTTTGAACTATTTAAACTATGATACTTTATGTAACATAAAAAGACACAGCACTTACCTCTCCCACTCATCATGAAAACTACCTTCTTGGAAGCACAAGAATTCAAGACTAGATATGGTGTGTGTTCACTGTATGTAAAGTACAATCAGACATTATTATCAATAATATTGTCATCAGCACATGGAGATAAAAAGATGGTTCAGTTTGGCATACTATTTTTTATGCCATCACTAATAAAGATGATGTAATTACATATGTGAAAGGAGCTCAGAAAACTATTGTTCAAGGAGATTATCAAGATATAAATCTTGAATATTGTAGCAGATTTTTAACGACAAGAACTCAGCAATAATTTGACTAAAATTTGTAGAAAGCATTTATGATTCTGTGTATGCTGCTGAAAATGTAATTTTAATTGCACAGTTATGGCTAAAATAAAAAAAAATAAAAATGGGATACAACATTTTTTATTTCATACTTTTACATCTTGGCAGTACTACAAACAAATACCCACATCCATGGTGCTTTAAAAGTTGATTAACCTTAGAATTAACACAGTTAAACAGCAACAATTCTTGTATGCAAACAATTCAACCGTAAGCAATGTTTGGTCCAGCAATGAATTTCCTATTAATTAACGAGTCACATAAATGATTTTGTTGTTTTCACAGGCGTCATATTACAACAACGCAGTGATAATCCTGTAAGCATTTATATCTGAGTCACACAAAAATTAAAAATATGCGCATCAGTTAGTTTTCAAATTGTAGCCATATGATAGTCACATAACACTTTATCAGAATCTCTAAATTCTTTGCTCAATCTTGCAACTTGCTGGCACCATTTCTTCTTGAAGACGAAGGTACCAGTCACTGCAAGCTAGGTGTCAATCAGGTTTTGCCATATTGATTCACTGAAGAAGACGCCACTGGCAGGATCCATACAGTGGAAAAAAACATACAATTTTCACCCCACCCTATTCAGTTGAGTGATTTGTCTAATTTATTTTGTTTTATAATCAACACATTACTTTTAAGAAACATGAAAAAGATGTATTTCTATCGGGTCACAACTGGGATGTTATATCATTAGCCAGTTTTAGTTTTAAGTAGTTAGAAAGCAGGTCAGAAGATTCAAATTGTACTGATGCTTCTCTATGATGATCCTGCAACAAGAAAGCTCATTCTAGATTCATGTTCATATGCTGTCTGGTGAGAAAGAATTGACATCTTAGTGGGTTTCTTCTAAATCTTAATCAAATCGAGGAAGAACAGTGTTTAGATGTGGCTTAGGAGCATTAAATTTATAAATCCACTGTCATTAAGATTAATTAACCTACTAAATTAATTATAATTGCTGACAGGTTGATGACAGATTCTAAGCTAGAAGGAACATCAAATGGGAGTCAAGTGCGAGATGGGGATTAAGTAAAGTTGAGATGAAGTTGCTGTCTTCTACCCATTCACTTTAGAAAAGCTAATGTTTTGTTTTCAAACTGGATCCTAGCTGGGCATAATTTGAAGGATTATTGGCACTGTAATATATTCACATGGGTAGAAATGTGGGAAACAAGTTCCTGCATATCAATATTCATGTGAGGTCATCATATGAATGATGTAATTAATATGGGAAGACAAGCAAGTTGTGTATTTTTATCATGTACAGCACAGAAGAGTATTTAGTATGTGGTTTTCAGAATGAGATCTTTCAAGGATATTATAGATAGAAATCTGCAGATATCTATAAAGAGAAAGAAACCTATGACAATTTCACAGTATGTATATGTTACAAATTAATGAAATGGTAAACAATGAAATAAAAGGAACTAAGTAGCAAAAAGGAATTACAAATTAGGATAAGGATATGACCCACAATGTATATTAAAATGACGTAGAAATAACAAAAACACTAATTATAAAGGAATTTCCAGATGTAACACCCACCTCCTATAATATTCTTCTGATGAAAAAGCGCTAGACCTTAAAATTCCTATATAATGTGAGTTTTTGTCTTTTCTGTGTATTCGTACTCCACCTCCATCATCTTAAAGTAAGTGGTGGCACATTTCCTTATCGTAATTTGTAAATTAATTAAATGCTTATATCTGTATGGCATCAATAACTTTCCAATACACACTGAAGTGTCTCATATAATTGGATCCCTCCTAATATCATTTGGGATTCCTCTGCAAAGTGCAACAACATGACACTGTATTTACTCAAGTTGTCGGTAGTCCCCTGAACAAATATTCAGCCATGCTTCAACAAGCATCAACAATTGTGAAAGTATTGTCAGTGCAGGACGTTGTACTTTCACTGCCAGTTAGATCATATCACAGATATGTTTGATTGGATTTATGCTTGGTGACCTAGGAAGCCAAATAATTTGTTGGTATTGTTCAGAATGTTCCTCAAACCAGTTGTGAACAATTTTCAGCCTGTGACAATGTGCATGTTCCTCCTGGATACAGCCATCATTGTATGGCAACATGAAGGATATGAAAGGCTGCATACGCTGAACATAACCACTTCCAGTAAATATTTGGTTCAGTTTGACCAGTGTCCCATTCTATGTCATGTAAATACAGAGCATGCCAGGATGGAACCACCAGCAGCTTACTAAAAACCTGGCGCTATGTCCTTGTGAGGTCTGCACCATACTGAAACCATACAATCTGCTCTTACCAACTTGAATGTTTCATCTGACCGTAAAACCATTTTCCAGCCAGATAAGGTCTAACCAATGGCTACCAAAACTCAGACCCACAGCCCACAAAATGGCTTGCCAGCGCATTTGAATCTGCCTGCCAACAGCAGCAGTCTCGCATATGCTAGTTCAAAAAAGTCTGCGGAGGTCTCATTGATGGTTTTTACTTTTTGGTTTTAATTAAACTGTGTTACTTATATATATATATATATATTATATATTTAAATATCTACTTTAACTACAGGCAAGTATTATGTGGGCCACAGGCTAACAGAACCAAAATTATGGCCCATCACCAAAATTGGTTGGGCAGCCTTGGTCTAACAATATGTTTATGAACCCAGGAGATCTACTTCAGGCAGTGGCATTTTATTAGCAAAGGCACTAGCATTGGTCTTATGTTGTGATATCAAAACAATTTTTCCTTTACTATTCATATGGTTACGTCCGTAGAGTGCTGCTGTTCTTTGACGTAATATTACCTGCCTGTGAACACTGAGACTAAAAACAGACTTCAATGGTTTCAGTCACTAAGCAGATGTGGTCAGCCCTGTGTTGTAAATGATGGGAGGTAATGTCAAAAATTACATAGTTACAGCACTCTCTTGATACTGTAGACTAAGTAATATACAATTGATAAAAACAAATTTTTGAAACAGAATTCCCCATGCGTCTAGTGCCAATTATCATCTTGCATTCAGACTGATAATTCAAGTTGTGCACCATAATGACAAAACTTTTATCATGACTTATGAGATTACATACGAAAGCCCCGACACTGTACAGCATATTTATAATGTTTCTTCTGAGGTATTACCACCATCTGGATACTTGCATCTTTCTATCCCATGACTTTTGACACTTCAGTATAGTATGACTGAAGGAATTGTTCATGGTTGAACACCAAAACAATGCTCAAATCTATACCGAGTAGCTATCTCTGACTTTAGTACAATGTGTGTTTTAGGAAGGATACTACAACTTGCTACCTACCTCACATGGTAACTGGTGTTTCAGTTATACGAGTATATAAAACTTGAGTTGGAAGCCTACAGTGAATGTAAAATTGGCCCTAACACAAGTCAATTGCTAGGACCCTCATGAGAAATACAATGAACCTAATCCCTTGCAATGGTCCTATGCTTCTATAAGTATGCTGACTGTCTGCTGATGCTGTAAGATCTTCTATTCAATATTTATTTAGGTTTGAATTCATCTGTGCACAATGTGAGATAATAACAGGCTAATATTTGTGGAGTTTTATGTAATATGTACTAACTAAAAACCTTATACAGCTCTAATAACTGAGAACATTTCATGAACAGATAATTTTATAGTTTTATCAACCGTTCACTAGCCTTTAGCAAAACAGCTTCTTATATTCTCGCAGTGCTGCCTTTCCTATACAACTGCCCTATCGCCCCACACACTTGCTGCCTGTAAGATTCTTTTCCCCAGTAGGCTGTCAAACTGTGAGACGGCTCATCAGTCACTGGCTTTGAAAGCACACTAATTCCCACATTATTGGCCACTGTTCCTAAAGGTAGTTGAACTCCAACCCCTGTACAGACAATTACTTTGAGCCATCCAGGTATTTAACAAATTAGCCACATGTCACCACATGGGACCCGCAAGTAGACCTAGGCTGGTCCCTCACTCGTGGCAACTTCTTACAGAGTTTCAATAGGTGATTCATTAACAAAACAGTCAACAGAATCCATGAATATAATTGTTTGTAGTATAATCCCATGAATATTGTGGAGAATCCTGTAGAGAAATCGGTATATACTTTCAGTACTAGGTCATTACAGCAACTGTCTATTTTTTTAAGGAAAATTTTTTTAACCCTTTAAACTCTCTGCAGACATACATAACCGTAGTACTGTGAAACAGCCAAAAAATTATGAGTCATTATTCATTATCAGTTGTATGTAGTGATTAGATTTAGAAATAAGCTGAAAACTTGATAGATTAAACATTGCAAATTGATATTAAACTTCCAAGTAAATCTAATTTAACATCTCAGTTCTGTTGTGTAACTAAAAAAAATAAGTGTTATAGATTCAGAATGATGTAGATTGTTGCTAAGACGTATTTAGACTTTTGTTTCGTCTGAAATGTAATAGTTTGTTATTTTCATTAGTATTAAAGCATAAAAATAACAATAATCTGTTAGAAATACTACAAATAAATATAATAAATAATTGTTTATATCCGACTTCTGCTTCAACAGTATCGATTTAAAAAATATCGAATGTAAATGTAACTTTGTAAATACTAAGATATATCTATTAATTGTTTCAGCCGTAAATATAACAGTTTCTTAATCACTTATTTCAGTCTTAAATATAATACTTTAATATTTAATTATTTCCAAAAATATTAAAATAGCAAATATCAACTTTGTAGTAAAAAAAAATTAAGTATTTGATTAAAGTATTTTAATCTACTTATTCATTACTATAACTTGACTGAGGAGTAGAGCTCTTATCCAATAAAATAAGAATGTTAAAAATACAGTATAAACTTTATTAGACTACTTTATCAAATAAATTTAAGGTTTGTTTAGAAGGTGCTGGAAGTATTTGGGAAAAAATTATGACTGCAGAGTGTGGTGCCAGTCGCAGGTACATTGTGAAAGGGATGGATTGTAGTTGGTGTAAGAAGTGGTTTCATTTGGCATGTAGGGAAGAGGAAATGTGGAAAATAAAAGCGGCTCTCCCATGGTTTGGTTCACTTTGTCTTAGGGATGAAAGGATGAGGGAGATGGTCGAAAAGATGAGGGAGTTGGATGACAGGATCAATGTTCTTGAGGCTTGTCTTGTGGAGGCGTGGATTGTAGGGGCATTCAAATAAAAGCCATAGCCTCTATGGGTCTGAACTATGGATCTTGAATGAATGAAAATAAGAAATAATTAATAAATAAAAGTGTGTTTTATTTTGCCGCTATAAAATGGCTGGAGTTCATTTTAGTACTACTGTGGAATAGGATCTCACCTCAGTTACTTTCGAGGACAGGTGAGTAAGATGATGGCCTCTGCCCAAAAGGGTCTCTACCACCTTATTGATGGGTCCAGTTTGGAATATCGGAACTATGAATAGGATCCTAGAGCAGCAACACTGCTGTACAGCCAACAGCAAGAATACTACAATACACAACATCACAGCTATTGAACCTGAAAACAAATAGAAAATGATTATGCAATCAATAAAGCAGTGGTTTGTTTAAAAAAAATGAAAATGTGATTGTCATGCATTTCCATTGATCTGCTGGTAAGAGCAAATAATTTGGGATAAGTTTTGCTTATTTTTACAGAGGAAAGACAAGAAATGGCGATGAACTGAGTAACCACAAATATGTCAAGAAATTTCTGAGGAAGATGCTTTATAATCACTCAATAAACTTTATATTTTTTAAGAAAATATTTACTTGATTTAATAAATGGGTTAGATATGCTTTGTGTAAAACAGAGCTATTAGATTCAAGGCATAAAAACAAACACCTGTGACATATAACATCGTGTAATTTTGAGCCGTGTTATAATTGTTTACAGGAATAGATTTAAATCAGAATTAAGGATTACAGTTTAACCCAAGCTAAAAGTAAAAGTGCAAGCAGAATAGGCCCTCACCACATGTGCCAACTATTGAAACTGGAGGTAGGAAAATTGTATCAGCATTGGTGTTGGAAGTTCTGAAATTCTCCAGGAAAATTTTTTTCCAAAAAACTTTCCAAGATCTGGCAGAACCATCAGCTTCTTATCTAGTTGTCAAATTGGGACCCTGAAGGCATGTCACAAACCACATAGATGGAATTCGATACGGTTGCAATATGTAATGTGTCATTGGGAATAGCCTAATTAAATACGAGCCATTGACAGACTTCTTTAATAATAATGTTAAATGGATGTATTATTGAAAGTTAATGTGGAACCATATGATATCCCCAACCCAAAGTTACATAACATTATCACGATTTGTTTGGTATGACCAGGATGAAGCACCAGAAAGGCTCACCAAAGATCTCAGTAATACCCATGTTGATAAGAACAGCCTCCAGTTTTTTGCACTTTTTATGAGATAAAATGGAGAAAGTCACTAAAATCTTTCATAACGAGTAAGATGGAAGGACAAGCTGCAGCTAGGATGCTCAAACAAATAAGATTACAGGACTTATACTTCAATATATATGTTCAACCCACAATCAAAATTATTTTATAAAACTGTTTATTCGTGTGTAGTCTAGATGACATTTTGCATTTACTGTACTGAATGAACATTTCAGCAGTGGAAGTGGTATTTGCTCCATGACAATTTGAAGGGGACCACACGCAAGTGATGGAAAAGTTATGTCCGTCTTCTCACTTGGCTGTATCGACCCCTGAAGTTTGCTATTTCTGTATCCTATGGCATTTCACAAACAATTTAGTGCCCAGATATAGTGAAGTTAAAAGCCATTATAATTTGACCATATTCAGTCACATTTATTCAGAAAAATGCAAGTACTAGCTTAAATTGTTGGGTTTAATCAATCAAAGAATCTCCATCTGGAGAGCTAAGGGAATCATGTTTGAAGTATGTTCAAAATTAAATGGCCAATGACTGACACTTTCTTTAGTCCCTCTAAAATTCCATCAGCACAGCATGGTGGGGATGTGAGAGGAGAGGAGATTCATTCATTGTCGGTCGTCCACTAAGATTAATTGAATTGTCGATCTAGAACTAGGCCAGTTTTCCAGATTTCACAAAGTTCTTACTCTGCTCATTTTTAACTGTGTGGATAAGCTCATTCGCCTATTTCCGCCTTCCTACTCCTGAACCATGGTCCCTGATGGTCTCATTAAAACAGCTATCTAATATGTTTGGCTTTTACAGATTCTCAGTAACTGCTTAGTTGTCCTTATCTATAATTGTCTGACTACTTTCCCTTCCCCCTAGTTTTGAAATCAAAATTTATAGATGCTTCCATCAGTGGCTCTCCTGAAATAATATTCTTCATAAACCCATCTTTAGCCTCCTCCTTTGTTATCATTAATTCCTTGTTTAGTTGTTTCAAGTATTCCCTACTGTCTTGCTGTCTCTCAGCTCATATCTTCTTGTCTCACCAATCTCTCTAAACTCAACACCTCCCTATTATAGTACATACATTCTGTACTTACCATATTTTTTTGAATAATTATTTCATCACCATTTTTTATAATCTCCTTGAAGCCTTCCAACTTCGACTCTACTGTACTTGTGCTATTATTCCATTTACTGAAACATCTCTTCAATTTCAAAATCTGTGCCTTTTTATAACTCTACCATTCAGTTATGGCCACTGGTTTCCCAAATCCTCCAATAGCTATCAGAACTACTTTATTATCACTTACCTGATACCCCACAACGTTATCGAGGGTTTGGTGGGAAGATATCCACATTTTTGTTCTCCTTGTGTTCTGCTCTACCACTTGTGTGCAGCCTCCTATCCCTTGTATTATTAATCTTATTTCCTACCAAGTTGACACCTGAAATTAAATTCCTACCAATAATGACCATTCTACGCCCACTTCTGAATTCTGATTATTTTGCTTATGGATTTACTCCTTGTTGTTTTCATAACAAAGGGCTGAGATAAGGAATTTGGACATGGCCTTCAAAGGAACCATATTGGCATTTTCCCAGTGTGATTTGGAGAAACCATGGAAAACACAAACCTGGATGCCATACAGGAATTCAAACCTGTGTCATCCTGAATAAGAGGACAGAGCATCACCGCTCACCCTCCATGTTTTGTCTGAACTCTGAATATGAATTTAGTTTCTTCCTAAGAGCCTTATCTTCATTGTTCATTCTTCCATAACAATAAGCAGCCAACACCCTGATTTTTCTTTTTTTTACTACTCCAAAAGCCTACCCCAAGTAACTCATGGTCATAATCTATGAACACCAAAGAACTGTAATAATCTTTATAATCAGTATGAATATCCATCCTCCACTTGCTCCTCTACAATACTATACAATACAATACATTCATTTTCCATTGATCCCAATATAAGAGACTGGCTCTGTGGGATGTGGAAAGTTGTCAATTTACAGATTTTTTTTTTTTTGTTTAACTGCTTTACGTCTCTTTTAACATCGAGGTCTTTAGAGACGGGAAAGGATGGGGGGCAAGGAATGGGAAGGAATTCGGCCATGGCCTTTTGAAGGAAGCATCCCGGCATTTGCCTGGAGTGATTTGGGAAACCATGGAAAACTCAAATCTGGATGCCCGGACGGGGATTCGAACTGCCGTCCCCCCGAATGCGAAGCGAGAACGCTAACCGTTACACCGCCCCGCTCGGTCCAATTTACAGATAAACAGTTGCATAACAAAATAATAAGTACCCCAGAAGATGTACAGTCATAGCAAACATGGTACATTAAAAAAAATCCATAACAAAATAATATATACACCAGAAGATGTACAGTCATAGCATACATGGTACCGTAAACAACTGTGTAACAAAATAAATACATACACCAGGAGATGTACAGTCATAGCATACATGGTAAATTAATTATGTAAACTACATTTACACAAGCTACTGGCAGTTATTTTCTGGATACCTTAGAAATAAATTCTTCGACAGAGTAGAAGGAGTTGTCAATTAAACATTCTTTCAATTTTTCATGAATTTATTCTTATCATCTGCTAGACATTTAATATGTGTTGGGAGCTTATTGAAGATACGTATCCCTGAATATCGGACCTCTTTTTGAACAAATGACAATGACTTGTAATCCTTGTGATCCTTGTAATCATTTTTACTTCTAGTGCCATAATTGTGTATTTTACTATTTGTTTCAAACAAAGTATAATTTGTCACTACAAAGGACATTAATGTGTATATATACTCAGACACTAATGTTAAAATCCATAACTTCTTGAACAGCTCTCTACATGAAGTTCTATTGCTAACCTCACACATAATTCTTATTACTCGCTTTTGGGCTCTGAACACTTTGTCTCTATGGGTAGAATTGCCCCAGAATATTATTCCATATGACAATAAGGAGTGAAAATAAGAAAAATAAACTAGCTGCTCATATGGAGATCACCTATAGCTGAAATTGTATGAATTGCAAATGTGGCTACACTCAATCGCTTCAATAAGTCAGAAACATGTACTTTCCAATTTAAATTGTGATCAATATACAAACCTAGAAATTTCACACTCTCTACTTCTTGAATAGACTGGCCTGCAAATTTTATGTCTATATCTGGTGTTAATCATTGTGATGTACTGAATTGCATATACTGAGTTTTATCAAAGTTTAAAGACAAGCCATTAGCTGTAAACCATTTATTAATCAGTTCAAAGACATAATTTAAAATATATTCTGTAGATAAATCTGGAGTATTTTTAATTCCTATGTTTGTGTCATCTGCAAATTGGACAAATTTTGAATTTTTACATGAAACACAGGGTGGATCATTTATATATATTAAAAACAATAGTGGCCCCAATATAGAACCCTGAGGTACTCCACATCTGATTAATTTCCACTCAGAAAACAGTGGACCTCTTAAGGCAGCCTTAAAATTATCCATTGATACTTTCTGTTTTCTATTTAGAAGGTAAGAACTAAGCCATTTATTAACAATGCCATCAATACCACAATACTTTAGTTTCTGTATTAGAATTTTATGATCTACACAGTCAAATGCCTTAGATAAGTCTCAAAAAATTCCCACAGGAATTATTTATCATTTATTCCTTCTAAAATGTTGTCAGTGAATGCAAATATAGCTTGTTCTGTTGAATGACCCTTTTGAAAACCAAATTGTGATTTAGTTAGAATATTATTATTTTTAAGATGTTCATAAACTTTATTGTACTTTGCTTTCTCAAAAACTTTGGAGAAGGCTGTTAGAAATTAAATTGGTTGGTAATTCGATACGGCTGCCTTATCTCCCTTTTTATAGAGTGGTTTAACTACAGCATGCTTAAGCCTTTCTGGAAAAGTACCCTCAAGTAAAGATATATTAAACAGATAACTTAGTATATTACTTGATTCTGTGGAGCACAATTTAATTAATCTGCTGGAAATCCCATCATAACCACTTGAGTAATTGCTCTTAAGAGATCTGATAATTTTTCTTATTTCTTCTGGAATAGCTAATTTTACAGACATAGAGTTAAATTTTTCATGGAAACATGTTCTGACAAAATCCATACTGTGTGTCACTGAGCTATTAGCAGTCAATTTATCAGCAACAGATAAAAAATATTTATTAAATATATCGGCAATTGAAAAATTAGATTTTACTGAATTTTCTTTGATAAAAATATCATTACTTAATTGATTACTTTTTCCTGTTTCCTTTTTACAATGTCCCATATATTCTTAATTTTATTTTCAGAATCATGAATTTTATGTTTGTAGTACATAAATTTAGATTCTTTAATAACCTTTTTCAGTATTTTGTAGTACTGTTTGTAATGTGTTTTAACATTAGCATTCTCACTGTTCCTAGAGGCAATATACAACTTCCTTTTATTAATGCATGATGTTCTAATGCCAATAGTTATCCAAGGTTTTTGTTCTTTTTGAGAAGTACGACACTTTTTCAAGGGGAAGCAACTTTCAAAGTAATTTAATACAATGCTACTAAAAATGTATTTTTCATCCATACCTTGTGCACTGTAAACATGTTTCCAGTTTGTGGTATCGAGGCATCTTCTAAAATAAGTAACTGACTCATCATTTATTACACGCTGAAGTTTAAAAACATTACTCTTAGAGCTAGTTCCTACTGAAGTGTTGATAGTTAATAATTGGGTATCGTGATCCGAAAGGCCATTGACGGATAGCTTGATGGTATAACTGAATTTTGAGGTATCTAGGAAAACATTGTCAATAGCTGAGTGACTATTATTCATTATTCTAGTTGGAAAATTAACTACCTGAGTTAAATTGAATGAACTGACTAATGATTCTAACATGACTTTACAGGGTAAGTTATTTAGAAAATCTACATTAAAATCACCACATAGGACTATGTTGACTTCTTTTCTGCTTAAAAATGTTAATAAGAGTTCAAATTGGTTCAGAAAAATAGAAAAGTTTCCCGTTGGTGCACTGTATACTGTTAATATTATGAAAATTTCATTATTGAAATTTAGCCGTGTAGCACAAGCTTCAAAATGTTGATCAACACAGTAATTGCTAATACTTATATCCTCAAAACTATAACATAAGTGACAACTCCTCCTTTCTCCAAGTTCATTCTACAATAATTAGAAGCTAAATTAAAGTCAGTTACATTTGACATACCTATTCCTGTTGTTATGTGGTGTTCAGACAAGCATAAAACATCAATTCTATTGATATCATTTAATTCATCTTTATGGTACACACTGTAACCATCGAAAAAAACCTCAGTGTATTTTAACCAAGACTCTTCCCCTGAAATTACTTGTGGTTCAAGTATCTCTATTACGATTGCAAATGCTATTACTTTGGTCATTATACTTCTACAATTCACCAGTAACACATATTACTGAGTTTGTGATATTTTCTGCACTAACCTTCACCTTCCTAATTACTATTTCAACACCTTCATCTATTTCTTTAGTATTTGTGATTTTTCCCATAATGGATCTACAGTCAGTATGCCTTTGTCTTTATCCCCTCATCTGCAGCCCTTAACATAAGAAATCTGGATCCAGGATTGAATCCATCATCGCTGGAAGATGTGATACCACTATAATCATCACACTGGTGTGGTTTTATGTGCATATGTGGCAATCATGCCCCTTTTCACAACCAGTAAACTTATATTTATTACTTCCATCTCTCTTTATTTAAAATTTTCAACATTTTTAAATAAATATTCATATGCAATTGCTCTTCTTTTTTAATTTAATCTCCTTTGGTATACTAGACATTCCAAGCTTAACACACTGTTTCATATTTGAATCAATTTTAGCTCGTTATTTGACTATATTGAGTTACTACACGTTATTTCCCTGCTGTCAAAATTTTTTGGTAATGATCATACACATATTTGATACTACTGCCACAATTTTCATTGTTGTTGACATATGAATAGCATTTAAAACAACTAAATAATTCTATAATGTACCAAATCGACTACTTCAAATTACCATACTTACTGAAAAACAGAAGTATTAATTGTTGAAACATCCAAATTATTCACCAGATTTAGACCCTTATAATTTGAACTTCCTTCCAGATGAAAAGAGAGAACGAAGTGCTAACGTTTCGAATATAGTGAAGAGGGGACACGTGTATTTTTTCAAATTTTCCAGAATCCCAACAGAACCCATTTCAACTTGTGCTGTAGAGAAGTTGATCATCGGTATTTTTGTGTGTGTGGGGGGGGGGGGAGAGAAAGTAACAAAAGGAATAAAAATAAGATTGAAGTAACAAAATGTAGCATACAAAATATTTTTATTAATTGAGTAAATGTTGTGTAGATGCGAACTTAGTGAGCAATAGTTTTGTATTCTACCAATGACACAGAGTTTGTTAAATTGACTAGTATGCAAAATGAAAATCTGACTAAATATTCTAAGGAAAGTGGCACAGTACGATTTAGCGTGACTTACAATGTTAAAAACATTTTTAGTAATTACATCTATGTCAGCATGGGAAAAAAATATATAAGAAATGAAATAATAATTGTGATATCATTCTTCTATAGTGACATTATCACTTTTAAAATAAAAAATTAATAAATAAATAAAGTTTTTCTCTAAAACCTACACAAAATAAATACATCATTTGATGGAAAACACTAAGTTAGGATCAAAATATCTTCTGTTGGAAGCAGTAACTACACCATGTCAATCTAAATGGGATGTAGTTCTGACACTACAAACACTTTGCAGAAACAATCACTTTAGCAAATCCTTCGCCATAACTGAAAGACGCCTTGGACAGAACTTTCAGGTTTACACTGCACTTCTCACTAATTAACATCACTGTTTCTTCAGCTTCTTTTTAGTACCAAACAGCACAGATGCCACTTTGCGGATGGCGAAGTAAAGTGCAGCTCCTGCGAGGGCAGCCACAAGCAGCAGGAAGCCTATGACGTCGAGGAGCAGTAGTTGCCACCAGTACAGGTCGAGGGCAGCACTTCGCAGGTATGGCGCCCCATTGTGGCGGATCACATACTCCAGCCACCAGACTGCAGTGTCCACGGAGTTGGCCTGGTGCTCGCGGAACAGCTTAGAGTACTGCTTCATGTTCTCGCGGTACCTGAAATCAACAAATGTGCAGGCCACAAGTTATATTCACACTCGTTCCTAACCAACCCATCTCGATTGCCATTAGTCATTTCTAATAATCTGTTGAGGCATTGATGAGGCCTGTAGAGTTTTACCATCTCTTATTTCATCCTTCAATCACAGCATTATACTTCAATACTTATTTTCAGGCCGGTGAGAACTACGTCAACCGATACTTGGTATTGTCAGATTGAGATTGCACTCAGTTTTTATCAGTGGAATATATTTCGTTTATTTTCTCAGACTCAGAATTAACAGATATTAAATTAGGAGTAAAACCTTTAAAAAAGTTGCTAGCATCAGCCCTGCATTAATAATCTGATAGTGAAAAAATCAAGAAATAAGTTACAGTTTTACTGTTTAACTTACCCTATTTAGAAGTTTGAATCTTGAAATTCATGAATCTGTTAGCAAAAACTCTTCGTAAAAAAGAGCCTCAAAAATGAGAGAGTGTAAGTTAGTGAATGATTTAACTGGGGTTAAGTAGTATCAAATAACACCAAGTAGCAACATAAGAGTGAAGTCTGTTGTACGGGTCTTTTGAAAAATTAACTTATTACTTACTACCTCAGTCAATCAGTTAAGGTCTAGTCACTGTATTAAACTTTTCTGCAACGAATTTCTGGGTTCAGGATCACTTTCAAAGTGAAATTTGGGGCATTAAAATATAAATAAAGAAGGATTTCAAGAAACATTTAGACTATTACAATGAAAAGGTTTAATCTGAGTAAATTTATAAAAACATAACGAGTAAAAGTATTATCCTGATTATCAAGCCACAAAGTAAAAGCGTCTTAAAAATATACATTCGACGGGAATACTGATAAACGAAGTCACAAAATTTTCCTATGTCCAAATGAATTAATGCTTGAACATTTCTCCTGTAACACTTAAGTAGGAAATTGTGACAAAATTGATTTTAATAGCCTTTAGTTTTAAAAAAATACCAGTATAGAATCTTAATAATCCTTTTTGTACAGCTTTTACTAAGAGAAATGATGCTGCACAGTTTTTGTATTATGAAGAATTATTTTTGGACATGTGTGCATTTCTCACGGATTCTGATTTTTTAAGGTTATTGGAGTAATAATACTGTTGAAAATTTTTTTTGTAAATAGCCAAATAAAACATGATATCACAAAAAAATGAGACTAATCTACCAATTAACAAAAGATTTTTACAACAAACAATCACTGACAGTAAAGCAGTGACAACGAACAGATATATCTATGCAGAAGAATGTATAATTTGAAAAAAATATAATTGAAAATAAATTGTATCCAGAAGCAAATTTTTGGATTATTCAGATTATTTGAATAAAGAGTGCAGCAAGTTCTACAAAAATCTCAGTTTATTACAGGGAAGTATTTTGCAATTTAAATTGTGGACTTTGGTGGCAGAGAATCGCATATATGCCATCCGCCAGCCGGCTCACGGGCACAAAGACGGACGGTATATGAACGACAGTGATGTTACTAACAAAATACCTCGGATCATCCAACACGGTGTGAACAGCTTTGATGACTGCTTCCTTTGTGATTTCATCTAGGTTCAGCTTAATTCCAATGCCAGCCGATGAGATCTTGGCCACGTTGTGCCGCTGGTCAGAGAAAAACGGAATACCGATGAGTGGTATGGCGCGGTAGGCAGCTTCGTTGAGACTCTGAAGGCCTCCCTGCGTGATGAACAGTTTAACTTTCGGGTGAGCTGCAAGCAATTAGTGTATCATTATGAATTGGTTATTTAGAAGTTACTCATAATGTGCCGGTACATTTCCTTCGGATCTTTGAGCGATCCCATTCAATTCCTGCCTCTATACAACTATCAGTCTAGAATCTTATTTTTTAATGACTGCTCTGTTTTTAATGGAGAACTGAATTATATTATAATGTTCTTTTAAGAACAGAGAGGCAGCACGAAATTTTTCGATACAACAATGACCTGACTGGGACCTAACTCAGTGAACAATAGGAAAACTAAGTTGTTTTTTTTTTTTTTAATGGCATTTGGCAACGACGGCCATACAGCCAGCTCAATGTAATTTTTTGTATTTTTCAGTGTATAAGTCATCATCCAGTGAATATTTTATTTTTCCAATGTATGGACGCCACAGGACGGACAGGACATTCACACAGACACACAACACTTAAACATCCATGCCCGTGGCCGGATTCGAACCGGCGGCCTTCAGCACGCGGAGCTAGCACTCTAGAAAACTAAGTTAGCACATCAAACAAATCAACGCTGACGGAAGTGCTTTCGAAATCCTACAAGCATGCAGTGTCAATGAATTAATAACAAAAAAAATGTTTTAAAAGATGTTTGTATCGTTGTTCATCAAGAGATAGAGCTTCAATACTTGAGCTCCAGCAACACTGCATTGCTCTGTCACGAACATTTGGGATCGGGTGAATATCCAGATTGACATTGTCAGGAATGAAACATCTTATGATTCAGAAAAACATGTTCAGCTTAGCCTTACGGTGAAAGTATCGCTTTTGTTCACTCAGCAACCCAGTTGATGTTAACTCTTTTTTAACTCGCTATATTGTGTAACCTTAAACTTCTGATGGTGGACCACAGCTAGTCAGAAGGATGAAACACCTTTTATTAACAGCTGCAGATAATTCAAGGCTGAAAGAATATTGTTAATAATACAAATTTTAATCAGAAGGTGTTCTGTACTATGAGAAATTGGTGGTCATGAATAATAAACTATATTTAGATTGTTTTACAATTGTGAAAAAACATTTAATTAAAAAACTATCGAAACATTCAGTATCTCTTGAAGTATAAAATTTGTCAACAACATCAATGTGCTTCATACAATAGTACTATGACACGTTGCAGTGTAGCAAAAACTGCCATCGCCGAAAGGTGTAACAAATTTTAAGGGAAAGTATGCAGCCTAGATATTTGCTGTCACTGTAAATCTACTAGGAATGCAATGAAACGTCCTCTATAGTTAACTGTAACAAACACTAATATCTACGATGGTGAAAGCAGAAGTTCTATTGTCGAGATCCAGGAATTTATGAAAGCTCAAGAAGGTAGTTGTTTCTTTGCTAAATGAAAATCTGCGCTGGATAATTCGCAATGATATAAGTGAAGATGCCTGTTGCTTAAGTTGAGGAATCCATTCAGGGGCACAGCTTTGTATCAACAATGCGTAGTGAAAGTTGTGAAATCGTTCCAGACAGTCATCTTGCAGTGAAAAATCACAGGTCTAATGTTATAGCGTTATAAGAAAATGATCATTCTGTTATAATTTGACTTATTCATCATCAATGCCCCTTGAAATAACCTATAATTTGAGAAATACTTACCCAGAATATCTGGTTGTGGCAACCACTTTCTCATTATGACGTTTTCCGGGAGTTCTTTATATATATTTCCTCCAAATTTCCAAATGACTCGTTGTGGAAGTTCCCTGAAAGCGTCTATGAACGCCTTCACCCTGTCATCAGGCATCGTCTCACTTCGCACGTTGCTTCCAAGGCTGAAGTAGATCACACCGTCTTTTGCTCCATCCATGAACCGTTTGATATCCTATGCACAGATAGTGAGTACTATTGACTAAATAAATCTTTGGTACATTTTTGGTCACATGTATCAAAAGTCAAGATGGAAAAACCATCTTTCTTTTTACACAGAATTTGACTAGCGATAAAGATCGAATAGGGCTCGAGGGTCCCTATTAGCATAGGTAATTACTTTGATTCTACCACTGCCAGTTAACTTTGCCCTTAGATTAAATGTCATTTATATTAAAATCGCTTCACTATAGTCCCATTAATGATAGATGGAGCACCATTACACCATTTTTTCGGTATTAATTATTATTTTGTAATAGCAAATGTCTGTAATCTCGAAATTATGCAATGTTAACTGTGATGTAAGTCTTCACTCTACCTTTTTAGGAAGTTTTCGGAAATGTGTGGAAGCTAGCAATCAGTCTTCAAGAAGATATGATATTTTCTAGAGTTCGGAAACTTGGTCACTACAATCTGTGAAATCATTTTGATGCCTCGTTGGGAGGGTCACTGTATCAACTATGTATTAACCATTAAAGAAAGAGAGTGTGAGGAATGATGGAACTATGGTGCGAAAGGTTTTAACTGCACTATAATAATAATTTCATGTGGTCTCAAAGACCTAGTGACAGAGTTTCTTACTGGCTGGGCAATACTCCTGATAAACCAATCTAGTAATCCTGCAAGGTACAGGGGACCGACCCACAGTCTAATGTGGACTCCCAATCATGGAGCATCAATAAAGGTGTGAAAGGTTTAATCTGTGATTACCAGTTATAGCTTTGAACCTTATTCGAACTAAACTTTGTACGTGTCCCTCGAGAAGCGAACTTATATTTTGCAGAAATGTTGTCTTTTGGTCATCCTATAAGTGAACAATTTGCAGTAAATGGGTGCTGCAATAGTACCTTTCACCTGTTGAGTACGCTGTTACAGAAAAAAAAGTGACCCCACCAAATCTAAGCATCCACCAAACGAACCTGGTGACTGCCTTGATGATTAATAATCTAAACATAATGACTAATGAGTTTAAATTCATCCTGAGGTATAAGTGAAATGTGTGATTACAAACCAACAATCACCTTAAATGGCATAGTCGGCATAATGACTTGCATCTTAACCCTCTATACTGAACATCAGTAACAATTTATCATCAGTTTTAACTTTCGTAATTCGCGTGCCTAATGTCGCCGGTTCGAGTCCGACCGCAGTCATTGGTGTTTAAGTGTTGTGTCTGTAATGTCATGTCCATCCTGTGGTGTGTCTAATTAGCTGGAAAAAAAATTACTATCGACCTGCCTGTATGGCCTAGATGCCGTAAGCAGTTGAAAAGAAGAAGAAAAAAAAAAAAAACTAGGTGGCTGCGTAGCTCAGAATATGACTGCGATTCCCGATGAAGTTGAGGAAACTTTCTTTCTCCACATACAGTCCGAAAAGGCGTCCAAAATCCCACTCAACATGCCATCCAATGAATACCTTCGAGAAAACTCCCTAAGAAAGTTAAGAATGTTAGGAGCGTGGCGCAAAGCGGCAGGATCCATAGGAACGCCATGAGCCTTACCTTCCTCCCATAGACAAAATACTAAAACTTTCCTACTTACTTATGCCTGAACTCAATTATTAATTTATTAGCATAGTCCTGTCTTCCCTTCCACATTCTGCTTCAAAGTCTTCCACCAATACTGGTCCACGCTTTATCGCCAGAAAATGCCTTTTACGTGCCAACGATTCATTTTACCTGCCTTCTATCCTACAAAGACTCAAAGTCTAAATATTTTACCATTTCAGTTAGTTAGAATTTCCAAAGACAAGTCTAGCTTCTCTCCTTTGCATCTCCTCGTAAGAAGAACTAGAAGGAATTAAAGAAATAGAAGTGATTTAAATTTAGAATCGTGTTAATTTACCAGATACTGAAGCAATAGGGAGGGTATTAATACCACTTTAACACATAAATACCTCCTGGAAGAAAAGGTGCAGTATCTGACATTGACTTGGGTCTTGGATAATTTTGTATTAAATGCAGCACTCAAAGCAGGTTAAATTGGTACATATGGATAGGAGAATATAGAAAATATGAAAATTAATCAAGTCATTCTTCAGATGCATGTCAAAGGAATCGAAACAAGGATTACAGTCTATGAAGCTGATAACTGAAAGCGTTATTGTAGTGGATCTATATGTATGTACGGGCCGGTAAAGAAAGTAGTGCCCGCAACAAGCAAAGAGAATAATAATTATTATTACTATTGCTTTAATAAAAACAGATGACTACCTGAGGCAGTGGCTTCGTCTTGTTGGTGACTTGCAGACCCGTTACTTCGATGACATTGGGAAGATTGGGTCGTGGGTAGTGTCCACTGAAGTGAGCAGACACGAGCAGCATACTGAAGTTACGTTCCATCTCAAACACAGATGGTGGCTCAGGACCGAAGTACTTCCTCATGATAGCCTCATGTTCCGGCAGCACAGTCGTCTGCCAGTAGAGGAGGAATCTGAGAAGGTGGTATGTGTTGTGCAGCCTCTGCCAGAATGTCATGTGGTCCGAGTAGGGAAGGAACACTTCTGGTAGGTAAGCAGGGTTGATAGGGTTGCCAATAGCGTAATAAGGGGGTGCCATGGGTGGAAGTGTGAAGATTCCAACCATGGGTGGAGAACCTACCAGGTGAACCATGCCATAGAAACACTGGATTAGCACGCGTTCGATTACAACAAGGTCAAAGCGGTGGTCCTTCCTCCTGCAAACAAGCATACAGGAACGTGTAATATAAATTGTTAATACGATGATTAATTATTGCTGACACAAGATAACATGCAAAAAATCCACTTTAGTTTGGCCCATTGAGTCCTGCTGTTGTATTTTTGATTGCAGATTATACATTTGGCCAAGTGCTACCACCAAAGTAATTTTCTTTCTTATAACTCTGATCCAATCTTATTTTATCTTTAAGGGTTGATTCCAGAATCTACTTGCGACTTGAAGACGATTCTTACCACTGTTTCCGAGTTGCAGAGGTTATTACATCCACTTGATGTTAATAAGTATTTTTAATTTACATTGTTTTGGCATAGTTATCGTTTTGTCTAAAATCCTTAGCTGTCAAAGTGTAGTTACATAATAGCAACGGTGTCCATGGTTAACATGTACCGTAATTACAAATACTATGTCTAATCTGTCCTGCCTTGGATGCCATGTGGACCAATGTAATTTGAGTACTTTAATTAGTCATATCCTCTTCAGTCCCGAGCTCTTAATAAAAGTGCAAGAGAACTACTATTGTGTTATTTACTTTGTGTTAATGCTAGTTAACAATGAATGACCATAAAAAATTTTAAACAATAATTAATTTTTTATAGATGGTATATATATGATACCTCGGGAGTCAAGCAGGAAAATTATACACACAACTTTACTGCTTCATGTTACTTTATTTCATGTAAAAATTATATGTCTGTACTGCTGTAGGATCCCAAGTTTCCAGTCAGGGCTGCCAAAAGCAGAAGATCGAACATATGAGCTGTGAGAAACGCGATTCATATTGTAGATGATACGATAGGCCAGAAAATGTTCAGCTGTGCTGTGGCCCGAGAAAAAAATAATTTCTGGAGGTATCATATATGATACCTCGGGACTGAAGAGGGTATAAAAGGACAACAGCGATAGCTCTACCCGTTTAAAATAATCGAGCCATTGATTGCAGATTAAATCGGTTCCATGTTATTTATTGGTTCACCAAAACCTTCCTTACGATTTGCGACTTCATGTGTCACAAAACAATGTAATTAAAACTAACAAGTAGATGGAATAAAAACAATTTCACTTTTATTATTTCGTCTGATTCTCACGTTACAGAAGACTATAATCACAAGAATATTTAGCAAATCATAGCAATTATGGATCTCCCTCTCCCAATTTCTTCTGTCCTCAACTTGTGCACCTGCTCCTGGTGTCAACAGGTTGAGGAATTACATGTATTTCTTCCCTAACCTTTGTTACATGCAGGCAATGTAACAAAAGTACTTATTATTTAGTCGATTTTGGTTACATCTACCCGTCACGTGTCTTCAAAAGACAAAAACTAACCTGCCATACTCGCAACCTTCTCCATAAGAGACTATGTTAAAAGGTGGAACCGCGCTCTCCTCCATAAGGGATTGTGTTAAACGTTTTGATTATAATCGATTAAAAATGGAAATGTATAAGTTTTCACATCCTGCAGGCCTTGATTCAACTAACTTTGTACTGAGTTTCAAGTACCATCATTGCATTTCTGTTCTTAAAGTGTTGGAATAAAAAAAGCAGATTGTGAGGTCCCACTCACGAAGTTATGTGTGTGTAATCATAAAACCAGTGGGACAATTTAAGCAAGACCACATAAAGATGGATGACGTGGTAGGGGCATTGACTTATCACGAGCAGACCGACCACCGCATCTTATTCTACCACATTGGTATGGACCAACAACAGATCGTCTTGCAGAACATCTGCACCATTTTCCCACAAGGTAATGTTTCTAACAATTTTATATCAATGTGAATTGTGATGGAGGAAATTTATTGGATATACTCACAAAATCTAATTTAGCACAAGTCAGAAATCAAATTTATCAAGGTCAGCAATCAGTTATAATATCACGGTGTTTCTTAACTTTACACTGATGGTTCATTCTCTGTCGAGGCTGGATCTACTTTAAGGCAGAATCCTATGTATAGTGAATTCCACATACAAGAAGCCAGAGGTGCCAACAAAGAATTTCACCCATATCGGAACTTGAGTTTTTAGAACTTATTGGATGATAGTGATTATATTTTTGTACATTATCGTATGTGGGCTAGGCATAGAAATTCAGGGCCGGCGCTAGGATTCTCGGGCCCAAGGTAAGTGTTCTCGATCGTCCCCCACCCCCCACCCCCCACCTCGATTTTTTTTTATTTTATTTTTTTACAGTACACTTTGATTTTTTTGGATAAAGTCAGAAAATTTTAATCAAAAAACACCTTTTTTAGAAAGTTTTTGTTTTTGTTTTATTTCTGCTTAGCCAGACACCATGGCCGGAGGGCCCCCTTCGGGGGCTCGGGCCCCGGGTACTTTTGCCCCGCTTACCCCTCCCTTACGCCGGCCCTGTAGAAATTTCCATGCCTGCTTCATGCGTTTGAAAACCTTGGAAACACTGTTTCAACGCAGGTAGAGTCTCGGAATATTCGATAGCTTCGTATAATACTTGGCGTATGCGTGTCGAAATAATCGAAAAAAACTGCGTATCACTACTTGTTCAAATCTCGAACTTCCTCATAAGGTAGTTTAGGGTATGTAATGCCTACATATAAGCGTTCAGAGCATGTGGCTTGAATGGTGAGACTCAACTCACGTTTTAGAATATGATCAAGAGAATAATTCAATTGAAAAGCCTAATATTCTTCATTCCGCGGCTTCTAATCGTGGAGCTGTTAAACCGTGCCTGCCAGAATCCTGAAGAGGTTTACTGAAATAGCTGTCGATCGCTGAACTTTTATATCTCTCATTGAACATCTGTGGAGATCAATTCACGTAGTGTTGTAATGCGCGATTCTGTATAACATCACAACCCACGTGAAGTGCTGAAGAACAGACCTATAAACAAACATTAGGGCAAATGTTTCTAATGGCTCTGAGCAACTTATAATGTTCTTATTCACGTATTTTATACGGTGATTTATATTAACTACTGTACTCTGTCCACCAATGTGTTTCGCCCTCGTAAGTGTTGTTACATAAATTTATCCTCGTATGATGCGATGAACTGGTTCAGAATACAGTTGGTCAGCAAATACTTTCCTTTTAATATCGCGATTCTAGCCAAATGTGAGTAATTGGTAAGCTGGACATTAATTGACTCTGTTTTTAAGCTGTTCCACCGAATTCTTGAAGTTTTTGATGTGAATATTGACAACTGTAGGAATGGAAAACTTCGTATCTTCGTTTGTTATCGACGCACTTTCTGCGCCTTAATACCTTCTGCTTGATTGTGTGTGACTTTAAACTTCATGCCGCACCTGTATGTGATGGCTGATGAGCTTAAAGCTGGAATACCTGCGTATGAAAAATAATGTCTCTGTGACAAGGATGATAAGGAATGAATCTTTCTTAGTTTTAATCTAAGGAAGTAACTCTCATAGGTGATCAAGAAGCTGTTGTGACCATGGAGGAAGGAATAATATGGAGACGACGCAAGCGACCTTCACCACGCAATCAAGTGAAGCCAGGCGGAGGAGGAGTGGGGAGGCATGGCCGGAGTGGAGGGGACATGGCCGCTTCCCAACAAACACGGGGAATATGTACAAAAACCTCAAGGGGACTCTAGGATAAACGTGACGCCGCAATCTGGTGATGGATTATTATGTAACTCGATGAGACAAATAAAAAATGAAGAATAAATTTTTTTGATATCCTGCTTAGTTTTCGAAATATTCTGTCTCAAATGTTAAATGGTTTTGGTTGAAATTCTGAAGAAAAAATTATTCAAAGTGAAATTTTATGATGAATTCTTATTTAAAAATACGAGACAAATAAAAAATAAAGAGTAAAATTTTTCGATATTTCACCTAGTTCTCGAGATATACTGTATCAAAAGTGAGGTGTCTTCAGTTGAAATGCAGAACAAAAATTTCGCAAAAGTCAAATTTAATGATGGATTCTTATGTAATATGACGAAAAAAATCGATGATAAGGAATAAATGTTTTCGATATCTTTCTTAGTTTGGGGGATATACAACATCCGAATTGAGGGGATTAGCCTGGACCAAGAATTAATTCTGTCAAAGCCACAATGATTACATGGTTGACATGCAGAATGGATATTTCAGTTTTATTACTACCACTTGTGGTTAGACTGAAATGTGTCCTAGACCAGAAAAAAAGTAAGAGGACCCACTATAGGGATGAGCAATCCAGACATTTTGTAGGCTGGTACCAGAAATAAAATGTTTCCGCATAATTTATAGTTAGTATAAAGTGTATCAACAAAAAGTAAAGAGTGATACTTTACTATAATATATGGTTGGCATCATGAGGTGTTCTTTGAAGTAACTTCAAGCAAGTGTGCTCTAATCATAAATGCGATGATGAGTCACTGTATGAACAAGCATATACTTTTTTTAACAAAATAACTTATCACGCAAGAAGAGCTCTACTTCAACTTGTGTTTAAAAGGGCAGAGACTTTATTATTACCTTTAAAAATAAAAGAGTCATTTCACAAATGTTGGTATTACAGGAATGTACAAGGAACTTTATGAGACAGAATTTGATTCATTATTTTCCTTTACTTCACATTCTTAATAATGAATTAACATGTGGTTAAAGGTAGGGACCGTGCACAAACTACATGGCCCGGTCCAGGGGGGGGGGAGGGGGTGCTGAAAGGCTACGTTGGGCTATGGAGGGGGGGAGGGATTCCAAGCCAGGCCACGTAGCTTCCCTTTCATAAAATTTGTCACAGTTAAAATGAGGAACTGAATTCACAACAGCATGTGAATATTTATTGGTTTAATTCTAGATGGCGATACAGCTATAGCACCATTCTGCCGCACGCAGCTATCAAAGAATTATCCGAATCACTTTTATTACATTTTTCTCCTGGTCCAGGCTGTATTTCAACCTAACCTCAACTGCTAGGAATAATAATAAAAAAAAGCTAGATCCCTGTACTGGCAGTAGGCCTAAAGTAGTTGTAGCAGTATCATGATCTAGAATTAAACCTATTTATTTCCCTCAGCTAATTATCTCCTTATGTAATTTATAATAGTCTGACAAGAGAAAACAGTGCAAAATGTCTTCTGGAATTAAAAGGGGGAAATGGCTATTTAAAAAATTAATAAAACTCACAGCTTCTTACATAACAGTTAATTTCATCATCCATTGTCAGTATAATCAGCAACGTGACGAAAGAAATCTTAATAGTAAATTCACTGAATCGCGATGTAAAACACGCCCCTTTAAAAACTTTTCAACACTCATTAAAAAATAATGCTAGTCTATTATGTGCAAAATAGCAAGGTTTGCTGATTTTCTACACTAAACCAAGAAAAATTTGAGAACAAAGTCATCCCATTGAGAGCTATGACTAAATATTTATAGACATACTCTAAAGTTTGCGATGTCTACCGCTCACTTCAACAACGATAATTACAATTCAACTTACTTATGAAATGATATTCCAGGTTCATTCCTGTCTGTCCTATTTGTGCAACACAAGATGGCATTTTGAAACACTTATACACATTACAAAATGAAATAATCACTGCATCTACTACAATGTGAACACCTCAATTGTTGGGAAGCGCCATATGGTCGCTGCCGGTGCTGCCGCCATGCGGCCTGCTTCACCGATTTAACGTCACTTCTCCTCCATATTATTCCTTCCTCCATGGTTGTGACGCCGCTGCTGAAACTAATATCATCGAGACCGGTGTCCAACTCACAAAGCATTTACAAAATATGCTGCCCATCTGTTTATTAAGTCCTAAACTTTAACTATGGAACAGATTAAAAGTAATAAGCTTTAAAAGGATCAGCAGTGGCAAGTTATTTTCAAGTTGTATGTTACCAACTGTTTTTCGTTAGCCAACTGCCAACTAAAAAGGGCACTAGATACTACTGAGTGATAAGCTGCTCACAAATCCAAAATTTCCAAACTACAAACGACCGAGAAGAGATTAACGACATTAAAACACCATTAGGTATTGAAAAATTAGAGAAGGCTATGTAACATAGTAAAAATGGAAAAAATCAGAGAGCTTGGATTATATTAGGACAGAGCGAATTGAGCTCTTTGGCTTAACAACAAAGAAGTCGAGTCTTCAGCTCTTAACAACCATGGAGGAAGGAATATATGGAGACGACGCAAAGGACCTTCGCCAAATACTGGAGTGAAACCGGGTGGAGACAAGTGGGGAGGGGTGGCCGCCATATTGCTTGACCAGAGAAACACGGAAATATGCACAAAAACCTCAGGGGAATCATAAGACAACCGTGGCACCGCAATTTGATGAAGGATTATTATGTAACTCGACGAGACACATCAAAAATGAAGAATAAATTTTTTTGATATCGTGCTTAGTTCTCGAGATATACTGTCTCAAAAGAGTGGAGTTTCTGGTTGAAATTCAGAAGAAACGTGTCCCCAAAGTCAAATTTGATGATAGATTCTTATGTAACACGACGATACAAATCGAAAATAAAGAATAAAATTTTTCGATATCTCGCTTAGTTCGCGAGATATACTGTCTCAAAACTGGGGATGTTAGGTTATGAGGGGATTCAACGATAACCGGGCGCCGCAATTTGATGACGAATTCTGATGTAACTCGATGAGGGAAACTGAAAGTAAAGAATAAAATTTTTTGATACCTCGCTTAGTTCTCGAGATATTGTACTTTAAAATTGACATGGTTAGGTTGAAATGCGGCCTGGACCAGAAAAAAACTATCGACATATCCATATTTGATGATGAATTCGGACGTAACTTAATGAGCAGGTAATTCTTTTAACTTGAATAACAAACTGTTTATTTCTACAGTCCATAAATTTTAGTTGATGTTCAAATAGGTTATATTTTCACATTCTATTTCAGTAATTGACAAGGAAGATTTCAAAATCTAGAAATATACTTGTAGACATATTTACAAACAGAAACAAGTCATATCTGAAATTTAAAAAAAGCATAAGTCAATGTTTAGAGCTTTAAAAAAATTAATACTTCATAAAACCTCATAGTTTCTGAGCTTACTTAGAATATATTGTACTGGTAGTGGCCTATATAATTTTGCTAGAAAAATCAGTACATTCAAAAATCAGAAGCTAACAGCTAATAATAAATAAATTGTTTGTTCTCTTCAGGTATACACCGCATTTAAACCTGCCAACATTTCCATTAATATTGCCGCTACAAAACCAAACTATGTAGACACATCTAAACACAAGAAATGCATCGCGAACTACATTTCCGTCAACAAAGTTTATTTCATCACGTTTAGTAGTTCGCACAGCACAAATTATCACGATTAATTTCATCGTGCAATTTCAGTGTAAGCTTAAACGTGAGTAATGCATGCAGAATACCATATTCACTGTGTCGCGATGTAAACATGACCCGTTTAAATTAAATATTCAACATTTGTCTACAATAAGGATAGCTTTTCAGGTGCAAAATAGTAACATATGCTAATTGTCTACACTACACCAACAAAAATTTGAGAATAATATGATCCTATTGAGAGTAATGAATAAATTTATAGCGAATGGCACAAATGTTGCGGTTGCCTGTCAGATACTTCAAGAACGATAATTACAATATGACTTACTTATGAAACGCTATTCCAGGTTTTTTCCTATCTCCTCTGTTTGTGCAACCATATGCATCGCAACTTGGCATTATAGAAAACTTTAGAATATTAGAAAATGAAATATTCTCAGCAGCTGACACAGTGCAAACAGCCCAATGTTTTGGTACTCCTACGATGTCCGCCGCGCAGGCACAGTTTTTTCACGAGGTTTCACGGATTTCGCGTTATCTCGTCTCCATATATTCCTTCCTCCATGTTAACAACGGTGTAAGCATATGTCAAATTCCAAAGATATGAGGACAGGGACTAGTAATTGCGCTGCTTAAACTCGGCAAAGATGGAAACAACCCAAAGAATTTTAATCCAGTTGCGCTCCTGTACAAAATAATGATCTTATACCGGCTCTTGCCTGTTGTTGAATCATCTCTTAAACCTCAGCAAGCTGAATTCCATCCTGGTAAAAGATGCACAGGACAACTATTATCTCTCACGCCGATAATAGAAGATGGAGTCGAAGCTTGTAAGTTGACAGGAGAGGTTTTTGTTAACTTTTCAGTGCATGAGATAGTCAAGGGAGCGTCCATAAACTACGTAACTCCATTTTGGCTGCCTGTGAACCATCCCCCCTAATGTACACTGACGTGACTGTTGCCTCTACCACCTCTCCCCCCCTCCTCTCCGTGTGGCCCTATTGTTTCCAGGAGACATTTTGTACCGTTTTCTATAGTCACACTATCGTAAATTACATACAGAGATAATTAAATGACAGAAATAAATATTTACATGCTGATGTGTGTTCCGTACCTTATTTTAATTGTGACAAATAATATTAAGGAAAAGCTACGTGGCCTGGCTCGGAACCCTCCCTACACCAACATAGCCCAGGGTAGGTTTCCAGCTAATGCCTTCCCCCACTCCCCCCTCCCCCCAGACCGAGCCAAGTAGATTATGGACGTACACCAACCATCAGCTACCACTAGTACAATTCTAAAAACTGGCCAGAAATTTCAGTCTTAGTAAGTTCATTGCTACTCTTGCGAAGAATCGCAGATTCTTCGTTGATTTCCAAGGGCAGCGAAGCCATTGGAGGTTACAGAAGAATGATATACAGCAAGGAAGTGTGCTATCCCCAATTCTGTTTAACATATTTACCAATAATCAGCCTATAACCCCTAACAGCAGTCCCTGTATGTTGATGATCTTGCTCTAGCAACACAGGGCGTAAACTTTGAATAAGTGGAAAGAACTCTCACTAACGCTCTTCGAGGTTTGTCAACATACTATAACACAAACCAGCTTAAAATAAATCCTTCGAAAACACAAGTATGTGCTTTTCATTTAAGGGGTCAGTTAAAGGTACACAGCTTTCAACGATACCTGCAGAATCATAACATTTTTCTAAAATCCAATCCAGTCTAATGGCTCCACCGCCTCGCAGGAATAGCAACACCCACAGTCCGAAGCAAATTAGTAGTGAACAAGGAAAGGAAGAAAGTAGATCATGAAATAGCTCATTCATTACGTGTGTATTTACCGCACAGGCAAAGACTGAAATCTAGGAAAAGTTTCCTAAGAAAATCGAAGGAACTTACGACCACAACTGTAAAGGCCAGGTTTCCTGGCTAGGGAAGATTGGCTGAAACTTTACCATCTGGCTATGATAAGAAATGGCTGATACGGAAGTCTCTGAATATGCTGGCATTAGGAATGGGCAGATCCAAGGATAACCTTGAAAGATGGGGCAATATTAAGGATGATATTATCAAATGCGACTATGAAGAAGACCAGATGCTCTCATATGAGTCCTCGGAAAATACACTGGAAATGGCCAAGTTTTGGTCTGGTACAATTTGATGTTCCTTATAGTGTAATTATATATGCTTCTGATGCTAAATAAATGAATAAATAAACTATTGGAAAGGATTCATCTTGAGAAGATGACGTTTTCTGCAATATTAAAATTTAAAATTCAATTTTGAGTTAACAAAAACTTTTTCCTTAATACTCAACTCACTAATCATGTGGTTTGAACATCTGTTTTATGTACCTCTCTATATGGATTTCTCCGTGTTCTAGAGGTTTGTTGTCTATTTGATTTTTAACCGACTTCAAAAAAGGAGGAGGTTCTCAATTCGTATGTAATTTATTTATTTATTTATTATTATTTTTTTTGTACGTATGACCAGCGATTTCTTCGCCAATTTTGAACTGATTTAAATTAAATGTTTTTAGTGGATAGGGTATACCTCCAAAGTGGTCCCATATGAATTTCATTGAGAAACCACCCCTTCTACCCCCCTCCACACTCTAATTTTTATACAAATCCACATTCTTTATTCGATCTCGATGAAACTTTGGACATATATATCCAAAAATAAAGAGAAAAATACTGTCAACTTTTGGTTTAAAAAAACTGAGCCCCTCTCCCCCTAACCACACCCTTAATTTTTACCAATTTTCTTTATTCAAAGCTACAGTCGACACCATTTAACTGATCTCCATTAAAGTTGGCAATTACATTTAGTTTTTCATCGAGAAGGATTCTGACCAAAAAAATCAAAATAAAAAACCACCCCTCTCCCATTTATACCCCTTAATTTTATAGAAACCTACATTTCTTATCTGGTTTTTACTGAAGTTTGCCCATGTATACTTTAAAACAAAGAGAAAAATCCTGTCAATATTTGGTCTTCCAAAGTTCAACCCCCCCCCTCCTTCCACCCCTTTAATTATTGTCAATGTTCTACACAAAAAGCTACACTTGACACCGTTTGACCGATTATCATCAAAGTTGGCATATACATGTAATTTTTCACGGAGAATCTGACCAAAAAATAAATAAATAAAAAAGCACCCCTCTCCCCTTTACACCCCTTAATTTTTATACAAAACCACATTTTTTATCCGATTTCGATGAAACTTTGGACTTGTATAGTAAAAAATAAAGAGAAAAATACTGCCAACTTTTGGTTTGAAAAAACTGAAGCCCTCTCCCCCTATCCACCCCCTAAATTTTTACCAATGCTATTTATACAAAGCTACAGGTATGATCGACACATTTAACTAGTCTCCATCAAAGTTGGCATATACTTGTAATTTATCATGGAGAAGGTTTCTGACCAAAAAAAATAATTAAATAAATAAATAAACCACCCCATGTCTCCCTTTACACCCCTTAATTTTATAGAAATCTACATTTCTTATCTGATTTTTATTGAACTTTGCACATGTATACTTTAAAACAAAGAGAAAAATCCTGTCAATATTTGGTTTGCCACAGCTCAACCCCTTTCCTCCTTCAACCCCATTAACTTTTGTTAATGTTCTTTATAAAAAGTTACAGTCGCAATCGTTTGACCGATTATCATGAAAGTTGGTGCTTATATATTTTTTTTTACGAAGAAGGTGTCTGACCAAAAGATCTAAAAACCACCACCTCTCCCCATTAAACTGCTTAATTTTTATACACAACCACAGATTTTATCCGGTTTAGACAGAACTTAGCAAATTTTTACTATAAAACAAAGAGAAAAATGATGTCAACTCTTGGTTTGCAAAAAATGAAACCCTCTCCCCTTTTCCGCCCCCTTGATTTTTGTCAATTTCTTTTTAGAAAGCTACAGTTGACACCATCTGACCGATCTTTATAAAAGTTGGCACATATATATGTAATTTTATATGGATAAGATCTCTGACCAAAAAATAAAAACTACCCTAGCTCCCCTTCCCTTCATATTTGTACAAAACCCACATTTTGATTCGATTCGGTGGAACTTCGCATGCGTATACTTTGAAACAAATAGAAAAAGAAAAATACTGTCCACATAACTTTCACAAAAATGCAAACCCTATCCCCCTTTCTACCCCATTAATTACTGTCAATGTTCTTTATACAAAGCTACCGTTTTTTCTGATTTTGAAGGAAGTATGCACATGTATACTGCAAAACAAACAGAAATATACTGTCTACATTTGGTTTCGAGGGTCCAAACTCCGCTCCTTCCTTTCCATCCTTTAATCTACAGTTTCTATCCGATTCTGAAGGAAATTTGCACACGTATACTTTAAAACATACAGAACAATTGTGTTTAAATTAGGTTGCTGAAGCCCAACCCCTCTTCCCTTCTACCCCCTCCCCTCTTAATTTCCAATGTTATTTATAGGTACCCACAGTTTTATCAGATTTCCATGGACTACTGCACATGTTTACTTTAGTAAAAAAAAACAACAGAAAAATAGTGTCTACATTCTGTTTACAAAACCCTACCACTCGCTCCCTTACCCCATTTAATTTTGACAAATGTTCTTTACACAAAGCTACAGTTTTTCGATGGAAATTTGCAGGTGTATACTTTAAAACAAAGAGAAAAATAAACTACTCTTCGTCTCCACACCCCTTAATTGTTTTTTTATACATACCTACAGTTTTATCTGATATCAATAGAAATTTACACACGTATACTTTAAATCAATCAGAAAAGGTAGTCAACATTTGGTATACAAAAGCTCAATCCCTCTTCCCCTTTACCCTCATCCCTTTTAATTTCCAATGTTCTTTACAAAAATCCACAGTTTTAAATCCCGTCATAATCAGTTAAGCTATTTTTAAGTCATGGCATAATATTTATAAAATAAATGTGTCGTAATGTCTCAACATGTACTTCAGATTTCAACTTTGATCCCAAGCTTTCACGTTGGGAAAACCAATTAAAAATCTATATTTTTATGTGATGCCGGAGCAAACAGATATATTCCAGAGAGATTTCTGTATGTGGTATATATTAATGCCCAGATGTTACATGTTTCGGTTATCGAGCAGCAGCTTTAACAGATGTTATGATAAGATCGAAACATAACCTGCCATTCCTTAACTCAACGCCCAATTCATCCCGTTCTAGAAGTGGTTGTGGTAGATAAAGACAGAATTCTTCTTTGAAAGCAAGCGCTTTAATCTCTGAGCTACCAGGAAGTTCGCAAAATGGGAACTGCTGCGGCATATTTAAAATACTAAACGAACTATAATACAACTAAAAATTTAAAAATAAAACTAATTGTTTAAAAAAACATAAACCCGCCTTCAAAAAAAAGCACTAAAATTTTAAATAACTTTATACCTGGCTTACGAAAAAGTAAATCTAAATGGACAATATTTTCCATTACTTTCATTGAAATTTTGACATTAATTAGTGTACTGACACAGTACAGCGTGTGAAGTTGTAGCAACCTATGTTTGCCAACGGATTTGTGAGGCTGCAGCTAGATGCAGGCAGGTAGCTGTCGCCCACAGGAATGTGGCAACCCCTCGTATTTCCCCGAATCCGCTGGACCGCTAAGCGGATGGGGTGGGGGACACTCGCTTGGAGGCCACACAGGTGGGCACCTCGTACGCGGCCGGACGTTGGAATACAAGACGCGAGTGAAAGTGTGAGTTCGCGCTTCTGCTGGAAGAGCCTTCCAGTCCGTTTCTCCAGGGAGCAGGTTCGACGCCAGACTGTGTCCTAGCTGCTTGAGGGGTCACTCTACGTCTGTGCTGCGTCGAACGTGAGGCGAACGTCGCCACCCATGAGCAGATGAAACCACTTCCCGCAGTCGTGTCGCAAGAAGCGCCACCACAGACCCTGACCGCAGCTGTTCATCACAAGAAGCCCGCAGCTGCCGTCGCAGGAGAAACCATACGATATTGTGTATTGCGTGCGTCCAACCTACCGCGTCCACTAGCCCAGTAACGTCCCTGATGAACAACAATATATTTTTGGAGTCGCTGCCAGCGAAAGCAAGAAAAACAAAGATAAAAACAATAAGGAATAACAATAATACATAAAAAATCATGTTACTGCTTACCTACAATTAATGCTAGAAACATGTTTCAACAAAACTGAAACATACAGATGATACGCCGGTATTATACTCTGTAAATCGTTTACTGCATGATGCAACCTAGCAACTGACACTGTAGCGCCAGAGATGTGCCTGGATGACCAATAAGGCCAAGCCACAGATTAAAATACTGTTAATTTATTTGCCTGAGCTGTCTCCCACAATAACACTATCTGCCTCACGACATGCTGTAAAATATTGGGAACTTTTGTTCGTACTCCCCGTTTCGCCTCTAACGCCAAAAGAAGTTCAGTAATTCGATCTTCGCGATGTGACAGCTGTCACCGACTCCAAAAATAACTAATTAATGTCAAAATTTCAATGAAAGTAATGGAAAATGTTGTCCACTTAGATTTACTTTTTCCTAATCAAGGTATAAAGTTATTTTAAAATTGATAGTGCTTTTTTTTTTAAGGCAGTTTTTATGTTTTTTTAAACAATTATTTTATTTACTGCCTTTTTATTGGCATACTCAACGAATGAATGAAATAATATTACTTCCCAAGAAATCGGTGTAATTGATCCAGCTCTTTTGTTTTCTTATTGTTGTATGTTTAACTACCAGAAAAGGCAATTTATCCACCCCCTTAACAAATGTCACATAATATTATCACTACAAAACATAGTAAGAAAATAATCCCTTTATATACCTATTGCAACCACGATGTATCATTAGCGCCTAAGGTATCAGTTACCATGTGGTCATTACAGTATTAAATGTAATTAATAATAATAATCTTGCCGTGCAGTGAAGGAGAGAATATCAATTATTCTTACTTTATCCACTCCTGTATGTGTGGCAAAGAAAGCACTGTCTCACAGAAGCTGACACCAGCTTGTTGGTACATTTCGACTAGACCCATAGATGTAGAATCAACGAAGATGCTCGCATTCATCTGCCTGAGAGTGCTGTAGGTTGCAGAAATGTCCAGCCACTCGTAGTTCTTGCTGCTAGTCTGTAACAAATACATATTTCACATGTCGTGGTTTTATATTTCTCAATACACCTTCAAGAACAGTCATGGTTCTTCGCTGTCTTGTGACTTGGTTATGTGCTACAGTACTCGGCTAATGCTAGCAACATCGGAATGCACATTTGGACAAAAATAAGTAAAAGTAAATAAGTAAAAAGTTAAAAAGTAAAGTAAAAATTTTCGCGAAAAGAATGTAAAACCTCATCAAACTATTCGTGCCACTGAATTTTATGATTACTGGATGGTCTTTGAGTGTTTTAGAATTTTTGTGTAACAGAGAACTATCTGAAATATTCTATATCTCAGATAGTTTTCTGTTCTGACACGTCCTCCGCATTTCAATTTCCGAGATAACTAATCTGGCAGAATTTCAGTCTCGATACAGTTGGCGAGAGCGTTGGTTGCGCCTTGGCTTCCACTGGAATCGTTCTTTAAAAGATTAGAGGAACCAAAATAAAATACCTTGAAAATATTTCTAAGTATATATGTAATAGAAGAATCTTAAAATTCTAATCAGTACCTTTATATGAAAATACTGATTAACGATTTAGGTCAGTGAAATCTAAACAACTGAAAAAAGTGAAACAATGGAGACAGAACAGAATTGACAGGATAACAGAAAAGATTCGCTGGACGTATTGCGGTTGGGCTAGACTTGGCTGGCCTTGACAGTGAGAGCAAAGTAATCTGCATCTGATGGACTAAGAATAGGAGATTTATACGAGTAGAAATAAGTTGACCGTAATGTCACCGAGTTAAATTAAAACTGTGATGTAATCGGATATAAGCAACCAACTGACTGTTGTATGAAGTGTTTCTTTCTGATTGTCATATACAGGTAAATAATTAAGTATTTCTTTACCTTTGAATTTATCTAGTGGAATCAAATGACAAGTATTTTTATTAGGTATACTATGGTTTATTTCTGGTGGATTTATTTTGTATAATAGTCAGCAGTAATATCGTAATCGTAATCCAAGATGGTTTGCAATAAGTAGCACGTCGGACAATGAGATATGCTCTTTAACATAAGAAGTCATGTAAACTAATATCTTTATAGGGTCTGAACGACGAAGAATAATTGAGACGAAGATATTAAAAAGTAAGTATCAGCGTGTTTTATTTAGCCACGAGAAATTGCTAGGTGTTTCATCTCAGTCCTATCGTGAAATAAAGTCTCACCTGGGCCATTTCCGAAGACAGAACAGTGACGTGGTGCCCTCTATCTAGCAGCGCCTCCACCACCTTATTGATAGCTACAATGTGGCTGTAGGAGGGCACCGGAACTAGGAATAGGATCCTAGAGGAACAACACTGTTGTACAGTCAACAGCAACAATATGGCAATAGGCAACATCGCAGCTATCGAACCTGGAAACGAATAGAGAAGGACAGTTAATATCTTGCTGTATATTAACCATTTTACAACTATTCTTTATTAAAAACTTACTACCTATATTGAAGTTATTATATTATTATGAAAACCGCAAGTTTTTCCCAAAAATTCACGTAAATTTTGATTAGAACGAAGAATTTGGGACGAGCTTCCATGGAGACAAGAATGGGTTATGTAACAATCGTTCACACAATGTCAATAGAGTTTGTAAAAATGTAGAATGAAACCTGCATATTAGAAGTGGCTACAGAATGTGAGATATTTCGGCGATCAAACAGCTGTCGCCATCTACTGGTGAAGTTGGCGACTGTATTTGATCGCCTAAAATATCGTGTGAAAACACATGGTTGTTTCGGCTAGTTACCCGACAGCATTATAATAACTAAGCATGTCCCATATTAGGGACTTGGCTGTCGCAGGTGAAGGAAGAGGCTTCATAATACCAAATACACTTGTAGATAAAAATTTATAATATTTTGTTCCTTAAATTATTATTATTATTATTCTCATATCAAAAAAAATCAAAATACACAGTTAAATACATTATGCAAATCAACAACTTTAAACACATTTAGCCCAGTACTTCGCAACCTTAATCGCATTGTGTGTTGCTTGAAACAGGTCTTCGTTGTTGCAGGATGATGGACACATAGGGCACTCGAGCATATGATTCATAGTTTGGACTTCACCACATTCGCTCTTAATACTGGTAGTATCAGTATAACCCCAACTCATTAGGTTTTCCTTGGACCTGCCCACGCCTGTTCGCAATCGATTTAAGGACCGCCAGACATTCCAGTCCTCTGCATGACCAGGTGGCAAGCGCTCTGCAACTGTCAGTGGTCCCGAGATGTTGGGATCCCTCATTTTCCATAACAGTACTCTTGCCTTTTCAGGTGACCCAATTAGTTAGCGTGATGTTCTGAGAAAGCTTTTCCTGGATTTGAGTCTCTGGGCTGGTAGTATATGGCCGTGCAGTGGATGAGCGCTTACCCGTTCTACTTTGGTCCTCTCCTTGTTCGCAGCCACTTCTCTCCGGATACTGGGTGGTGCAATGCCCTAAAGCTGGTAAAGCCTATTACTTTGGTAGGCTTTAAGCAAACCTATCACTAGCCTACAGGTGTTATTGAGGGCTACATCCACCTCTTTGGTATGAGATGATGAGTACCAAACTGGGCATGCATATTCTGCAACAGAGTAACAAAGGGCCATTGCCGACGTACATATAGTTTGTGGTTGACTGCCCCACTGTGATCCAACTAATTAGCGCAGTAAGTTGTTTCTTGTAGAAATCTTCATTTTGCAATTCATGCAGTGCTTCTTGTATGTGAGGGTTCTGTCAAGTGTCACTCCCAGATATTTTGGGGTGTTACATCTCTGCAGTTCGATACCTGACCACATTACTTTTAACTTACGCCGAGTTTTCCTATTTTTTAGGTGAAAGGCACACACATCAGTTTTTGAAGGGTTAGGTCTTAAGTGATTTTACCTATAATAGCTTGAGAGGCCTTCAAGAACAGCAGACAAATTTCTTTCTACAACTTCAAGTTTTGTGCTCTGTGAGGCTACTGCCAGATCATCAGCGTACACGAAGCTCCTGGTAGCTGGATGTAATGGCTGATCGTTTGTATAAATGTTGAAAAGTATTGGGGCCAGTACACTACCTTGAGGTAGACCATTCTTTTGTACCCTCCATCGACTGCGCTGTCTTTGAAAGTCAACGAAAAACCTACGATTCTGAAGAAGAGTAGCGATGAGCTTGGTTAATCCGCTGGCCTTTGTCAGACTGTAGACTTTGTCAAGTAATAGTTGGTGGTTAACAGTATCGTATGATGCTGACAGGTCCACAAAGACCACGCCCGTGGCTTTACGGGTCTCAAATCCATCCTCTATAAACTGTGTTAGGTTCAGCAGTTGCCCAGTAAAACTTTTGCCAGGACGAAAGCCAGCTTGTTGTGGAATAAGTTTTGGATCAACCACAGGCTGGATACGATTCAGAATTAATCGTTCAAATATTTTGTAGAGATGACACAAGAGCGCTATAGGTCTAAATTCTTTAGGATTGTTTCCTTCTTTCCCAGGTTTCAGCAGCGCAATGACTCTCGTCCTCCGCCACACTTTCGGAATTTGATATGAGCTCATACATTTGTTAAAAAGCTGTAGAACCCATTCTTTGGTTTTATATCCGAAGTTCTTAATTTGTTCTGATCGTATGTCATCGAGGCCTGCCGACTTTCCTGTTTTGCACTCATGAATAACCTTTTCCAACTCTGACATACTAAAGGGCTCAGTGAGGTTATTCATATCTTCCTGACTGTTTCTGTGCGTTTTCTTTGTTTTTTAGATAGTCCACTTTTATGAGATTGAAAGATATTTCTTTTTGACATTAGTCTGGAATGTGGATTAGAGATTAACTTCGAGGAGCCAGGCTTACGATAAAAGAGTGAGAAGAAAAAGCCCTCGCATCCAGCAAACTAATGGAACTGGAGGTGGGAAACTTGTATTAACAAGAGAGAGAAAGTTTTGAGAAAGAAGTTAGAAGAAGAAAATCTTGAGGGTGAAAAAAAGCTAAAATCTGGCAGAATAGAGCATTATCAGTCATATTCGCTTCCAGGAGACAGTTGGACTTTCAAGAGTGAGCCTAATAGGGACAGGTAAGGCATGGTATAAACAAATCGCATTGATGATATGTTTAGCATACACAGAAAGAATAATTAGTAAGATGATCATCGAAGGTATCAAATATGTCAACTGCCTTAATTCAGATGTTAATTAGAAAACCATTCAGTTTTTATGTTAATTTTGTGAGAATAAATAGAGAAAGGTGCCGATATATCTCGTGGAAGTACAGCAAGCAGTAGCAGCTGGATGATTCGAAAGAAGAACCGGATTTATCAGTTAAGCTTGGAGTGATTCATACTCTATCCTGTGTAATAGTCATATAACTTTACATATTAAAATTCTTATAATATTATTTTTTTTACTTTTTGGGATCCAGAAATAATAGATCTTTAACTAGTCAAGAAACTGCATTTAATCTACATATTAAAAGGGGATATGTAAAACAAACAAAGAAATGATTATATGCACAAATATATCCCCCTATCACTTAGGGAATTATTTACACTTTTTTTTTTAACTGCTTTACGTCTCTCAACAGCGAGGTCTTTAGAGACGGGAAATGATGGGGGGCAAGGATGGGGGCAAGGAATTCGGCCCTGGCCTTTTGAAGGAAGCATCCCTGCATTTGCCAGGAGTGATTTGGGAAACCATGGAAAACCCAAATCTGGATGCCCGGACGGGGATTCGAACCGCTGTCCTCCCGAATGCGAGGCGAGAACGCTAACCGTGACACCGCCACGCTCGGTTATTTACACTTAATATAAAATTACAAAGTTTCATTGATACTGAGGTATAAAATCATTCTCCCATCTAAATACATATTAAATATGATTAACCCGGCTAGCTAATCACGCAACACCAAAGCACTGATTGCATTTACATTGTTAAATAGAGCAATTAAATTTTCTTTAAGGGCGTGTTACGGTTTCCGTATTCCTCATTGTTCGTGATAATTCGTTGAACAGTGTGATGTGATTTAGAGTTTCTAGAATGCAGGAAGCGGCCACAGGTGCGTTAGGTAGTAGACTCGAGATCCTTATCTCATCCCCTTCGTGTTTCCTCGCCAAAACAGGTGGGCAAATGGATATTATTAATGGACGTATCGTATTTAAGCACAGGTAGAACCAAGCTTAACCCATCAGCTGCTCGTTGGTCTGATTAATTGTGCATGCAAGCAACAGAAAAATAAAAAAACCATTTAACACTGCTACTGGGCAGTCAGTACAAAATACGATTTTCTTTTGATGCACATTCTGATAGTGGTTATATGCACTTAGCAAATAGATAGAAGCAGCCGCAATCACTTCGACGTCCATGTTTAACAGACGACAGTCAATAACAGACGACAGTCAACGATGATGGCCACTTCCTTAGTCGCCCATCATGGGCGACTGTGATGGCAGTTCTGTAGACAGCAACCAATGATCGCGACGATGATGGCCAATTGTTCAATCATGGGCCATTGTGTAGTGGAGCCATTACACGTTTCGTGCTCCAGAACAGAATGAATCTAAAAATGGCCGAAGTTTAGTTTCCAAACCGCTTCGTTCTCGACTTGGATGCTTTTCATTGGCTCAGCGCGGCTTCGGTATAGGGGACTATTTTCTGAGATTGTCTTAGTAAATTCTTACGCGCAGGTAAAGACCTTTCTCCCACCACAAGGTCGTGAATAACAGCATCGGCTCAACGGACATATTCAAACGAACTGCCCGTTCGACACTTAGAGAAAATCCTCCAGCACCCTTCCTCCCAGCTCCCGATAATAGCCAATACATCCTAGACAAACACAAAAATGTAATTTGGACCATTACAACTGTAATCGAAAAGTTGCGAACAGTTAACAACTGTTCATTCATGTATATGCAACATGATGATATCTTTTGGATTCAACATGTATAAAAAGGAGATTACTCGCCGACAATCAGGGCCGGCGCTAGGAATTTTGGCTCCACAACCTAGCCGGGCAACAATAGGCGGATTCTACGCTTCGAAGCCGGGGGGCCCCTGCAGCGGGTGATCGGGCCCCCATTCAGCCGTCGGGCCCGGGTACATTTAACCCGCTAACCCCCCTCCCCCTAACGCCGGCCCTGCTGACATTAGGTAAGGGTCCACAAGCAAGTGATGGAAAAGACAGTCCGGTTATCTTGCATGCCTGAATTCATCCCCGAAATTTTCTATCTCCGTACTCTATGGAGTTTCACAAACAATATAGTGACAAATGTTGAAGTTTTAAGGCACTGTAACTAGACCATGTTTTGTCATGTTTGCTCAGACACACGACCGGATCCGACCACCTATGTTAGGGTGCATCCATAAATTACGTGAGGTGAAATAGGGGGAGGGGGGGGAGGTCCGGCGAAATCTCACCAAATGGGGGGGGGGGATCTACGGAAATCTCACGTGAGGTTTTGGGAAAAAAATTCTGGACTGTGGAGCTAAAGAATAAGATCTAAAATTTGAGCGAAAGCCAATTTTAGGGGGGGGGGGGTATTTCGTCTAGAAGTGGGGTTGTGATCGTATTTGTTTTGAAGGGTGAGACCTAAAAAAGATCTACAAAAGTTTCGAGGGTGATTTCTACGGGGGTGGGAGGGGGGGGGTTTCTCACGGACCAGATCTCACCAGAAGGGGGAGGTCCGGAAATCCGGAAAAACACCTCACGTAATTTATGGATGCCCCCTTAGTCATGTTAACGTATATGTCGTTATCGTGAAAGATAACTACTACCACACACACAAACACACACACACACATACGGCAGTCCACTGATGAAAGTCACATCCTGATGTCTGAAAAATAAATCGACTTGCCTCCACAGGGAGAACCAGGAGAAAACAGACAACGAATCAATGATGTTTGCAGATGCAATTTTCAAGTGACTGATAATTTACTCATTCCTTTTAAATTTATATCAGTACAATTTGGTGGAAAGATGCATGGAGAGTTGATTCATTCATTGGCCATTGGCCGCAAAAGTTAATTCAATCGTCGACCTAGAGCATGGTCATGTTTCCAGTTTTCACGTCTTTCCGTTACTGATTCATCTCCTCATAACTTGCAAAGAAAATTTCCAAATTCACGACTTTAAAGTTTTATAATCAATTCAATTAATGCATTTTGCTCAACTTTCTTTTTTTTCACTTTTTGTATCCTAGTTCAGAATTGATGTTATCTATATATTGATACGCTAATCGAAAACTTATGTTACATTTTTAAGAATATTGCGCGCACGGAGAAGTGTGAGATTTGGCATAGTAAAAGATTACATGGAGAAGATGTGAAGGAAGCTAAAATCTATATATAATATGCGTTACAAATACATTAAATTAAGTAAAATAAAATGCTTGCTCGCCTACGTCGCTCGCTCAAATGGCTGGTAGATGGCGCAGCTAGTGGCCTTACTTTGTCTTCTATGGTGAAATAAAGCAGTCGAAATTAATCTCTGAACTTATATAGAAGCAAGAAGCAACATTTCGAGGGCTGGTAGATAGCGCAACTAGCGGCCAGAATATTGGGCGAACGGAGGAACTTAAAGAAATACAGAAAGCTAAAATTATAAATAATATATTTTACAAACCTTGGAATCGATATAAGCAGTCAGATATAATCGATTGCTTCAGTTGTAAACAGATGCGCAGTTCGTCTCTGGTTTGCGACATGGGCTGCGCAGAACGAATTTCCCGTAAACGTTTTACTCTTGGTCCAGGCCGAATTTCAACCTAACCACGATCACTATGACAAATCGAACCTATTTAGGTTGATATGATCCCTGTACCGATAATTTTTTGTGTCATTTTTTACAGTGCTGATAACGTTTTGCAGTTGCGGAGCATCCCATATTTCGGCATTTTTAATTTAATTCGTGGCGTCTTTTACGGAAAAGGAGAGTGTTAAACATGAAGAGGACACTATAACGAAACAGTTAATCCAAATTTCAACAGGTCAGTAACAGTTTTTACTGGTGGAGAATGTCTCACCCCACCCAAAAATATAATAAGCATAGTTAATACATGTTACAAATAGATTATTAAAATAAAAAAATTAATTTGCGAACATCTGTGTGCGCGTGAAATAGGATCGGAGCCAACGTTCTTACGTGAATTCCCCGCATTGAGACACTGTGGTCTTTGGTAAAACGAAAGACTCCGATAAAGTAGAGATTAATGTTTTAAGTTATGAAGGGAATACTTTGAAAAGGAATGTAGCGATTCTGCCAGATAGTATATGGTCATTTGATTATTTAAAATGTTAAACTTTGGTTAAGTGTCTTTTGATTTTTTTATTTCAGTAATTTCATTAGCGACAGAGAGAGAGAGACAAGAAATAGGGAATACTTATTTGCATGAAATTCAAAATGATAATAGACCAAATTTAAATAGCGAACACACAAAATGACGAAAATTATTTTGATAGATACATTTAAATGCGCATGTTTCATAAAGCTAAAGCGGTTTTCCGGCATTAAGTCAAAATGAATATTTTGAATTCAAATGAACCATCGATAAATACATTTCATCATTAGCTATGGTTAGATTAGAAGATAAAATTTAGCATACAGTCACGCGTGGAGTGTATCGTTTTAATTTTATAGGTATTGCAGAGAATTACTTGATTATTACTTTTTCATGAAAGAAACTAAACAACTTAATGAATTACGGTCGAATTTTGATCGCTGGGCGATCACTAGTTTCAATAATTATTCCTGCTTGATTACAGAAATATGATTCTTTCCGGAATTCGTAAGTATGTAAATCAAGTAAATAATTGAACCATTAGCTGTGAACAATTATTTGCAAACATACAAGTATAGGTACGGGAGGCAACCATTCTTAACGCTATATTATGAGCCTTCGTTTTCGAATATGCCGATATGATATTCTAGAAAAATTAAATGATTCTCCTGATATTTTCAATATTATTGACCGAAATGCCGGTGGTTTAATTGTATTGGTCGTAAGCGTCAGCAACTTTGAGAGAAATACGAGGGGTATTTGTGGAACTATACGAGGGTAAGGTGAAATTTTCTCAACCTAGCAAAGAGCATTATCATCAACCCTTTTTTTTGTATTGGTAGACGTATTGCATTAACGTACATAGAGTTTGAACCTCGTCTCGTCGTCTGTGAAGCAATTTTCTTTATGCGGCGGTTTAAAATAAATCTGCTGTGTTTGTCTGGTTACAATACAATATAATAATATTTAATTAAACTGTAATGGAGCCCACGCTCCGGTGGCAATTTTCCTAAACACCCATCTTCTCCCTTTTCCGCACCAACCTACATTTGCCCTGTACAAAGTTTAACTTTAAATTCTTTCAAATTATTCATCATTTCTCTTGGTAAGATATTCCAATCTCTGACACCCTTAACTAAAAAAGAGAATCTTCCTTCCTGAAATCGAGTACCAATAATAAGTTATTCCTTTTGAACGGTTATTCATCCACAAGTTGTACAGATTTTTTTCTTATTTATTTAGTTATTCATTTATTTTTTTCTAAGTACCGGTAGTCGGTTCCTTCATTTCCAACAGTGAAGAAATTGGATATTTCACTTCAACGTGGTTGTACATATCTTGAACATATTTCACATAAATGATGACTAGCAACCACAAATTAAAAATTGAGAGGGTATACAATATTTCACATAAATAACTAAGATTCACTAATTAAAACTTCAAGAAGCAATACAATATTGTATTGGACGACTGCTGATTAATTGTTTATTACATATTTCGGATCGAAGGCATTATCAGAAGTAGGGAAACGGTACATTTTGCATCGTCAATTAAATATGAAAAAACATGATGCTAGATGTGTGACGCTTTTGATACTTGTTGATCACAAAGAAATGCGGAAACGAATTTCCCAACAATTTTTAGACTGTTTTAAGAAGGCCCTCCCGATTTTGTTTGGCGTTTTGCTACTACGGCTGATTCGTGGATTCACCACCGCACGCCATGAACGATATAGCAATCAAAATAGTTTTGAAGCCGGTGGCTCTGTTAAAAAGGTCAAGGCCAGAGATTTCTGAGATTCAAAAGGAATTCTTTTTACTAATCACCCTGATAAGGGTAAAACAGTAACTGACGACTGTTGCGCAAGTCTTGTGGACCAAATGCATTAAAAATATCGTGAGAAGAGACCGGCATTAAAGACGAGAAAAATCGTCTTACATGACGACAAACCACCTGCCCAAGAAGATTCATTGATAATGAGGTATAAATTGTTAGAACATCCACTCCATTCAACAGATTTGGCACTCTTTGTCTTGCATTTATTTGAAATTTAAAGAAAAAAAGTCGGTGGAAAACGTTTTGAGTCCAATGAAGAGCAAATAGCAGCCATAGATGAGTATTTTTAAAAGCTTCCAGAATTTCAGCTAAAGGGGGAATTATCTTTTTTTTAAAAAATTAAAAAAGGGACTAACACTTTCACTGTGAGGCCGAGAAGTTTTCACCTTGCCCTCACATTCATCCTTGCGACCGAAGAAAGGAATATCAATGTAACATTACGGCTGACTTCGAAATACCGGTTTACATGACCATTTAATTAAGAAGACCTGTAGAAGTGGATGGAAAGTTTCATCAAGATTTAATTAATAATTATAATAAATACTGACTTGATAGATATTTGAGCCAAGTATGAAATTATCATTCACTTGAATCTAAATGTTGTTTTCTTTCTTTAGCAGATATGAAGGTAAAACACTTAAATGATTGCGCTAGTCTTAACTAACAGATAAGATAGCCACGTGATTAAAACGTAAATCGCTAGTAAACTACCGTATTATCCAGAACACTTAAGCCTCGTTGGTCACGTTATTTTACGTACTACAACGAAGATAACGTTTGCTGCATCACTGAACTATACGATGCCTCATGTAGACAAATTACCTGTACACGACCGGTATCTGATCTGTGTGCTCTGTCTGAAGATGCGCGGGATGGTACTGTTGGAGTCCGCAGCTGTTGACCGAGAATTAGTCACGTGACCACTTCAGCTACTACTCCCCTCCACACCCATCAACCTCCCCTCCACCGCCTTGACTGGTTACGAACCTCGTAAAAACCTGTGCTTTAAGTTGCCTTCCTGTTGGTACAGATGTTTGTTGTTCGAATCACAGCTCCTTCCTCTGCCAAATCTTTGTTTTGTCCATGTGAAGTATGCTAACACGCTCTGTAGCAATAAATTTGTTGGTTTTTACAGATTTGTCGAGCATACGCAAAGTGAAATATATGTATACCAAATTGGAGCTCATTTATGCCTACTTTGTCTCAAAATGTCGATTCAGACGAAATGTCGTATGACCTCGTTCCATTCACTTTCAGAGAGGTTCGTAGTTTAATCCAAAGATCTGGTATTTAATATGGTGATTTGGAAGGATTGAACAACACGTAAAACAATCTGCAATGCAGATTTTAAATAACCTCCAACCAAAAGAAAATTACATTCAATACGACAAGCCGAGTACAGGTAATAGAATTTTGCTGATGCATGAGTTAGCGCTCTGTACATACTTCTGGTGGTGATTTACTTGCGGTTGGTCAGAATCGGGCGGTCAATAGATTTTGTTCAGCCAATGTGATGAACAGCACTCACAGGCACTCCTATGACTGATAAAGTCCAAGTGTGTTTAGCCTGTATTTATACAGGCACCTCTTCCCGTATATGCGCTGTCACTATCTCTCTCTCTCTATTCAGAGAAACGCGCCGTCATTGTTTCTCTCTCTCTCTCTCTTTTAAACAGAGGATTCACCAGGCGCCCACATTATGTAATCATTTGCAGCGTTTACAAACGTCTGTGTGTTTGCAGTTTGGTTGTTAGGCTTGTCTCGATAGACCAATTATTAAAAAATAAAGAAAAAAATAAATTTTGGATATCGCATTTCAAATTTTTTTTTTTTTTAATGTCATTTGTCAGTAGAAGTATTTTAATTTCTAACTTTGCAAATTAGTCCAAGAATATATAAACAATATATAAACGGGATACACATTGCGGAGACTATGTTTCTATGGAAGTTAGATTCGCAATAACACTTTTTTTTCGGTTGCAGGAGACAACTACAAAAGTCTTATATATCTTTTTAGAATTTCGAGGCAAATTATTTCTACATTAATTCCAGAATGGATAGAAATAAGTAGGCTTACACTGTTTATATAATTTAATTTTTTGTTCAAAACAAAGATTATATATGTTCATACCAGCATCTAACAATAATTATAATATAGTCTGCTACTGCTATTAATGACAAAATGTTGCTATTTAAATTAATTAATGTTGATGTCCTATTCAACACACTGGCATTTTGTATTGTGTTTTCAGCATTCCGTGTAGTGTTTGCAATGTGTTAATGTTAATTGGTGTGGGGTAGAAGTTATAGAAAAATGTAGTTATGGTGCCTGATTTAGTGGTGCAAATGCTCTGGAAGTCGACCAACGATTGGTATGATCGGCATTAATATTTTCGTCTTACTGTACCATATCTATGTTAAACAAAATGTTGTTAAATCAATGCTGTAACACTTTCTGAGTTCGTTTGCAAAAAGTTTTTAATATAATGCTCACCATACGAGTCCGAAGCATTAAGTTCAGCACAACTTTGCCATATATGATAAGCTTTATAAGTTCGAGAATCCGATTTAATCTCATATTAAAAAAAGGTACCATTATTTTAAATTATATGTAATTAATACACAGTTATTGTAACTGAATCTTGGGGTACAGTTAGTCTTATTTAATTTATTTACAGATGCCAGAAAGTCAATATAAGTGGATACAATTGGTTGCAAATTTTCAACAGAAATGAAATTTTGCACATGCGATTGGCGCAATGGACGGAAAAAAATGTCGTTATACCATGCCCCAGGGATAGTCATTCTTTAGTATTGTTGTGTTTGCTGACAACGGTTCCCAAGGAAGAATTTCTGATGGAGGTGTTCTTAAGAACACATATAAAGATCTACAAAATGGTTATTTGTATTTACCACCACACAAATCATGAAAAGACTTTACTGCATGTAATTTTGGGATATGACATTTTTGTTTTAAGTGATGATTTGATGAAGCCCTTTCAGAAATTTGTCAAAAATCTTCAATATAAATAGTTTTTAATAGGCTAATATTTAGAACGGGCCGAACTCGCAGAGTTGATGAAAATGTATTTTGGATTTTTTCGTCAGTTTTTCGTGTTTTAAGGTAGACATTGCTTTAGAAACTTGAGAATGCAAAGTTAGCTATGATGGCTTGTATGTACATACACAATTTTTTTTGCGAAAAAGGCAAAAGATCGTAGAAATTATATTGCCTTGAGGGACCTTCTGGTATCTAAGTAGATTGACGGGTTATTCCTGGCATTTGCAAAAGTGACGATAAACCGTTATCTCTGCTTACTTCAAGAAGAGAGCCAAGAAAATCATCAACTAGTGCTTAAGAGATTCGAAATACATTTTCTACATACTTTTTGAATAATGGTAATGAACCGTGGAAAAGTGAAAATGAATCAATTTTAATTTAAATGTTTCGTTGTACTTCATTACTTGTTCTTATATTAAACTAGGTGACCCAGCAATGCTACACTATTGCTAGACCTGAGTAGATTAAATGAATACATTTGAAAAATTGTGTTTAGTTAAAATTAGATATTTACATATAAATTTTAATTACTGTTTCATTAAATTTTAAGTTCATTGGATATACAATGTTTTTGCTGATTCCAGTCGGCATATATACAAAAAAAATCTCTAGGTTCGTTTTGGAGATATATGCTAAACACAGAAAAGTTGCACGTGTGCAATTTTATAAACTAAATGTAAACATCATTTTCACTTATTTTAAAGCATATGTGTGCAAACTTCCTTTGATATCGAATAAAAGCTGTAGATTTTGTGTTGTCACTTTAAAATAATTTTTAAAGTTTTAATTTCTTGGTCAGCAATTGTCCGATCGGAATCGGATCAGTACTTTTAAACAGTAAATCTTGTATACTCAAAGAATATCGCTATATACTTCGGTTAATTTCCACATCGTTTTCGAGATATTTGAAAAAAGAAAATGATTGGTTTGAAGGGTAAATTTTGCGTAATTACGGTGATGGGGAAAAGTGGGTGGGTTTTTTTTAAACAAAATGTATACAGTATTTTTCTCTTTGCTTTAATGTACACACAAGCAAAGTTTCATTCAAACCGAATAAAGTGTAAAGAAAATTAGAAATTAAGACAGGAGGCAAAAAATAAGGGGTGGAAAACGGGAGAGGGATTGGGGTTTCGTAAAACTAATGTGTATTTTCTCCATTTTTTAGAGTATACATGTGCAAAGTTCCATTGAAATCGGATAAAAAGTGTGGGTTTTTATACAAATTAAGGGGTATGAAGGTGGAGACGGTGTGACTTTTGGATTTTTTATTTTGTTAGAAACCTCCATAAAACAATACATACAGTGCCAACTTCCAAAGTGATCGGTCAAACGGTATCGATTGTAGCTTTGTATAAAAAATATTGTAAAAATTAAGGGGATGGAAAGGGGTTGGTTTTTGTGAACCAAATGTAGACAGTATTTTTCTGTTTGTTTTAAAGTATAAGTGTTTAAAGTGCCTTCAAAATCTGGTAAAAATGTAGCTTTGTACAAAAAAACATTGGTAATAATTAAGGGGGTATAAAGGTGAAGAGGGTTTGCGTTTATGGAAACCATATGTAGGTGGCATTTTTTGTTTGTTTTAAAGTATACATGTGCAAATTTTCATCGAATCGGATAAAATATGGTTTCTTAAAATTAAGGAGATGTTAGGGGGAGAAGGGGTTGCGTTTTTGGAAACCGTACGTAGACAGTACTTTTCTGTTTGTTTAAAAGCATACGTGTGCAAATTGCTATTGAAATGAGATAAAATTAAGTGGCGTAAAGGGGGAAAGAGGGTGGTTCTTTTGGATTTTTTTGTCAGAAACCTTCGTAGACGCGCGCTCAACAACTCCCCAAAGTTTCATCGTAATCCGATGAACGGTACAGGAGTGCATAGAGAACAAAAATACAAACATTCATTTTTCTATATATAGATTATATACTAATACAGACCCATCAAAAATAATTATTGTCTCTACTGTTTCCTCATATAAGTTTTTTTTGTTTTGACCTTTTTAAATGTTTGCTAACATCAATCTTTATCTATCAGAAAAGGAAATTAAAATCCAGTTACAAAATTATTTAATCCTGTACGATACAACCCTACCTATAAAAATATAGCATAAAATATAGTTTAATTAGATAAACAATACTATTGCATTACTTACTTCAGTACAGAGTAGTAGTAGAAAATATAAGAGAAAACAATTTGTAAAAAATACATTTTCCTGACACCATTGTGTTCCGTAGTTTAGCTTTTCCCCTTCTGAATGAGGAGAACAAAAATTTACTTCGCCCTTAACAATATATCATTTGCAATTTCGCTCTAGGCGTCATGGTTGTGATAATATTTATGACTTCTTTGCCTTATCTCCGGCTTTAATCTATATGATTCAATTAACAGCAAAGACGTTTCACTATACTACTCCATTGTTATATTATTTCTAGAGTTTGCAGTGAACTTAAAAGTAAAAATGTTCAGACCACACTGCCCTTTGATCGTTTCTACAAAACGTGCCCTTTGCTCGCACCGACAACGATTCCTTTGTTGTGCCGACAATGGCCAGAACAACTGCGATGTTCGTGCGGGTTGCAAACTATTTGTGTGCATGATGGATCCGCATCTTTACTTTCTGTCTTGTTAAAGGATCGATAACAATATTATATGCACAGCAATAATTACTTTCATTAGTACCTCTCTTCATTGGTGAATTGAATCGATTCAAACCTGAGTTTATGCACGTTTTTTACTTGCATCCCCCTGCTATGAAAGAGAATTAAATTAAATTGCAATAGGGAACATGCTCCGGTGGCAATTTCCTTAAACACCCATCTTTCCCTTTTCCTGCAACCACCTACATCTGACCTCTACAAATTTTAACTTTGAATTCTTTCAACATTTTTGGTAAATTATTCATCATTTCCCTTGGTAACTTATTCCAATACCTGACACCCTTACCTAAAAAAAGAGAATCTTCCCACACCCTTGTGCCTGAAATCCAGTGCCAGCTTGTGGTCATGGTCATCTTTTCCCTTCCATGCACTACTTTTCATACACAGAAAAAGATTAAGAAATAAAAAATTTATTATTAAATTCACTGTTTGAATAATAAATTAAGGCGCCTAGCTTGTTGTTCAAATTTGATAAACACCTTGTCAATAAATACAGCATCCTTAGTTAATATGTTTTATATATAACGTATAAAAAAAACCAGATCCCCCCCCCCCCTTTAAAGTAATCCTGCCGGCGCCTATGAATGGATTTAAAACGTAAAATCATTGTCCTTTGCCAAGAAACTCAGTTGATTTAACATACTTACGCGATCTGAGTGCTTGTGAAAAGAGAATTTCTTACCGTTTCTTTTGAGTTTTTTATTTTCCTTCTGACGACCAGTTACGTTTTATGCACGATTTAATAAACCGACTGGTATAGAACGTTCTTGGAACACAGGCTATTGGCATGGGAGGTTGAAAAATACCATTAGTGATATAAGAAATTTTGACAAATTTAATCGGTATTTTAAGATTTCGTATAGATGTATCATTGTTATTGCTACAACAGATTTTTCTTCTACTAAAACTGTTTCTTTTCTTTTTTCTGCATTTGCCACTGAATGATGCGAAAATATTTAAGTGTCTGTAGCACCAAATCTTTAGGATTTTCTCAGCAAATACAGTCTACACGTACTTTATTTCATTACGTGTTAGTTTTTCAGAACATGTTTCTTAAAATTTGTTATCAGTAAGATGCACCGAACACTATTTACTATGCCTCTAATAGTCAAGCTTAAATACACTACATTATCGATGCTTCAAACTGATAAGAAAATTTACAAGATTTTTAAATTGTATTGGCGTTAACGGTTATGGTGTTACAAACTACAATTGTGATTGTGAAGAGTAGTACATCGATGGATTTAAACTACATCCAATTCTTCTTCTTATCAGCTGTTCACGTTTTTTGCTGCATCTATTTGTGAAGTTAACCGCCTGTCTTACGTAATTTGTTGTCTGGTTTCATTCGGTCACTTATCAAGTTGAGCTTATCTGTTTATGCACTATCTCCCTCCATTCTGTCCTTCACCTACTGTATCCTTAGTATTGCTTATAGTTGCCTTCATCCACTATTTCCCGCTTTAACAAATTAACCACTCCTGCGTGACACAAAACATGACCCTCTCATTATATTGATATTTTTCATAACTCCTTCCGTCATATGTCATTTTTAATAAATCATTATTGCGTACTTTATGTGTCCATTCAAATTTTTACATCTTTTATAGAACTACATTTCAAATGTTTATTTCTTTCTATTCCTCAAGCCCAAGCTTAGCTCCCACAATGTGATGCGGACTGTACATACATTTTCAAAATGTTCTGGCACTTAGAACTACATCTGAGTGTAAGGTTCCCAATTTTGAAGTCTTTTTGCTAGTCTATCCCTTTTTTGCTGGTATCCTTGCTGCAGCTATTGTAATAGTAATCTATCTTTACTAATTAAAATTCTTACTAATATTGATTTTTTTTATTGTTCGGGATCCAGAAATGAAAGATTTCTAACTAAATAACACACTGCATTTAATCTACATATTAGTCTACAAGATGTTACGTCAAACAAACAAAATAAATTATTATACACATATAGTTATCTCAAGATCACTTCCAGAAATTATTTTCGCTTAATATAAAATTACAAATTTATCACTCATACTGCTGTATAAAATCATTTTCCCCTCTATATACATATGAAATTAAATATGATTAAGCCGGCTAACTATTACGCAACCCCAAAGCACTGATTTGCATTATTAAATTATCTTTCAGGGCGTGTTACGGTTTCCTATTCGTCATTGTTCGTGATAATTCAGTTGTGATTTACCGTTTCTTGTAGAATACAGGAAGCGGCAACAGCTCGCTTCGTGTCTCCTCGCCAAAACAGGTGGGCTAATTGATACAGTAAGTATCACTATTAACCACAGGTAGAAACCAAGCTTAATCAATCAGCCGCCCGTTAGCTTGGTTCATGCTGCATAAAAGCAACAGAAAACTTTTAACACTCCTACTGGGCAGTCAGTAGAAACTGCGTGTAACACGTTTAGTGCTCCAGAACAGAATGAATGTTTCCTGAGCAGGTCTCGGCAAATTCCTGCGCGCAGGTAGAGAGCGACCCTTCTCCCGCCACTAAAGGATGCCGCTAAGCCGCAAACAATAGAATTTGGCTAACCTGCCCGTTCGACCCTTTGGGAAAATCTTCAGCACACTTCCTCCCAAGCCCCGCTAATAATCGATACATTCATAAAAAAAAATACTAAAAATGTAATCTGGACCATTACATTAACTTCCCCCTTAAAACAAATCAAAATACTTCGCAAAAGATTTTGATTTTTTCTTACAATTTTAGCTCCCCTATGAATCACATCCAAATTTTATGCAAAATATTTTAAAAATCTTATACCTAAAATTACAATTTATATTATGTCTTATAATAATATAGCTTTTACAAATTGTACGTCATTACTATGACATTACTTAAAATTATGTTGTTATTTACATTTTCACAATTTCTTATAATTGTCTCTATTTAAAAAATTTCACAAATACGTTGAAATTGTCATTGTTTTCACTTCCCATAATGTTCAGATGAGCATTGGTACCAATGAATATTAGTGTTATCACTTGACCGTAACCGCTGTGTTTTGTCCTGAGACATTTTGTTTTCACTTTGTCTGTTCACTGAATTATTTGACTGTAGGTACACTCGTTTATTGTTAATGCCAGTGCTTCACTTAAACTTAAATTATATACTAGATACATATTTAAAATTCAGATTATGTTAAAATCTTTCATTTCTAGACATTCAACTATTTCTAATATGAGTTAAATTAATCTATATTCGCAGGCAACACACCTCAAAATATACAAAATCTCCCTTCCCGTGCCACATGTCAGAGATCACTTCGGACATGCTACATTCGTTCGAAACATGCATACATATTACATTTAGAAGTACGCGGCAACGTAGTTTTTAGGGACTTGATTTTTTTTATTTTGACTTGGTGCTTTAAATCTCATTTATATAAACTTAATATCTATCTTATAAATTTAAATAACCTCACTATGGTATTTCTTTAAATTCCGCGTGTTATGCACGCCTATGTTCCGATTACCATCTTTTAATAAGTACGCATTTGGGGCAATTATTCTCTCTACTCGGAATGGGCCACAAAATATGTGAAAGAACTTCGATATTTGTTTCTTCTCAGAATCTGATGGTTTCTGATTCTTTAATAATACCAAATCCCCTACTTCAAATGACTGGGTTTTATTTTTGTTCGCTCTCTCTTCCCGACGTCTTGCCTTTTCCAGGAGGTGTTCGCTTGCCTTTCTCATTCTTTCTTCTAAGTCATTAGTTATACCAGAATCAGGTTTATTTATGATATGTGCCGCTAGTGGCGCCATCTCTTGAGCGAAATGTAAATCAATGGGTCGGAATCCAGTTGAACAGTGGAAAGTGGTATTAAAATTTGTTTCGATGCGTTCTAAATGTTTTACCCATCCGGAATGCTTCTCTCCAACCAGAAGACGAAAATACACTGATAATTGTCTCATGTACCTTTCAGCTAAGTTTGTTTGTGGGCACCTTATGGAGCTTTTTATGACTTCAATTCCTGCATTTTCCATTCCAGTTTGCCACTTCCTACTTGTAAATACGGATCCACTATCTGAAAGTATTCGGGTCGGCTTCCCGTAAATTGGCACGTATTTTTCAGTTATTATGCGCACTGTCTGCGCTGAATTTAGTCTGGAAACTGCGTATAATCTTACAAGTTTTGAAAAAGCATCCACGACCAAAAATATGTGTTGACGGCCATATTGTCCTTTTGGAATTGGTCCATAATGGTCAACACATAATAGTTGGTTTGGGCGATCTGTAATAATGGGATTACATTCCCCTATGCTCCGTGTGTTCGGATGTTTTATTTTCTGACAGATGTCACAAGTACGGCTAACCTGTCCAATTTTCCGTCTTAGGGCCACACAATACCATTCCCTTTTCATCATTATGGAAGTTTTTTCCTTTCCTTGATGGCCATGTTGCCCATGGTATAATTTTATTACATAATGTGCCAGAGCGTCCGGCAACCATATTTTCCATCCACAAATTGCGTTTAACCTCCGAAATCATACATCATCATGCATTATGCACAGCATGGCAACAGTTCTAACTCGAGGACTTTCTCCACCTGTTCCATGGCATAGAAATTGCCTTACTGCTCTGATATCTGGCTGCCGTTGTTGCTCTAATATTATTCTTTCTTTTAGATCATCAGGGTTGGTCCCATCGTAAAACGTCATGACGGCCATGATTACTTCATTTGCTTTTCGTGATCGTTCTTGTGTTAGTGTGCGATCGACCGGATTCCTGCTCACCCAGTCTGCGACAGTATTATCTTTTCCTTTGCAGTACTCAATCTCTAGATCAAAAGATTGCAAAAATAATGCCCACCGGGTTATCCTTCCACTACAAAATTTAGCTTTCTTCAAAAAACTTAATGCCTTATGGTCTGTCCTGACAAAAGTCTTTCTTCCTGAAATATATCCCTGGAACTTTACCACCGCGAAATGGATAGCCGCCATTTCTAACTCTGTTGTATAATACGATCGTTCAGCCGCCTTAAGCGACCGACTGGCAGTACCAACTATCCTCATATTTCCATCTTTATCTTTCTGCTGAAGAATTGCAGCCAAACCGTCCAAACTCGCGTCACAATTAATATAAAATGGAGTTTCAAAATTTGGATGAGCTAAACACACGTGTTTTGCAAATGCTCCCTTTATTCCTAAAAATGCCTCTTCTTGCGGCCCTAACCACTCCCATTTCTTTCCTTTCTTCAGGAGTTGGTATAGTGGCCCCAGTATAATGCAAAAATTTGGAATGCATCTCTGATAATATGTGCACACGCTAGAAAACTTCTTAATTGCTTAATCGTTTTTGGCTTATTACACTCCAATATTTCCCCAATCTTATTCTTGTTGGGAGCCACTCCTTTTGTGGATATGGTATAACCGAGATAGTTTACCTCCTGAGCACATAGAGTCACTTTATCTGGGCGCAACGTTACTCCATGTTCTTTTAGAGTAGTGAGCAAATGTTGTAAGTTTTGAAGGTGTTCCCCAAAAGTTTCCGACCCTACTAATAAATCATCCACGTACATACTGCAAAATGTCTTTATATCCAGGCCAATAATCTCATTCATTGCCCGGATGAATCCACAGGAAGAATTTTTAAGGCCAAAAGGAATTCGGGAAAAGGTGTATTGTCTACCCTCAAACAAAAAAGCAGTATATTTTCGACATGACTCATCCAACTCCAGTTGATTAAAACCTGCTGTCAAATCGAATGAGGTCAACCAGCTTTTTCCTCGGAATCTGGACATTATGTCATAGATAGGTTCAGGTCGTTCTCCATCCCCTTCCATTCGTGAATTAAGAAGTCTGGCATCCAGACATATCCTAACTGTGCCATCCCCTTTTTCTACAACCGTTATTGCATTTACATGGGGTGAAGCCGCAACAGAAATTATCCCTTCGGCTAACATTGTGTTTATTGCTTCTCTTGCCGCCTCTCGATGTTTCTGCGGCACAGGGTACAAATGCCCTTTTATGGGTGGGCCACTGCTGATATCAAATTTATAAACCAGGTCCTTAATATTTCCGGGGTAGTATGAGAATACAGAAAGGTTTTTCTCTAACAGGTCTTTTAATTCGCTTTTCTGTTCATTGGACAAATGGCTACAGGTGCCGACCGCTTTCTCTAGTGCGTGCCGGACCTTTTCTTCTTCATCTGCACGGGCGTACAAAGTTGCCATAATTCCACTAAACTGTTCGCCCGAAATTCGCGATATTTCTTCGTTTTCATATAGACTCATATCCTCACTTCTTAATCCCACACCTTCTGCCGTTCTCGACCACATTATAGTTTTTGATATTAAGTTTCTTATAGAGTTGTCTTCCCAACTAAGGATCACTTTGTTTTTCTGTAAAGTGTCACCCTAAAATGACATCAAATGCCAAACCCCTTACCACCAAAGCAATAATCTCCACTGCTTGATCTTCGATCACAAGATCTAATATCACCTGTTCGGTAACGTGTTTTTGTTTTGATCCAAAAGCTGGCGTTAAAACCAGTCTTTCTATAGGAATAATTTCTATCATCCTCCCCGTCCCTTGCATACGGCGTAATAAATCTTCGGAAATCGCCGTTAAAGTTGAGCCAGAATCCAGTAATGCATTACATGGTATATTTAAAACTATGGCTGAAATATATGGGCACTTTGCTTGAATGGGTCCTGTTATCATTTCGTCATTTCTTGATTCTTCCTTATCGAATTCCGGTCCTCCCAATATCCAGTATTCCAAATTTTTATCTACTACTCGCTGTTTAGGTTTCAAAGTATCCTCCTGATAAGGCGACAGTCATGCCTTTTGTGGTACCAATGGCATTTCTTCTACGGTGTCATTGTCCTTACAACATTTCTTTGCTTGAGGGACCTCGTGGGGTTCGTTACTCTCTCTGTTTACTATAACTGCATTTATTCCCTGACGATCGTATTCCTGATTTCCCCCCGCCTGTTTTCTAGATTGGAAATTTTCATTCCTTGGCTGGAAGAAATGTTTCCTTACTTGTCCATTATTCCAGCTTCCTTGCCCTTGATTTCTTGCCTGTTGATTGTTACTACGACCATTCCCTTGCTGATTCGAAAATTTTGATTCTTCGGATGATTCTTCTGCGGAGAATCTTTGCCTTTTTCAGTAGTGTCCACACTAGGCTTGTATGCTGAATCAATATGTCCACACTAGGCTTGTATGCTGAATCAATATTTTTTAAAGTATTTAGGAATTCTATGCAGAAACACTGGATTCAATTGACATCTTATGTGTGGGGAGAAATGAGAAGTCAACGCAAATATCAATTCCGCATCTTTAGGCGGATTGTCTAGTTCTCTTGACAGTATAGTTAATCTAGAAGCGTATCTATACATTGAATCTTCACCTTTTGGATTGAAGCGGCCTTTGTAAATTCTTAGCATCAATTCTCCTTGTGCATTTAAATCCCAGTAAGTAGCCAAAAATTTCTCTTTAAACTCATTGTAGGAAACATCCGATAAATTAGATACACGAAGCCAGGATTTCTCATCATTATCTAGCGCCTGCATGATCAACATCATCTTTAAAGATTCAGGAATATTTTTAATTCGAAAAAAATTCTCGATTTCTCTTAGGAATTCCTTCGGATTAATTTTTCTTTTAATCCCGAACTTTGGAAGATTAAGTTCCACAGAACTGTACACATTGCTCCGATTTTGTGAGGTAAATTCAGCTGGCATCTGATTCATGACGTCTTGTCGTATATTGACCAGTTCGTCTTCTACTTTGCTAAAATTTCCCGCGATGGAACTCTTAAATTCGTCTTGAGATTTTATAAGATTTTATCAGATTTTCAGATTTTCCCGTTCTCCGCGAGCTAATTCAAAAGTGTCTGCAACATTCTGTAAGCCCGTTTCAATCTGCTGGCACCGATCCATAATTGCAGTTTCTGCCAGTTCCCTTCTTTTTTCTTTCATTTTTATCTCCTCGCGGATTTGATTTAACTGCCCATTGGTTCTGTCTATGTCTTTGGCTGCCTTCTCTTTAAATTCATCAAACCCATCGCATCTGGACTTTAAATCAGCTGTTTTATTGTTCAAAATTTTGACGTCACCCTGTATAGCATTTTGAAACTCGTCATATTTGACATTTATTTCTTCCCGCACACATTTTAATTCATTTTGGACTGATTTGTGAACATTTTCAATTTTCTCTTCCAATGATTTTTGAAATGATTCCTGCCCCCTTTTCATTTCTTCATGCCCCTTTTTCATTTCTTCATGCCCCCTTTTCATTTCTTCATTCCCATTTTTTGATCATTTCCATCAATTGTGATAGCAATTGTTGTGGAAATAAACATTGCATTCTTTCGTCAACGGTTTCGCTTAATTCCGGCCCGCTAATGACAGAGTTATCTACCTGATCGTTTTCCGGTGGCGAAATTTTCTCAGAATCTTCTACCTTGGAGAGTAAATTTTCATTAGAACTTCCGGCTGCTAAACCATCAAACTTTTCCATTTTATTTGTCATAACCTTACCAGATCGAAGAAACATAAAACTTTCCAAAATAATGCTATTCTTCTCCCAAGTGAAGAAGAAAGTTTACCTTTTAAAACACTATACCTTACGCATGGCAAAAACCTCCAGATAACACAGAATCATTAAATTTTAAACATTATCCCAGTTACATCAAATTAATTCTCATATCCAACCATTCAAACATCAGCTCGACATCAAAAATAACAAATTTCAAATCACCTACAACCATCAACGCCGTTAAATCTTGCTGCAGATTTGGAAATCTGTGACTGAAAATAAATCATGTTAATATACATTTTCATGCATCACTCAAACTATGATCTCAGAGATGCCACAGAAAAGAAAACCCCGCAATACCGAATTGAGTTGTCCACCTGAACAATTTTGATTTCATGCATTAATTAAGTAATTAGCAACAATTAATAGCCCGTAGTTGGTGCGCCAATTGTAATAGTCATCTATCTTTACTAATTAAAATTCTTACTAATATTAATTTTTTTTATTGTTTGGGATCCAGAAATGAAAGATTTCTAACTAGATAACACACTGCATTTAATCTACATATTAGTCTACAAGATGTTACGTCAAACAAACAAAATAAATTATTATACACATATAGTTATCTCAAGATCACTTCCAGAAATTATTTTCGCTTAATATAAAATTACAAATTTATCACTCATACTGCGGTATAAAATCATTCTCCCCTCTATATACATATGAAATTATTACGCAACCCCAAAGCACTGATTTGCATTATTAAATTATCTTTCAGGGCGTGTTACGGTTTCCCTATTCGTCATTGTTCGTGATAATTCAGTTGTGATTTACCGTCTCTTGTAGAATACAGGAAGCGGCCACAGCTCACTTCGTGTCTCCTCGCCAAAACAGGTGGGCTAATTGATACAGTAAGTATCACTATTAACCACAGGTAGAAACCAAGCTTAACCAATCAGCCGCTCGTTAGCTTGGTTCATGCTGCATAAAAGCAACAGAAACACTCCTACTGGGCAGTCAGTAGAAACTGCGTGTAACACGTTTAGTGCTCCAGAACAGAATGAATGTTTCCTGAGCAGGTCTCGGCAAATTCCTGCGCGCAGGTAGAGAGCGACCCTTCTCCCGCCACTAAAGGATGCCGCTAAGCCGCAAACAATAGAATTTGGCTAACCTGCCCGTTCGACCCTTTGGGAAAATCTTCAGCACACTTCCTCCCAAGCCCCGCTAATAATCGATACATTCATAAAAAAATACTAAAAATGTAATCTGGACCATTACACTATCTATTCTAATTTTCCGAATAACCGATTCCCTTATTAATACTGTACTTGTGATATTTCGATTTAGTAACTTTACTATTCGTTGTGGGACGTTACTTGCTTTATTTTACCGTTAATTATAAAATCGCAAATGACTGAATATTAATTTTGAGAGTAGTGTTGGAACAAAATTGCATTTTTAACACTGAGCTATTATTTAACCGGTTTAAGAAAGAGATTTATGCTTTAACACTTCACGCGTTCGACGTTGCAGGCAACGGCTAGTTTATGATAAAGTTGTGTTTATTGCAGATTTGTGACCATGATACTTCTGACGTTATATTTAGAATCAAGTGTCCTACAGTTGTAACGCATTCGGGCTAAGGTGCTTGATTACAATGTTGAAGAATTACAGGAAATCAGAGTAAAACCACTATAATCTTTGAAGGTAATCTGTACAATCTTCTAGAAGGCATGAAGACAATTTAAGGATGATAAAACAATAGTAACATTTACACTGCTTAAAATTCATTCTAGTCAAACCTATTTTGAATGTGGATTACATCATTTCGAAGACTATACAGTTATTGTTTGATCATCATATTGCAATATGGTTTCAATGTTTTTTATTAAATTAAGTGCTTTGTCTAATTTACAGTCTGTTTAATAACTTATATATTACTTAGAAGCTATATGTCAGAAAGGTATTTCTATTAGTACACAACTGTGATATTTTCAGAAGTCTCCAAGTATCCAGGAGAATTTATCCAATGGTTAATAACATTGGCCAGTTTTAGTTATGTAGACATATAGCCGCTGATGACCCAGCAAGTCTGTCAAAGTTCGTAGGAAACCTGGTGAGAAAGACTAGTTGCCAACATCTCAATGGTCTTTGTTCTTCCTTGATTTGATTAGGATTTAGCAGTGTAATGGTGGCTCAGAGGAATTTGGCAATATTAAAACAGTTTAAACAGAAGTGTTATTTCGTTTACGAAATCTGCCATCACTAATGCCTCTAGGTAACCACCTGTTTCTCAATGCTGTGAAAAATACTGTGCCATGAGGAACATCAAAATGGGAGGTAAGTGTGAGATGTTAATTAAATAAAGTTGAGATCAAGTTGCTGTCTTCCACCCTCTCATTTCAGAGAAGTAAATGATTTTTTTTATTTAAAAAAAATGAATGATAGCTTGGCACAATTTGCTAAGAATATTGTATCAGTAAATTTATAAATCTGTGCAACTACTTCCTGTATGTAAGTAAAATATTTAATTGATGTGCCTAATGCGAGAATATGGTAAGCAATGTGTCCGACGGAGTTTTTGTTATGTACTGGTTATAAGAGCCTTTAGAATATGAAAATACTTATATTCGTACGGATCAATAACCTTTCAATATACACTGAAGTTCCAGCAGTCATGGGATACCACCTAATTTCGTGTATAATACACTTTTGCCATGCGAAGGGCAGCAATCCCACCTGGTTTTGGCTCAACAAGTCGTTGGAACTCTCCTGAAAAGAAATATTCCTCTACAATGATCCATAATTACGAAAGTGTTGCCGGGGCAGGACATGGTGCACGTTCTAATCTTTGATTATATCCCATATATATTCGATTTGATTATGTCTGGCGATATAGGTGGCCAAACAATTCTTTGGAATTGTTTATAATGTTCCTCGAACCAATTGTATACGAGTTTGATGCGATGACATTGCCCGTGGTTCTCTAGAAGAGTCCATCGTTGTTGATGACCTTGAACGGCTGCAGATGGTCTCGAAGTAGCTGAACTATATCATTTCAGGCCAGTTATTGATTCAGTTTGAACACAGGTCCCAGTCTATTTCATGAATACACAGTCTGTACCAGGAAGAAGCCACCACCAGCTTTCACATTGCCTTCCTAACTAATTGGGAACACGTTCTCGTGAGAAACTCGTACCATACCATCTGCTCTTACCGACTGGAATTGTGATTCATTTGATCACACAGCCTAATTCCAGTCATCTAGATCCAACTGATGTATTTACACCACCAAGAGATGCACCGCAGCAGATGGCGTTTTGTTAGCAGAGCCAATAGCGACGGTCTTTGCTGACAGCCCCAGAATTCCAAATTTCGCTGCACTGTTGGTACTGCAATGTGCCTTGGTGACGGGAAATTTATGCGTGTGAATTCCACGTTTCTATGGTATCGGCGAGAGCCAGGTGACTCATACCTGCGCTGAAAGACCGAACGATTTATGGCAGGCCGTAAAGTTAAAAGCTTTATGCATTCAATGAAATTCAAATGACAGTATAGGGACTGTGCTGAAATGAGGATTTCCTGGTACAGTAGAAAGTTGAAAACTAGAGAAACGATGCTTCGGAGAAAAAGTCAGGTTGCGGAACACCTCTGTTGGGAACCAGCGAATCAAACTGTGTTACGAACTTTTAGAAACCATAAGTTTTTTATGTTGCATGAGAAGCGCCAATGGAGATCGTGGACGACCCGCCAAACGCTGCGACTCGCTGTAATTTCCCGCGTCTGCTAAAACTCGGGAGCCTGCAAGTTTTCAACGGAGCGAACAAGCGGGAGAGACGACATTCTGTTTCTGGCCAGCAAAAAATCCGCACCGGCGCACCCCGGGAGATCGCCGGCCAGGTCCACTACTTGCAGGGAGCCAACTCGCCAAGTGGACGTTACCAAGTGACCTTGGCCCAGCTGATCAACTCATCTGCTACGGTAAAGAACGCCGATGATGTATAGACACTCTTGCGCCATTCAACCCTAGGCAACGCTCTGAGATGAGAATCATGCTCTAAATTGTTCAAAAGAAACTTTTAATGTTCAGTTCTGTTCAATAAACCAATCAATTTTATATTCAAAGAAAATAATAGGTGTTGTAAACCCTGCTTTCAGTAACTTCCTTTCCAATGTACCAGTATATCATTTGATTAGATGAAGATATGTGTTTTTCTTGGTAATTTTAAAATTACAATTGCTTTGATTAAAAGTATTTCAGAATTGGAATGTCGCTTCTCTCGGATAGAGAACACTTCCATTCTTGGCACCTACCCGGGATTAATTTTGCAAATTAACTTATTAATTAATAATGCTCATTATTTTATTTTAATTTTTTAACAACGTCATAAACTAGACGTTACAACATGGCACCCTTTAACGTGGGGATATCGAATTATGAATGATTGCAAGAGTTTCTATGAAGCATTTATAATAAATAAATGGTGAAATTTTATTTCAGTGGAAACTAGATGAGCCAGCAGAAAATTTTATTTTATGTTATATGTGATATGTTAATGCTATGCCTTGTGAATTATTTTATTTTCGTCCTGCAACGGAGACAGTTGCAGTTTGAAAATCATACTATATGATATATTGTGTTGATACATGTTCAAATCGACGTTGAAAAATTGTTTTGTTTTGTCAATGGTGGAAATATGATGTGACGATTGTCTTTCACGATATGTTGTTGTTTTGTTGAAATATGATTTTTGGTTTTCTTTCGATTGTTTTGGTTTTGTCGAATTTTGGTAGTGAATGGTAATGGATCTGTTGAGACGATTTCTCGAGACTGGTGTGTAATGGTAATATTGTTTCGTCGTTTCAGCGTTGAAAAACGGCATGTTTGATTTTGAATGTCGTCTGTGGTAGATGTTTTCTTCTAAATTTTGTGTAATGAGCATTCAAGTTTTTGTTTTACGTGTGTTGACGATCCTAGTACTTGTCAAATGTGTTCTGTTCGTCTTGTTTGTTTTTTGTAGAATAATCGGTCGTGAGATATCGGGAATCAAAATATTGGGTTTGTCAATCATATTAAATGGGACGTTGATCTAAAACTTATCTTCCTTTCAGAATTTAAATAAAGTCAGTCGGAATTTTGTCACTTTTGAGTCACACTACAAACTTTGAAAAGAAAAATGGAGCGTTTTGTTTGTTTGTTTCTCGCACTTTTATTTATTTCCGGCGTTCCAGATGATATCCCCGTGAGACCGTATCGCATTTTGGCTGTCGGTATCATGACTGTAATCGGGTATATGTACAAAAAAGATTTAAGCCTGAGTGTTGATTGCACAGCTTCGCACTTTATGTTAAAATTTAATTATGGGCTTGAGATTCCAAATTCTGTTGAGAATCAAACTGAAGCTATCTCAGTACACGGATCCAGTTGTAATTGTGCAATCATGGCAAATAACAGAGTGGAATATTTGGAATTGCTAAACGATAGCACAGTGACGCTACCGAGTCACTCAAATAACACAGACGCGGATGTTCCGGAATGCGACATTAAGCACAATAAACACCAACAGGACGTTGCTAGGGATCAATTCTTGCAAGAATCAGTACTTGTAATACTACAAAAAGTATTAACAGAACAGATTCACTTTAAAATTGGCGCTCAACAAGCTCAAATTCGCGAACAAAACTCACAGATTCATAAAAGTTTTAAAACACTTAGTAGTCAGTTAGTAACCCAGTTTGATAGTTTTTGTGCAGAAACTAGCAATAAATTTGAAGACTTTCGAACAAACATACAACAAGAAATGTCTGTAGTTCAGTGCGCATCGAATCAACTGATTACGAGATGTGATAAACTGGAAGAAGATAATTCAAAACACGAAACACGTATTTTACACACTGAACAGGTAGTTTCAGAGTTGCTGACTAGCACGGATCAAAATTTTTCAACAACCAATGAAAGAATGAGGGATTTTGATAGATCACTAAATTTATTACTAGAGCTATACAAAGAATCGCATCAAGTTCAGAAGACTTTTCGGGCTGACGTTTATCGCAAAATGTAAGGAAATTGAAGCGAAAGTCGATGAGAGAAGGGTATCAATTGGTTCTGAAGCACTAACATACAATCAAGAGGAATTGGCGCTGCCAAAATTCGAAGTTCGACGGAAAATTAATCCACGAAGATTTATAAATGATTTAGAGTACTATTTTGATCTAAAGAATACCCCGGAAGCTCTAAAGACGTATGTAACCAGATTAGCTCTTGGTCCAGAGGAGAAAGACTGGTGTACAGTGTTCTGCCCACCAGAGTTTACGTACCCACAATTTAAAAGTGTATTTTTAAGTACATTCTGGTCGAAAGACGAACAAATACAAACCCGAAGACGGATATGCCGGGGTCAATTTGATGCAAGCAAAGGTAATTCAATGTTTGGATATGCAATGAGATTATCAGTATTGTCAGGATATTTAGATGAACCTATGAGTGACATGGAACTAAATGCCGCGCTCATTACACATTTCCCTCCAGAAATGCAATTAAATTTGAACCCAGCCGTGATCACCACGCGAAAGCAATTTTTGGACACATTAAGATACTTCGATCAGATGAAAAAAAGCCAATACCACGATGGTCTCGCAAGGGCTGATCGAAATCCTTATAGTCAAAACCAACACTTGAAACATAAACAAGGTCAAAGAAGAGATTTTAACAGGCAGTGGTATCCAAAGGAGAATAACCAGCGTCGGTACCAAAATAAACAAATACGTGAAAAACAGTCAGACCAGAATGCCACGGTAAATTTGATTGCAGATAACACAAAGGCAGGCTCAATCCAGAATCAGGAATATACCTGGGGAGGTAGTAAATGAGATAAAAATATTGTTTTTGTAGTTTGTGTAGTTTTGATTTCAAGTATACTCATTAGTTTTATAGAATACAAACAGTATTAACGGGCGTAATTGAAAGCGAATTAATTATGCGTCTACAGCATCGAACGAAGGGACAAGAGATTTGTAAATTATTGATGCCTGAGCTACGAGAGTTTGTTGGACTCGTTTGGAGAAAGTTTAAAGAGGGTAGCGGAATTCTAGAATGTTACCTGCGTCCGGTGCGTCTATTGTATTTCACTGGACGGTTAACCCTCGGTCAAAGAGACGTAGGGGAGACCGGGGCAAGTTGACGAGCGGGGCAAGATGAAGAATGATTTAATTTAAATTCCCGCTTCTATGTAGCAGCACTGTATTCATACTACTAGCTCTCTATACGACTAGGAACTAAAATATATTGCATTGGCGCTGCTCGTGCCGTATTGTTCCTCGCTATACGCTGATCGAGAATTCTCTGTGACATGTTGTAATTTTCTACATCTCTGAATTAAGACTTCGCAGACTAACAGATAAGATATTGTTTTATACTTTGTCATACATGAGTAGCTTAAACAATGTGCTTTCATAAAGGCTGTGTATTTGTATCTCATTCTTTTTTAAACTGCCGCAATAATGGAAAGATTCTAACATTGTCGTTCGGGGCAAGTTGGCTGGGGTAAGTTGACGACCTCGTCATCCTGACCCAGATGACTTTTGCTGTGTCTGTTTCAGTCTTTGAGTGCATTTTTGGTGTTTCGTGTAAGAGTCTTGACTTGCATGACTCACATAGTTTCTCTTAAAATTTGGAAGTGCGCTACTTTACTTATTCATGACACTTTATGATCCAGATATGGTGAGAACTTATAAAAAGAAGTCCTCCAGAGGCGAGTGGGACCGAAATGCTTTGGCTGCTGTAATAATTAATGTCAAAGGAGTAAGAAAGTCCTGCTTGGGTGCAGCGAACGTTTACAATATCCCTGAAGCGACACTACCCGCCATTTGAAGCAAAGAGATGTAAGAATTGAATGTTTGTTTCATACGCACAGGCTCGGGTTGTAAGAAATTTAAGTTTTACTAAGAAACTGACGTTTACCTCTTCTGAATTAAAGAAAAAACCCCGAGTTGCGACAACATCAAGAAATGCTTCCGAAGAAAATTTAGTTCAGTGTTCTGGATGTGATGAGATCTATGAAGACCCTCCATCAGAACACTGAATACAGTGTTGTTGCTTGTGCTTTAAATGGTGGCACGAAACTGTGAAGGAGGAAAATTTGTATGTGACTTCTGTTAATGTATATACAACAATGTATACATATTGATGTATAACAATAAAAATGTATTACAGATTCATTAAATGTCATCTTGCCGCGTGGTCAAAGTCATCTTGCCCTAGGACTTCACCACTCGCGTTACCAATCTTATCAACTACCGCGGTTCCTCATACACACTTAAAACCGTTAGTAAACCGTCATTTACTTAATCTCTAGACGCCACATGGTAGTGAAGAGACTTATAGAAACAATGCTGTTCTATCTCATCCTGGAAATGCCACATTTTTGCCGGGTAACTGAAATATTCAAGGCTTTTAAATGTTGGGCATACAGCCTTATACAGTACGAATATGGTACCAGAATTGATGATATTATGCCTGTGGAACTCCTGAACTATGTTCACGGACCACCAGTAATCAGCGAACAGGCTGAAGCACTGTTCTAGTGGATATTTAGTTGAATGCTACAAAAATGGCAGCTGCTGCACTCTGCCGGCAGTATTACTAACTTTATCGAGCTGCAGCGTGTGACAAAAAGAAGATGTCTCAATTCCCCATTAACAAAGCGAACCCCCGACCTTGAATACTTCCACGAAAACGCTAGAGCGCGTGCGTGATCTGTGCCATCCAAGAATTGTCTCCACGACAGCGAAACATTTCACTGATGTGGCCAACCAATGGAGTTCAATACTTTCCCTAGCTGTAGAGTAGAGAATGCCGCATTTATAAATATTTATTTTTCTTTCACTGCATTTATTTTTTAATTTATTTATTCGTGATTAGAGGTAGTGACATGTCACAGTGGTACTACGTCTAGAGCCGCCACTGAAATAAGTCGTAAATCACTAGTAATCTCAATTTGAACAGCTGCCGTCAAAAATTTCTGCAAGCTTCAACACTATGGATAAAACTGGAAATTAACGTTAAGATACTCAACCACTGGCGACTCTTACAACAGTTTGAAACATTTTAACGACTGCCGAAATCTATAACTTCAAAATATATCCCAGCTGTTTTGAAAGCTATTTACTATCTGAAAGAACATATTCCTTATTACCAGAACATGTATCAAGCAGAGTATTAGAAACCAATCGTCTCGGTGGATTTGCTGATCTTGACTAGCACCTCGTTTAGGGACGATATCAGGCAAGGTAATTCGATATCAGGTATCCTTCCGATGAGGTCGTCTTAGAAAGATCAGCAACGGATTTCAACTTCTCCCTTCTTTCATCTTTGCCTAGGGTTAAATAACGTTTATCATTGTCATCTACATACATACAAGAATACGTAAGTTAGATACAAGAAGATAGGAACTGACCACCCCACTTCTGTATCCACGCCTATCATCACTCCTTTTATCAAGTTATCAACTTCGTTTCAGCTTTTGCTCATAAGTTATTAATTTTTAATGTAAATTACAGTGCTATGCTACTTATATAATTTTTAATGATTCTACCTAATAAGCCTACTCGTAATTCAGATAGTTCACAGAAACATGATTAAGCCATTTGAGGGCAATAACTTCCCCTACACAGATACAACTTGGAACTAACTGCTATATACCGGCGGAGGAACCACCAATGTTATCAGTGACCGTGTGTAGCTCTCACTACTGTACAAAGAATTTAAAGTAAGTGTGAACTGTTATGTAATCAACTACTAGACGATTTTCTTGTGAAGGTCCGGGTTTTTTCAAGAGACGTACTCAGATTACTGTCCGAACAGTACCGAAAAGGAAACTTATTGGCTGGTTTTCGTTTTGACCATGTCACCCCCATTCTGGGTACCAAGCGACTGAAAGCAAATGCGGAGCCCTATCTCCACGCTTCCAACTCCTTCCATCGAGAATATGAGGGCTCGTGAAAGCAGAATTCCTTACCTTTCATTTCGACTACTTCTGACGATCATTTGCGTATTATCCGAATGGGAAAAAACATGTTTGCAACACAGCCTATTTGCCTTTGATTGGGGGGGGGGTGGAAAAATCGAATGACTGATACATGAAATTTTGATGAATATAATCGGTATTTTCAGATTTCGCTAGCCAAATTCCCGCGTCATCGGTCACTGTTCGTAAAGACAACGCAATTCCAACTCCTGTACAGACAATTCTCTCAAGACATCAGTGGCGTAGCTAGGTCAACAAGGGCCCCGGTGGAAAAAATTTATTTTGGGCCCTCAGGCCAGACGGGCGACGACCTTTTTTTGCTTCGTGTGCTGGTATAGGTCTCCTGAGCTGAGGATGGGGGCCCTTGAGTTGACCTTAGGGGCCCCGTGAGCAGTGGTTGGGGGCCCCCAGAGCAGCGAGGGCCCTTAGTGGGGGTCTTCCTGTGTCTCAGGGGCCCCTTTAAACGACGGTGGAGCTAAAAAAACGGTCGCCAGTTAGCCGAGAGGGCTCGTGGGCTCTCTAAACTGCGCTTTGGGGCCCCTTGAGGTATGCTTGGGGGTCCCCTGAGCGTAGGGGCCCCAATGCACTGCCCCGCTAACCCCCTTAGTAGCTACGCCCCTGCAACACATCAAGGTATTTAACATTAGCCACGCATCACCGCATGTGTGTAGCAGGCGGCACCCTCACCAATGGCAACTTTTTATAGAGTTTCCATAATAGCTTTATTAACAAAAAAACATGGCTAACTGTATGCATGAATACAGGAATATTTTGTAGAATAATTCCATGGTCACTGTGGAGAAATCTTTATATACATTGTGGTGTGATATATAACCACATTAACATAATTAGTTATCAGGGCAACGCAACAAGGCACGCATTACGCTGGCTTAGCGAGATATTTCCGAGATGTGAGAAGTACTTTCTGCAGAGTATAGGTCAGCGCCTGTTCCGGCGAACTCTCCATTCAGACTGGAACGAATGACGACACAAACACACTAAATAGGACTTGCTAGTTTGAAAAGGCAGATAGGCTATACGACATTTCACCACTCACGAGGGGGGAAGGGAGGGTGCGGGGGTCGACCGCAGATCGATGCATGAAAGTGTGACCAGTGAGATTTACTTAGAACTCTTATAGCACTAAGCTGGCGTGACCAACTGCAGATACGTGATATCATCAGGACACGCCAAATGAGCGATTCTGTAAGTACTCACACAGAGAGAGACGGAAAACCGAATGGACACGGAAAAAGGTACTACAATTTCCGAAGAAATCATTCAATCCCGTCAAAGGGAAGATGTACTGAATCTGAGTCTGTTTGGAGGGGCGAACGGTTTGTCAATAGCGTATTGTTAGGGTCGAAGCCGTATATCGGGATCGGGTATCGGCTTATACACATAAACTTGAAATCATCCAAAATGTTATCAAAAGTTCGGAAAAAGTTCTGTAACCGTGAAAAACCTTGTATAATGCTAACTGTAATGATTACAACGGCCGCCACTTACAGATTAACCTCCTGTAAGAAAGGTACTAAGTTAGAAATAAAAGTTGAAGTCCGAATCACTGAAGTATATATTCTTAAAAATTTTCACAGAATTTACATAATGTAGTTAGCAATGGCAATCGGATAAAATCATTAGCTGAAGATCACAAGTCATGAAACAGAACAGACCGCTACACCCCGAATGAAATTGAAAGTTAAAGTTCACATCGATGAACACATGCCGGAAAAGTTCAGATTTCTATGGTTGACTATCCTGTTAGTAATGGCGTCAGTCAGCCATGCTGCCCAAATTTCCCGTTTCCCATCAGCCACCGCGAGCCGGTCTCGCTTAAAACCGCGAAACCGCGAGCTACGTGCTCTCTCGACAAGTTGTTCGAACAGACTGCCTGGAGAAAGTGTCCGGGCTCACTTTTATCAAAATGGCCTACTGAACTAGACAACAGTCTATCTAGAAAATTTTTTTGTTAACTGAGAACTACCAGAAAATCACAAGATGAAGAGCGTAATGAGACAAGTGTAGTGATGTGGTTGGTTTTGTTTTTAAAGCTTCCAGGACGGTGTAAATGAATTTTGAAAGTTGGTTAAACGGAAAGCACATTTGTTTAGAGTATTGTGATATGTCACATCCGAAATATGGATTTGCAAAATTTTAAAATATCAAATTAATAGTATTTTCAAAGCATTCCCCAGCTTCTGCAAAATTCAGTGGTGTAAAAATCTTTTAAATCGGTTAAGGATATCAAAAGTTATTGAATTTCTAAAATTTACTGGTTTTCTGGATGGTGCAAGAATATATCCACTTTTTATTTAAAGTTTGTTATGGCCTGAAACTAATTTTAAATCGTACCTTTATTTAATTTAAGTGCTTTAGAAAAGTTTTTAGTTCGTGAAATATGTTAGTCAGAAAGAAATTCAAGTTGCAAATCGGTTTCTACGACGTCATTAAAAAACGGATTTTTATTTATTTATATCTTCTGTTTATTAGTTGATGGCTATTGGAAACTTAAAGAATATTGGCTTGCCGGTTATTTAGCTTCGTTAAATCTACTTTTAAACCTCTGAAACTACTTGAGACCGGGCAGCCGACTGGAGCGGACCACCTGGCGGAAGCAGGAAGTACGAGCGGACGACAGCAGGTGGGGAACTTCAGCCTCGACTAGCGGCCTTGCCGCCTGGGCTCCGGAGCGGAGCGAACTTCTTCTACGAGTTGTTTAGTGGCTGTGGGTTGTATTTGGCCTTGATACCTTGCGGTGATAACTAAGGGCCGGATCAACACACTCCCTAACCAACTCAAGCAGTGACCTCCGGGTCACTGCCTAGACCTTGGGCTTTGCCCTAACCTCCCCAGCGGGAGTCACCCATTCTTTATAGGGTAATTTGAGTACCAGCGGCCCCTTCACGTGGGATAACTGCGCGTGCTCTAGGACCACTCTCTTCCTCCGCGCTCTCTTGCGCCGATTAGAAACTAGGATCCCCCCTTCTTAGGGTAACTTCCTGCGACTGCCTGCCGTCATAGAAAGCAAAGTAGTCAGACATAAAGCAAAGTCGTCAGACGCAGGCAGTTGTTTCCTCCACCAGGATGGCAGACCCAGCCATGCCTGGTGGCCCGCAGACAAGCACGGCGAGGTGCGACGACATACAGCAGTTCGGTTTTTCCGTGCCTGCTAACGACAGTCAAGGGAAGCCTGTTGATGTAAGTGTGTCTTACACGCTGCACACCAGTCTTCTCGATGAAAGTGTACCACAGGGGCAATCCCCAATTCTCGAATTTAGGCCAAAAAAGGGCCGTCAGCCCAAACAAGCATCAGCTGACGAGAGCGCGAAAGCGACTCCCGCGGCACCTGCAGAAACCGACCCAGAACAAAATACAGCCCGAGCAGCCACTTCAACAACGCGATTGAGTATCCCCCCCGTCATGATTCGCAACCATGGCGATCTCGGTCGCATAAACTCTTCTTTCATTGGAAAATACAACCCTGTGCAGTATCACACCAAGCTCGCAGGGCAGTACACGGCACTATATGTGTCCACCAATGAAGACTACAAGAAACTCCTCAGGTACCTCGGAGAGGAGAAAATCGAACACCACACTTTTAGGCTGGAAACCGAAAGGACACAGCTATACTTAGTCAGAGGGATACACCCTACCACCCCTCCCGACAGTGTTAAGGAAGCGCTTCTTGGCGACGGCTGGGCCGCCAAGAAGGTCAGCCAGATGAGAGGAACGTATACAAAGGCTCCACTGCCTCTCTATCTGCTTGAGTTGCAAGACTCGGCCGGATCACTCATGTTCGAGAAGGCCACTCGCCTGCTCTACATGGTGATAAAAGTGGAGAAGTATGAGCCTCCCAACACACCCCTGGTCTGTCCAAATGTCAGCGGTATGGACATGCCACAGACCGGTGCTTTGCGGCACTCCGCTGTCGCAAATGTGCCGGCAATCATGCCACACATACATGCAAAGCTAGGATGCCCGACGAACGCAAATGAATTAATTGTGCGGGAGGACATCCTAGCAATTAGAAGCTGCCCCGAGTACAAACTCGCACTAGCCCGGCGAAATGCAAAGAATGCAAAAGGGGCAAACACAATCACAGACACAACGAGCGTCCACAAAAAACCAGCATAAAGTGATCCAGAACCCGGCCCTCCTTAGGAGCAATGTGTCCTACAGTGCCGCGGCTTCGAACGCGATCACGAACACGGCGAAACCCATTCAAAAAGAAACGTCAACCGCACCCCAAGGCTCACAAACCACATCCACCACAACAGAGGTTGCAGAGCCACAAACAGCAGGCTCTGCACGCACTGTAGAGCATACGACGCAGGCTTCAGCTGCCTCAACACAACCGAAATCCCAGCGTTTTTAAAAATAACAGGAGACGCACAAGGAACGCTGGGAGCCAGACAACCCCTCCTCCTCCCGCCGAGGAAGCAACGGCCGCTGTGGCTGCTCCCGATGGCTCGGGTGGCGACGGCCGCTGAGGCGGTGACTGGGCGCGCGGCAGTGAACGCTGGGGTGGCTGCTCCCGACGGCCCGGCGGCTCTGGCCGCCGAGGAGTCGGTTGAGCGCACACCGGTGGGATCTGACGTTGCCGCCCGCGCCGACCCGGCTGGCCCGTCCACTGCGGAGTCGGTAGAGTCTGCCCCGACCCAAGCCGATTCAGAAGCAAACTCAACACCTCCACAGGGTCCAGCTACCCCTGCGGAGCAGACACACACTCAGCCCGCAATAGATTTCCTCGCAACAATTCGTTAAAACAATAGAGGATCTCCTTCGACCCATGTTCCCCTCCGTTGACCTCTCCCTGGCGACACTCATCCCAAATTCGTAAGCGCCCTACTGCAGCTCCTAACCACTCCCTCAGATGGAGGGAGATGGGCTGTATTCCAGAACTGCCTCATGTCCGTCCTAGGCACCAGCAATGTCTCACACCACTAATCCGCTGCTGTCTAAACTCCTAAGACCCCTACTACAGCTCCTGGAAATTCCCCTGAATGGGGGGAAATGGACTGTAATCCTTACTCTACACATTACCTTGCTGCAGTACCTGGACACTCCCCCAGATGGGGGGAGATGGCCTGCAGACCAATCTTATCCACTTACCCCACTGCAGATCCTGAACACTCCCCTGAATGGGGGGAGATGGACTGTAATCCTAACCCTGATCCTATACATTACCTTGCTGCAGCGCCTGGAAACTCCTCCATATGGGGGGAGATGGACTGCAGCCCAATCCTTCTTTCCTGCCCCTCAGCAGCTTCTGGACACTCCCCCAAATGGGGGGAGATGGACTGCAGGGCAATCCTTCCCACTAACCCCACTGCAGATTCTGTACACTCCCCCAGATGGGGGGAGATGGACTGCAATCCCTACATCCCTAAAGCCAGAAATCCAAGCTACCCTACTACAGTTCAAGACCACTCCCCCAGATAGGGGCAGTTGGACTGTAATCCAGATTGGCCTCTTGTCCGTCCAGAAACCAAACAATGCCTGACAACCCAAATCCTCTGAATACGCGTATCCTCTTCTGGAACGCTCGCGGGCTGAAAAACAAAAAAGCAGAATTGGCGGCGTTTATGGAGCGGCACGGTCTCCGTATTGCTCTTATAAACGAAACACACCTGGGCGCAAAAGATAACTTCCACATGAGCCAATACCGTGTGCACCGTACTGACAGGCTGAACGGCGCACGGGGTGGAGGCACGGCCGTGATTATACACACGGACATAGAGCAATCAAACGTAGTGCTTCCCGAGCTAGAGAGGATCGAAGCCACAGCCGTAAAAATCCGGTTTAACGAAGCATACACTAATCTTATCGCAGTCTACAATAGGCCCAATAATATTAGCACGCGTGATATCAGTAGGCTGCTAAATACCGCACCTAGAGTAATAGTCGCTGGAGATCTAAATGCCAAACATCGTAGTTGGAATTCGCAGCGTCAAAACTCCAACGGCAGGAAACTGTACGAACATTCACTAGAGCACAATTATCTAATACTAGGGCCAAACGAACCGACGTTTGTCCCCATGTTCGGAGACAAAATCCAGACGTGTTAGATATAGCCCTCCTCAAGGGTATAACCCGCACACACGACCTACAGGTTGTGAACGATCTGGAGTCAGACCACATGCCACTCATACTTAACACTGAAGGTACACCGCAGAACACTGACAAGCGACGGATGCTAAACTATCGACGCGCCAACTGGACTCTGTTCAAGGAGGTGTTAGATAGTTGCATACCGGACAGACACGAGATTAGCCAACAACGCATTAATGAGTCTGTTGAAATTCTAACTTGTTGCCATACAGGAAGGTATGGCGAGTAGCATCCCTGAATCAACCCACACCAGAGACAAATGGCGCTACCTGAGGAAATTAAGGGGTTTATCACAACTAGGAATAGGCTCAGAAGATACTGGCAACGTACTAGGTGTCCCATTTATAAAGTGCATATCAACAGACCTCAAAGACATAATTTTCGTAGAATCCAGGAGTACAAAAATCAACAATGGGGGCGTCTGCTCTCGGAGTTGAACACCGACACCTGCTGACCGCTCCGTGTGGTCTTTAGCTCGTCACTTCACTCGTGAAGCACATCATACACCCACCATACAGGGGCCGGACGGACTTGTCTATTCTTCCGAGGGCAAGGCGGAGCTGATGGCCACAACACTAGCAGAGTCTTTTTCGACCAAACGTAGATCCTTCCGATCCTGCGTTTACAATTGGAAACGGACCAGATGGTGACACAGCTGTTAGCCCAACCGGTTCGCGAGTATCCGCGTAGGGCAACTTCCGATTGAAATCTCATGGGCTATACAGCACTCGGACGCTAAAAAGCACCTGGTCCGGATGGTATTCAGAACCGTGTTCTTAAACAGCTCACGGGGAAGCGATAGAGTACCTTACAGACATCGCGAATGCCATCTTACACAACCACTATTTCCCCGACCGATGGAAGGAGGCCAAAGTGCTAATGTTCAGAAAGCCGGGGGAAAGATCCATCCTCACCCAACAACTACGTCCGATTGGCTTACTCATACTCCCTTAGCAAGGTTGTTGAAAAAGTCATACTCAGACGCCTTATACAACACATAAAAGACAATAACATTCTGAAGCAGGAGCAATTCGGCTTCAAAAAGCACCACTCCACAACACAACAATTAATGCGTGTTGTTGAGCACGTAACAAAGGGGTATAACTCGTCTGCGTCTACCGGGGCTGTGTTCCTGGACATTGAGAAGGCGTTCGATCGTCTTTGGCACAACGGCCCTCATTCGTAGACTCAGTGACGACGGATTCCCGGACGGACTGGTGCGCCTAATACACTCTTACCTCACTAACCGAACGTTCCACGTCTGCGTTGACAACAAGAACTCCACACCTCAGGAGATACAAGCAGGAGTGCCTCAAGGAAGTTTAATAGGCCCTCGCTCTTCACAGAATACGTCAATAAAGCTCCGACCACAGTCCAAAACGATGCAAGCTATTTATGCTGACGATACCGCCTATCTTGCACAGTCACAGCAACCATCTCATATAAACAGTAGATTACAGCACGCGCTTAACGTAGTCGAACCTTGGCTCACACGATGGCGAATTAAAGTCAACGTAGCTAAATGCGAGGCACTCCTATTTACATGAAGACCTAAGCAAAAACGCATTCACGAACACTGTCGACCGCTAACACTACACAATCAACCAATACATTTTGGGAACGAAGTTAAATATCTTGGAGTCAATTTGACGCGAAGCTACATGGAAGCTCCATATAGAACACATGGTTAATAAAGAAATATTGAGACTCAAACAGCTATACCCTATGCTAAACAGACAAAGCACACTACACCGAGGTAATTGCCCCGAACAACATACTTAGCACTCATTTGGCCACTCATGACGTATGGAGCTCCGGTTTGGGGGTACGCCGCTAAGTCTCACATTAGGAGACTGCAATTAATCCAAAACAAAGTACTCAGGATCATAGCAAATGCTCCTTGGGGAACACGAAACAACCGACTTATACCAAGATTTCCGACTCGAGCCAATACAGCAAGTAATTAAGAAGCTTGCCATAAACATGTACGGGAAATCCCAAATGTCGTGAAATCCTTTGATACGCACTATAGGCAGTTACGATCACAACCACAGATTTAAACACCCACGGCAGAAAATATTGTTCAACAGATTAGGAAAAAACTAATGCATAAACAAGTAAGAAATCTGTCGACTGCATCAAGGGCCACTGGGTTAGGGTCCCATTCCCTAACCAACCTGCAAAGTGATCACTGGGCTAAAGGAAAGTGGTTACAGTGCGATCGCAGGTGCAGAAGGCAGCCACATACAACAAGAAATCAATCCACAAACAGCATTAGTACAGTATCCGGCGTGGTAAACACGGTTGTCGTGGCAGGCTAGCTCGATGCATCCTGCTCCAATATTTCCTGATATGAGCATGGTGGGGTTGTCTTACCCGGTGGCGATGACACATGCTGACGGGGGTGGTCATGGCGGTGGTGTCCGTCATCATCCTAAAGCCCCGGGCAAGTCGGCGGTGGTCATCTAGCAGCACTGTGGTTGTCGCCGTCGGTGAAACCCTTACCGTGTACTCCCGGGATGAGGAAAGGCTCTGCGCGTTGCGGCGGTTTCACTCTGGCGCCCTGGCGGTGCGAATCAAGTCTCACCAACACTTACAACACCTGTTGCACACAGCTGTTACTAATATAACGATTCGGCATGTTCCAGGACCATCTCAACGGCAGCGACGGTGAGCGGCACCACCTGACAACCTCAGCGGCGGTGTGTGGACCAGCTGTAGTTATTGCATGATACCATATCCTAACAAAACTAACAAACCCTTCATACATCCAACCATGTAGCATAGAATCTGTCGCGGTACTGGCAGTATCTTAGCCAGCCGCTCTTATTCCCTACCTAACTATCGCAGAGGTTTTTTTCCCAGGGGTAAAACCTTGGCACTTTTTTCCCTCTGCCCTGTCTCTTCTTTCAAAAGTTTCTGTCTATCTTATCCGATGGACCCATGTAAACGGGCGGACGCCTGGACGCATGGAATACATCACAATCCCGTTCCTGTGATCACCTATTGAATTACTAACATAATGCATGTGCAGAGGCGGGCAGTAGTTAACAGGAAGGCCGCCATGTTTGGAGGAGCGGGTTTTGGGTGCTCCCCCAATAAAAAAAAAAAAAAAAAAAAAAAAAAAAAAAAAAAAAAACTGAAACTACTTAGGATGTGCTGGAATTAATTATTGAACTCCATCCATGTGGAGATGCTTTAGAAATCATATTTACTGCTTTAAACTAGTCTGGAACTGCGAGTTATTGGTGAATTTAATATCAAATGGTGAAATTACTATTATACCAGTGCTTTACAGTGGTTAATTTAGTGGAATATTAGAGCTGTGGTTGTTTAACCAAACCTGTTTACTTTACTTCAGAATTATTATGGATTACGCTCATTTGGGTAAGATTATGGTTTATATCTTATTAGAAACTTCTTATTTAAGGTTGCTATGTGTTGTTTATTTACTTTTCTGAACCTAAAGTGTTGTTATCTTGATTTCAACTATAGTATCATGTACTGAATGTTAACCTCAAACTTCGTTGGATTTTGACTGAATATTGAAAATAGAGAGTAAGGTAGCTTACAGTATAAGTTTAGAAAAATTGTTACTATTTTATATAAAATGTTGTTTCATGTCCGCCTATTGGGAGAGAGACGGGAACTCCATCAATGATACTTCGACCACGAAAAATCCACCAAAGAGTCAGAGCAGCGATCCGAGGTTTTAAGAGAAGCTCCTCCAGGTCTTTTTGACCTTGCTGGTTCGTGTCTTCACTTGTGCTTTGGCATGGGTTCGACCAAGAAGCTGACAGAGTATCATGCAATCGGTTATTTGTGATAAAGAGTCGTTATTTTGAGTCAAAAGGTAACACATAAATTCAGTGTGGGATCGGAGGTTGTTGACTACGTCACTGCCGACCATATGGTAAAGGAAAAACTTTGCATAAATTCTTAATATGGTGTTTGCACTTAGAACCTTCATGGTTGCGCAGACTAACGTTCAGAGCGGAGAAGTTGGCACCATAAGAAATCTCACTTTCTGATATAGAAACTGATAAACTGGCCGTGGCATTGTACAAGTTTGATTAACTAGTTTTTGTGAATGAAACAGGCCATTAACTTTTAACGAGTAATTTCATTATGTGCCCAGCTGAAAATTGCAAATGTTTGTTTTACAAAAGAAAATCACAACGGATTTTTGTCTTGTATTACTTAGTTATTTAATTATAGTGGCCATTGATGTAGGACAAAGGGGGTTGTTTGTATATAATTTTGATTGTTTATTAACAATAAGTTTAATTATGTCTGTAGGCCATCTGTCAAAACAATATATTGTCAGATTATGACCTTTTATTCCTACTAATGATTAGTAAATCATTTCGAGCACCCTTTCCAATTCACAATTTAAATAATCATATGCATTTTTTGTAAATTTAAATAATAATTAATACCTTTTTTATTACTGCGGTATATCGATTTGTTTCAACTTTCAAAACTTGGCCAGTACAGCAGCTGCCTACTGCCATTTCTGATGCAAAATTTAAAAAAAAAAAAAAAATTCTTAATGCCAACATTTACAGCCATTATAATGTGAACAAACATAACATACAAAAAATTCCTTATCAGTTTAACACAGAGTGATTAAATTTCAATTCAACTGAATATCTTTTAAAATAAGATAGCTCCCTTCACAACACATTTTTATACTTTTTTTAAATTGTTAATATACCTGTATCATATGTCAGGGCAATAAGTGAGGGCATCGTGTGAATATTCATTTGGTTTCAACTTGTGCTGTAGAGAAGTTGCTCACCTGTATTTATTTTTGGGGGAGGAGAGGGGGAAGTTCCAAAAGGAATAAAAATAAGTCTGAGGAAACAAAATGTAGAATACAAAATACTTTTATTAATTGCGTAAATGTTGTTTAGATGCGAACTTAGTGAGCAATAGTTTTGCATTCTATCAAGGACACAGAGTTTGTCAAATTGACAAGTATGCAAAATGAAAACCTGACTAAATGTTCTAAGGAAAGTGGCACAGTACGATTTAGCATGACTTACAATGTTAAAAACATTTCTAGTAATTACAACTACATCAGCATGGGAAAAAAAATATATGAGAAATGAAATAATGATTGTGATATCATTCTTCTATAGTGGCATTAAGAAGTCAATAGCTCAAGAAGTCAATAATCAAACCGCTTTATAAAAAGGGTGATACCTCAAAAATTGAGAATTACAGACCCATTTCACTTCTATCAGCATTTTCAAAAATCTTTGAAAAAGCAATGAACAGAAGGGTGTATGCACATCTACAAAAGAATGACCTGCTCAGTAAAGTACAGTTTGGTTTTAGACAAGGCGTTTGAACAGATTCAGCAATTTTTGCTTTTGTAAACAACATACTGGAATCAATGCATAAAAATTAAATTCCCTAGGTATATTCTGTGATCTTGCTAAGGCTTTTTGACTGTGTTGATCGTGAGATTTTACTAGGTAAATTAGACCACTATGGAGTTAGTGGTAAGCCAGGACTTTGGTTTAAATCATACCTGGAAAATAGAAAGCAATGTGTATCACTGAAAGATGCTAATACAGGAAATGTTATAAACTTAGAATGGGGTATAGTTAAATGTGGTGTGCCTCAGGGTTCAATTCTTGGCCCTCTGCTGTTCTTAATCTATATAAATGATCTCCCACTTGTACTAGGTGATAATGAAAACATGGTGCTCTTTGCACATGATACCAGCATATCGTTGAAAGACCCATCAGCACAAAACCTCGAAAACACAGCAAATGAAGCTATAAAGAAATTAACAGGTGGTTTAATGCAAACAACTAATACTTAATGTATAAAAGACACAGTTACTTCAGTTTGTTACAAAAAATAAAACAAAGGACAGCTATAATGTGATATCAGAAGGAAAAGCAATTAATGAAAGTAATTTCACAAAATTCCTGGGTGTATGTATAGATAACAAATTGAACTGGAAACAGCATATTCAACAACTTCTTAATAAACTGAATTCTGCAACATTTTCACTGAGGGTAATATCTAGAATAGCTAATATAGAAACCAGAAAGTTAGTATATTTTGCATATTTTCATTCCCTGCTCACTTATGGCATCTCATTCTGGAGAAACTCGTCACAAGCACAGAGGGTATTTAAATTGCAAAAACGTGCTATAAGAACTATTTGTGGAGCAAGCCCACAGACGTCGTGCAGAAATCTATTTCAAAACCTGGGTGTAGTAACAATGCCAGCACAGTATGTATACTCCGTACTATCATTTGTAGTGGAAAATCCTGAACACTTCAATCTTAATGCTGACATACATAGCTATAATACTAGGAATAAATATAATATTCACAAGGATTACAAATCACTGTCAATTGTACAGAAAGGGTTAACATTTACTGGAGCTTCCTTATTCAATGTCTTACCAACAGAAATTAAATTTTATCTTCAAAAACCCAACTACTTTAAGTCCAAACTGAAAGAGTTTCTGCTTCAGAAACCATTTTACTTGGTGAAAGAATTTTCTTCTTCGAATTTGGTAACTAAGAATGACTAATAAAATAGTATATATGGTGTATGGAAGGGGAAAGTGACAAAGTTGTCCACAATTACTAAAATGATATATGGTTTTTCTTTCTGTTGAAACTTTTGACAAATGAAGTAATTACACTGTTTACAAAATTTCACTCATACATAGTAACTAACATGGGATAGCATGCACTCAAAAACTGCTGTAAAAAATTATGATACTAACAGGTTTTTAAGTAATTGACTGCTTATAAGTTGTGGTAACTGGTTGGTAAGAAAATAACTGGTTGTAGATGCTGGTAACAAGTGTATACACTGTTCCACATAATAACTATTAATTAACTCGGGATTGTATTTGTAGATTACAGGAAATATTGGTTATACTAATGGGTCGTAAATAACTTGTTGTCAATATATAATAATATTATCAATTATATAGTAATAATGACATTACTAATAAGTGTATGTACTGTTTCACATCCCCAAGATTATTCTCACATGGGATCAAAGTGAACATATCTATCTATCTATTATGACTGTTTTAAAAAATGAATAAATAAAAAAGTTCTTCTCTAAAATCTACATAAATAAATATATCATTTGATGAAAAACACTAAGTTAGGATCAATATGTCTTCTGTTGGAAGCAGTAACTACACCAAGTCAATCTAAATGGGATGTAGTTCTGAGACTACCAACACTTTGCAGAAACAATCACTTTAGAAAATCCTTTGCCGTAACTGAAAGACGTATTGGACAGAACTTTCAGGTTTACATTGCACTTCTCACTAATTAACATCACTGTTTCTTCAGCTTCTTTTTAGTGCCAAACAGCACAGCTGCCACTTTGCGGATGGCGAAGTAAAGCGCAGCACCTACGAGGGCAGCCACAAGCAGCAGGAAGCCTATGACGTCGAGGAGCAGTAGTTGCCACCAGTGCAGGTCGAGGGCAGCACTGCGCAGGTGTGGCGCCCCATTATGGCGGATCACATACTCCAGCCACCAGACTGCAGTGTCCACGGAGTTGGCCTGGTGCTCGCGGAACAGCTTAGAGTACTGCTTCATGTTCTCGCGGTACCTGAAATCAACAAATGTGCAGGCCACAAGTTATATTCACACTCGTTCCTAACCATCCCATCTTGATTGCCATTAGTCATTTATAATAATCTGTTGAGGCATTGACAAGGCCTATAGAGTTTTACCATATCCTATTTCACCCTTCAATCACAGCACTATACTTCAATACTTATTTTCAGGCCGGTAATACTTAGTAATACTTAGTATTATCAGATTGAGATTGCACTCAGTTTTTATCAGTGGAATATATTTTGTTTATTTTCTCAGACACAGAATTAACTGATATTAAATTAGGAGTAAAACCTTAAAAAAAGTTGCTAGCATCAGCCCTGCATTAATAATCTGATAGTGTAAAAAATCAAGAAATAAGTTACAGTTTTACTGTTTAACTTACCCTATTTAGAAGTTTGAATCTTGAAATTCATGAATCTGTTAGCAAAAACTCTTCGTGAAAGAGCCTCAAAAATGAGAGAATGTAAGTTAGTGAATTATTTAATTGGGGTTAAGCAATATCAAATAACACCAAGTAGCAACATAAGAATGAAGTCTATTGTACGGGTCTTTTGAAAAATGAACTTATTACTACTTCAGTCAAACAGTTAAGGTCTAGTCACTGTATTAAACTTTTCTGCAACAAATTTCTGGGTTCAGGATCACTTTCAAAGTGAAATTTGGGGCATTAAAATATAAATAAACAAGGATTTCAAGAAATGTTTAGACTATTACGATGAAAAGGTTTAATCTGAGTAAATTTATGAAAACATAATGAGCAAAAGTTATTATCCTGATTATCAAGCCACAAAGTAAAAGCGTCTTAAAAATGTACATTTGACGGGAATACTGATAAATGTAGGCACAAATTTTCCTATGTCCAGATGTATTAATGCTTGAACATTTCTCCGGCAACACTTAAGTAGGAAATTGTCACAAAATTGATTTTAATGGCCTTTAGTTTTAAAAAAATATACCAGTATAGAATCTTAATAATCCTTTTTGTACAGATTTAATCAAGCGAAATGATGCTGCACAGTTTTTATATTATAAAGAATTATTTTTTGACATGTGTGCATTACGCAGGGATTCTGATTTTTGTATATTGGAGAAAGAATACTGTTGAATATTTTTAGTAAATAGAAAAATAAAACATATCATCACCAACAAAAGATTTTTACAAAAAAACAATCACTGACAGTAAAGCAGTGACAAAGACCAGATATATCTATGCAGAAGAATGTATAATTTGAAAAAAATTAATTGAAAATAAATTGTATCCAGAAGCAAATTTTTGGATTATTTGGATTATTTGAATAAAGAGTGCAGCAAGTTCTACAAAAATCTCAGTTTATTACAGAGGAGTATTTTGCGATTTAAATTGCGGAATTCTGGAGGCAGAGAAGTGCATATAATTTACCATCCGTCAGGCGGGGCGGCTCATGAATACAAAGCCAAATGGTATAAGAACGACAGTGATGGTATTAACAAAATACACTGACCTTGGATCTTCCAGCACAGTGTGAACAGCTTTGATGACAGTTTCCTTGGTGATGTCACCTAGGTTCAGCTTAATTCCAATACCAGCTGATGAGATCTTAGCCACGTTGTGCCGCTGGTCAGAGAAAAACGGAATACCGATGAGTGGGATGGCGCGGTAGGCAGCGCTGTCGTTGAGACTCTGAAGACCTCCCTGCATGATGTACAGCTTAACTTTTGGGTGAGCTGCAAACAATTAGTGTATCATTATGAATTGGTTACTTAGACGTTACTCAGGATGCACCGGTACTTTTCCTTCGGATCTTTGATCGATCCCATTCAATTCCTGCCTCTATACAACTATCAGTCTAGAATCTTATTTTTCAATTACCACTCTGTTTTTAATGGAGAACTGAATTACATTATTATGTTCTTTTAAGAACAGAGAGGCAGCACGAAATATTTCAATACAACAATGATCTGATTGGGACCTAACTCAGCGAACAATAGGAAAACTAAGTTAGCGCATCAAACAAATCAACGGTGACGGAAGTGCTTTCGAAATCCTACGAGCATGCAGTGTCAATGAATTAATAACAAAAAAATGTTTCAAAAGAGTTTGTATCGTTTTTCATCAAGAGATAGGGCTTCAATACTTGAGCTCCAGCAACTCTGCATCGCTCTGTCACGAACATTTGGGATCGGGTGAATACCAGATTGACATTGTCAGGAATGAAACATCTTATGATTCAGAAAAACATGTTCAGCTTAGTCTTACGGTGAAAGTATCGCTTTTGTTCACTCAGCAACCCAGTTGATGTTAACTCTTTTTTAACTCCCTATTTTGTGTAACCTCAAACTTCTGACGGTGGACCACAGCTATTTAGAAGGATGAAACACCTTTTATTAACAGCTGCGGATAATTCAAAGCTGAAAGAATATTGTTAACAATACAAATTTTAATCAAAAGGTGTTCTGTACTATGAGAAATTGGTGGTCATGAATAATAAACTGTATTTAGATTGTTTTACAATTGTGAAAAACATTTAATTAAAAAACTATCGAAACATTCAGTATCTCTTGAAGTATAAAATTTGTCAACAACATCAATGTGCTTCATACAATAGTACTATGACACGTTGTGGTGTAGCAAAAACGTGCCATCCCCAAAAGGTGTAACAAATTTTAAGAGAAAGTATGCAGCCTAGATATTTGCTATCACTGCAAATCTACTAGGAATGCAATGAAACATCCTCTATAGTTAACTGTAACAAACACTAGTATCTGCTATGGTGAAAGCAGAAGTTCTATTGCCGAGATCCAGGAATTTATGAAAGCTCAAGAGGGTAGTTGTTTCTTTGTTAAATGAAAATCTGCGCTGGATAATTCGCAATGATATAAGTGAAGATGCCTGTTGCTTAAGGTGCGGACTCCATTCAGGGACACAGCTTTGTATCAACAATACGTAGAGAAAGTTGTGAAATCGTTCCAGACAGTCATCTCGCAGTGAAAAATCTCAGGTCTAATGTTATAGCATTATAAGAAAATGATCATTCTGTTATAATCCGACTTATTCATCATCAATGCCCCTTGAAATAACCTCTAATTTGAGAAATACTTACCCAGAATATCTGGTTGTGGCAACCACTTTCTCATTATGACATTTTCTGGGAGTTCTTTAGATATATTTCCTCCAAATTTCCAAATGACTCGTTGTGGAAGTTCCCTGAAAGCGTCTATGAACGCCTTCACCCTGTCATCAGGCATCATCTCACTTCGCACGTTGCTTCCAAGGCTGAAGTAGATCACACCGTCTTTTGCTCCATCCATGAACCGTTTGATATCCTGCGCACAGATAGTGAGTAATATTGACTAAATAAATCTTTGGTACATTTTTGGTCACATGTATCAAAAGTCAAGATGGAAAAACCATCTTTCTTTTTACACAGAATTTGAGGAGCAATAAAGATTGAATAGGGCTCGAGGGTCCCTATTAGCATATGTAATTACTTTGATTCTACCACTGCCAGTTAACTTTGCCCTTAGATTAAATGTCATTTATATTAAAATCGCTTCACTATAGTCCTCTTAATGATAGATGGAGCACCGTTACACCATTTTTTCGGTATTAATTATTATTTTGTAATAGCAAATGTCTGTAATCTTGAAATTATGCAATGTTAACTGTGATGTAAGCCTTCACTCTACCTTTTTAGTAAGTTTTCGGAAATGTGTGGAAGCTAGAAATCAGTCTTCAAGAAGATATGATATTTTCTAGAGTTTGGAAACTTGGTCACTACAATTTGTGAAATCATTTCAATGCCTTGTTGGGAGGGTCACTGTATTAACTATGAATTAACCATTAAAGAAAGAGTGTGAGGAATCTACATCTACATATGTACTCTGCAATTCACAAAATTGTGGGTGGCAGAGGGTGCTCAGCATCAAAGCTAATCTCTTTGCTGTGCATTCCAATCCCTAATGGTACGAGGGAAAAAAGAATTCATATAAGAATCAGTCCAGCACCTTATTTCTCTAATTTTATCTTTCCTGTCCTTCCGACTCAAATAGGTTGGTGGAAGAAGTATTTCACTACACTCAAAAGTGAAGGTGGGAGTACGCATGTTTACCAATAAGTTTAAACGAAACGTCTATACTGAACATCAGTAACAATTTATCATCTGTTTTAACTTTCGTAATTCGCGTGCCGAAGGTCGCCGGTTCAAGTCCGGCCGCAGTCATTGGTGTTTAAGTGTTGTGTCTGTGAATGTCATGTCCATCCTGTGGTGCGTCTAATTAACTGGAAAAAATTACTATCGACCTGGCTGTATGGCCTAGATGCCGTAAGCTGTTGAAAAGAAGAAGAACAACAAAAAAAAAAAAAAACTAGGCGGCTGCGTAGCTCAGAATCTGACTGCGATTCCTAATGAAGTTGAGGAACCTTTCTTTCTCCACATACAGTCTGGAAAGGCGTCCAAAATCCCACTCAACATGCCATCCAATGAATACCTTGGAGAAAACTCCCTTTGAAAGTAGAGAAAGTTAGGAGCGTGGCGCTGAACCCATTACCACCTCTGTAGAACCGACAGTTGTTTTTGGAATGGATCCTGTGGAAAGCGGCAGTATCCATAGGAACGCCATGAGCCTTACCTTTCTCCCATAACAAAATACTAAATCTTTCCTACTTCCTTATGCCTGAACTCAATTATTAATTTATTAGCATAGTCCTGTCTTCCCTTACACATTCTGCTTAAAAGTCTTCCACCAATACTGGTCCACGCTTTATCACCAGAAAATGCCTTTTACGTGCCAACGATTCATTTTACCTGCCTTCTATCCTACAAAGACTCAAAGTCTAAATCTTTTACCATTTCAGTTAGTTAGAATTCCCAAAGACAAGTATAGCTTCTCTCCTTTGCATCTACTCGGGAGAAGAACTAGAAGGAAATAAAGAAATAGAAGTGATTTAAATTTAGAATCGTGTTAATTTACCAGATACTGAGCAATAGGGAGGGTATTAATACCACTTTAACACATAAATACCTCCTGGAAGAAAAACTGCAGTGTCTGACATTGACTTGGGTCTTGGATAATTTTGTATTAAATGCAGCACTCAAAGCAGGTTAAATTGGTACATAGGGATAGGAGAATACAGAAAATATGAAAATTAAAAAAGTGATGCTTTGGATGCATGTCAAAGGAATCGAAACGAGGGTTACAGTCTATGAAGAAGATAACTGAAAGCATTGTTGTAGTGGATCTGTATGTATGTACGGGCCGGTAAAGAAAGTAGTGCCCGGAACAAGTAAAGAGAATAATAATTATTATTACTATAGCTTTAATAAAAACAGTTGACTACCTGAGGCAGTGGCTTCGTCTTGTTGGTGACATGCAGACCCGTGACTTCGATGACGTTGGGAAGATTGGGTCGTGGGTAGTGTCCACTAAAGTGAGCACCCACGAGCAGCATACTGAAGTTACGTTCTGTCTCAAACACAGATGGTGGCTCAGGACCGAAGTACTTCCTCATGATAGCCTCATGTTCCGGCAGCACAGTCGTCTGCCAGTAGAGGAGGAATCTGAGAAGGTGGTACGTGTTGTGCAGCCTCTGCCAGAACGTCATGTGGTCCGAGTAGGGAAGGAACACGTCTGGTAGGTAAGCTGGGTTGATAGGGTTGCCAATAGCATAATAAGTGGGTGCCATGGGTGGAGAACCCACCAGGTGAACCATGCCATAGAAACATTGGATTGGCAGACGTTCGATTACAACAAGGTCAAAGCGGTGGTCCTTCCTCCTGGAAACAAGCATACAGGAACGTGGAATATAAATTGTTAATACGATGATTGATTATTGCTGACACAAGATAACATGCAAAAAATCCACTTTAGTTTGGCCCATTGAGTCCTGCTGTTGTATTTTTGATCGCAGTTTATACAGATGGCCAAGTGCTACCACCAAAGTAATTTTCTTTCTTATAAGTCTGATCCAATCTTATTTAATCTTTAAGGGTTGATTCCGGAAGCTACTTGTGACTTAGAGACGATTCTTACCGCTTTTTTCCGAGTTGCAGAGGTTATTCCAACCTCTTGATGTTAATAAGTATTTTTAATTTACATTGTTATAGTATAGTTATCGTTTTGTCTAAAATCCTTAGCTGTCAAAATGTAGTTACATAATAGCAATGGTGTCCACAGTTAACATGTACCGTAATTACAAATACTATGTCTAATCAGTCCTGCCTTGGATGCCATGTGGACCAATGTAATTTGACTACTTTAATTAGTCATATCCTCTTCAGTCCCGAGCTCATAATAAAAGTGCAAGAGAACTACTATTGTTTTATTTACTTTGTGTTAATGCTAGTTAACAATGAATGACCATAAAAAATTTTAAACAATAATTAATTTTTTATAGATGGTATATATATGATACCTCGGGAGTCAAGCAGGAAAATTATACACACAACTTTACTGCTTCACGTTACTTTATTTCATGTAAAAATTATATGTCTTTAACTTTATTTCGACGAGCCACGTTGTACAGCTGTAGGATCCCAAGTTTCCAGTCAGGGCTACCAAAAGCAGAAGATCGAACATATGAGCTGTGAGAAGCACGATGTATATTGTAGATGATACGATAGGCCAGAAAAGGTTCAGCTGTGCAGTGGCCCGAGAAAAAAATAATTTCTGGAGGTATCATATAAAGGACAACAGCGATAGCTCTACCTGTTTAAAATAGTTGAGCCATTGATTGCAGATTAAATTGGTTCCATGTGATTTATTGGTTCACCAAAACCTTCCTTACGATTTACAACTTCATGTGTCGCAAAACAATGTAATTAAAACTAACCAGTAGATGGAATAAAAACGATTTCACTTTTATTATTTCGTCTGATTCTCACGTTACAGAAGACTATAATCACAAGAATATTTAGCAAATCATAGCAATTATGGATCTCCCTCTCCCCATTTCTTCTGTCCTCAACTTGTGCACCTGCTCCTGGTGTCAACAGGTTGAGGAATTACATGTATTTCTTCTCAAACCTTTGTTATACGCAGGCAATGTAACAAAAGTACTTATTATTTAGTCGATTTTGGTTACATCTACCCATCACGTGTCTTCGAAAGGCAAAAACTAACCTGCCAAAACTCGCAACCTTCTCCATAAGAGACTATGTTAAAAGGTGGAACCGCGCTCTCCTCCATAAGGGATTGTGTTAAACGTTTCGATAATAATTGATTAAAAATGTATAAGTTTTCACATCCTGCAGGCCTTGATTCAACTAACTTTGTACTGAGTTTCAAGTACCATCATTGCATTTCTGTGTTTAAACTATTGGAATATAAAAAGCAGATTGTGAGGTCCCACTCACGAAGTTATGTGTGTGTAATCATATAACCAGTGGGACAATTTAAGCAAGACAACATAAAGATAGATGACGTGGTATGGGCATTGACTTGTCATGAGCAGACCAGCCACCGCATCTTATAGTACCACATGGGTATGGACCAACAACAGATCAACTTGCAGAACATCTGCACCATTTTCCTGCAAGGAAATGTTTCTAACAATTTTATATCAATGTGAATTGTGATGGAGGAAATATATTGGATATACTCACAAAATCTAATTTAGCATAAGTCAGAAATCAAATTAATCAAGGTTAGCAACCAGTTGTAATATCACGGTGTTTCTTAGCTATACACTGATGGTCCAGTCTCTGTCGTGGCTGGATCTACTTTAAGGCAGAATCCTATGTGTAGTGAATTCCACTTACAAAAAGCCAGAGGTGGCAACAAAGCATTTCACCCATATCGGAACTTGAGTTTTTAAGATGGTCATTGGTCATATTAACCAGCCACCAACTCACCCCGTTTTTATTCTGGTACAGGATGGTGGCGTTTTATGGCGAGTGAATGAATTATCACTCTGCATTTTTACGTTATTTTATGTTTTAATGAGAGTTTAAAAACTTATTGGATGATAGTGATTATATATTTGTACATTATCGTATGTGGGCTAGGCATAGAAATTTCCAAGCCTGCTTCATGCATTTGAAAACCTTGGAAACACTGTTTCAATGCAGGTAGAGTCTCGGAATATTCGATAGCTTCGTATAATACTTGGCATATGCGTGTCGAAATAATGGAAAAAACTGCGTATCACTACTTGTTCAAATCTCCAACTTCCTCATAAGGTAGTTTAGGGTATGTAATGCCTACATATATGCGTTCAGAGCGTGTGGCTTGAATGGTGAGACTCAACTCAAGTTTTAGAATATGATCAAGAGAATAATTCAATTGAAAAGCCTAATATTCTTCATTCCGCGGCTTCTAATCGTGGAGCTATTAAACCGTGCCTGCCAGAATCCTGAAGAGGTTTACTGAAATAGCCATCGATCACTGAACTTTTATATCTCTCATTGAACATCTGTGGAGATCAATTCACGTACTGTTGTAATGCATGATTCTGTATAACATCACAACCCACGTGAAGTGCTGAAGAACAGACCTATAAACAAACATTAGGGCAAATGTTTCTAACGGCTCTGAGCAACTTATAATGTTCTTATTCACGTATTTTATACGGTGATTTACATTAACTACTGTACTCTGTCCGCCAATGTGTTTCACCCTTGTAAGTGTTGTTACATAAATTTATCCTCGTATGTTGCGATGAACTGGTTCAGAATACAGTTGGTCGACAAATACTTTCATTTTAATATCACGATTCGGGGCAAATGCGAGTAATTGGTAAGCTGGACATTAATTGACTCTGTTTTTAAGCTGTTCCACCGAATTCCTGAAGTTTTTGACGTGAATATTGATAACTGTAGGAATGGAAAACTTCATATCTTCGTTTCGTTATCGACGCACTTTCTGCGCCTTAATACCTTCTGCTTGATTGTGTGTGACTTTAAACTTCATGCCGCACCTGTATGTGATGGCTGATGAGCTTAAAGCTGGAATACCTGCGTATGAAAAATAATGTCTCTGTGACAAGGATGAAAAGGAATGAATCTTTCTTAGTTTTAATCTAAGGAAGTAACTCCCATAGGTGATCAAGAAGCTGTTGTGACGCCGCTGCTGAAACTAATATCATCGAGACCTGTGTCCAACTCGCAAAGCATCTACAAAATATGCTGCCCATCTGTTTATTAAGTCCTAAACTTTAACTATGGAACAGATTAAAAGTAATATGCTTTAAACGGATCAGCAGTGGCAAGTTATTTTCAAGTTGTATGTTACAAACTGTTTTTCGCTAGCCAACTGCCAACTAAAAAGGGCACTAGATACTACTGAGTGGTAAGCTGCTCACAAATCCAAAATTTCCAAACTACAAACGACCGAGAAGAAAGTAACGACATTACAACACCATTAGGCATGGAAAAATTAGAAAAAGCTATGTAACATAGTAAAAATGGGAAAAATCAGAGAGCTTGGATTATATTAGGACAGTGTGAATTGAGCTCTTTGGCTTAACAACAAAGAAGTCGAGTCTTCAGCTCTTAATAACGGTGTAAGCATATGTCAAATTCCAAAGATATGAGGAAAGGGACTAGTAATTGCGCTGCTTAAACTCGGCAAAGATGGAAACAACCTAAAGAATTTTAGACCAGTTGCGCTCCTGTACAAAATAATGATCTTATACCGGCTCTTGCCTGTTGTTGAATCCTCTCTAAAACCTCAGAAAGCCAAATTTCATCCTGGTAAAAGATGCACAGGACAACTATTATCACTCACGCCAATAATAGAAGATGGAGTTGAAGCTTGTAAGGTGACAGGAGAGGTTTTTGTTAACTTTTCAGTGCATGAGATAGTCAAGGGAGCGTCCATAAACTACGTAACTCCATTTTGGCCGCCTGTGAACCATCCCCCCTAATGTAGACTGACGTGACTTTTGCCTCTACCACCTCTCCCTCCCTCCTCTCCGTGTGGCCCTATTGTTTCCAGGAGACATTTTGTACCGTTTTCTATTGTCAAACTATCGTAAATTAACATACGGTGATAATTAAATGACAGAAATAAATATTTACATGCTGATGTGTGTTCCGTACCTTATTTTAATTGTGACAAATAATATTAAGGAAAAGCTACGTGGCCTGGCTCGGAACCCTCCCTACACCTACGTAGCCCAGTGTAGGTTTCCAGCTAATGCCTTCCCCCACTCCCCCCCCCCCCCCCCCCAGACCGAGCCACGTAGATTATGGACGGACCCCAACCATAAGCTACCACTAGTACAATTTTAAAAACTGACCAGAAATTTCAGTCTTGCTACTCTTGCGAAGAATCGCAGATTCTTCGTTGATTTCCAAGGGCAGCGAAGCCGTTGGAGGTTACAGAAGAATGATATACAGCAAGGAAGTGTGCTATCTCCAATTCTGTTTAACATATTTACCAATAATCAGCCTATAACCCCTAACAACAGTCCCTGTATGCTGATGATCTTGTTCTAGCAACACAGGGCGAAAACTTTGAATAAGTGGAAAGAACTCTCACTAACGCTCTTCGAGGTTTGTCAACATACTATAACACAGACCAGCTTAAAATAAATCCTTCGAAGACACAAGTCTATGCTTTTCATTTAAGGGGTCAGTTAAAGGTAATATGGTCTGGGGTCGAATTGAAACACTGCGACATTCAAAAATATCCATGAGAAACACTTGACAGATCCCTTACATTCGGGAAACACTACATGAATTCCAAGGTTAAAGTTTCTGCCAATCTCTTTAGAAAACTGATTGAATAACAATGGGTAGCCAATCTGAAACCATCCGATCCTCTGCCTTTGAACTGTGTTATTCGGCTGCAGAGTATGCCTGTCCTGTATGGAACAACTCAACTCATGCCAGACACGTGGATGTAGCTTTCAACGATACCTGCAGAATCATAACGTTTTTCTAAAATCCACTCCAGTCTAATGGCTCCACCACCTCGCAGGAATAGCAACACCCACAGTTCGAAGCAAATTAGCAGTGAACAAGGAAAGGAAGAAAGTAGATCATGAAATAGCTCATTCATTGCGTGTGTATTGTAAGGGAACCAGGACAATAAAAACAGGATTTAATTTTATTTGAGAATTGGTACGTAAATTTTGTCATTGAACGTGCAAGTTACAACTCGCTTGGAAGTCGCTGCTAGTAGCCAGCGGAAGCAGTATCACACGATATGTCACCTGGTGACGCCCAGTGTCAGCGGTTTTAGGCTTGGTACATAGCTAGCCTGCACGCTTTAGTCGTTCTTCATTCTTTACGGAACAGCGCGCAGAAAACATGTAGTCGCATACAGAAGGTAAGACACGCAGCAGCCTCGGTTGGTTCTCCAAGTCGGTCAAGTCAATTAGTTTGGGTTTCGAGTTAATCAGTTTGTCTCCAAAAGTGTTCAGTCTTTGTTATAGTAAATTCTAAAGTATTCGGTTGGTTTGAAGTTGGATAATATGTCGTAAAGTAGCTCAAACTGCCCCGGTGTGACTTATTTGGTTAATTAGGCTTCCATTTATATGTGTTGATAGAAGATGCCGCCAGTTATGAGAATTATTCAGTCGCCATTGTATTTCAGTGAATATGTGTATGTGTGTGAGAGAGCGGCCTGTTTGTGTTAATGGTTGTAAAGTAATAAGTGATTTGTAGGAAGCATTCGTTAAAGTAAAGGCAGTAATTACGTGATAACAGTGAGCAGTAAATTCAGTTTAATAATGCAAAGACGTGTCATTTTCTCTTCAGGTCAGTTAGTTGGAATCGGACTAAAATGTATGTTAGGTTTTTTATATTAAATGGTTTGTAACTTATCCGCATCATGTTTGGTCTCAATAACACTCGTAGACTAAGAATCCTCAGCCCCTCATCCTGATATGATATTGTATTGTGTTTCAGAATAATATTGTTAATTTGATATTATAAAGAAGAGTGAACGAAGTTTTATTTCCAAGAGGTAAGCAAGTATAAAATCAATCGCAGTCTGGTAATCTCTGCGTAATCAAAGAGTACCTGGTGTCAGAATCCTGATATATTGCTAGAATTAACATCTCCTTGCTAATTTCCTCCCCCCCCCCCCTTTTTGGTTACAAGTGAAGTTAAGTTAGATGAAAGTATTTAGTAATGTTGGATAGTTAAAATAATAAGCAACCACTCGCGCCAATACACACACACACCCTCACAGTATTTACCGCACAGGCAAAGACTGAAATCTAGGAAAAGTTTCCTAAGAACATCGAAGGAACTTACAACCACAACTGTAAAGGCCAGGTTTCCTGGCTAGGGAAGATTGGCTGAAACTTTACCATCTGGCTATGATAAGAAATGGCTGATACGGAAGTCTCTGAATATGCTGGCATTAGGAATGGGCAGATCCAAGGATATCCTTGGAAGATGGGGCAATATTAAGGATGATATCATCAAATGCGACTATGAAGAAGACCAGATGCTCCAGTTTCGACTGTGTCCAACCTCCTACGTGGAAGTTGACTCATATGAGTCCTCGGAAAATACACTGGAAATGGTCAAGTTTTGGTCTGGTACAATTTGATGTTCCTTATAGTGTAATTATATATGTTTCTGACAATAAATAAACGAATAAATAAACTATAGGAAAGGATTCATCTTGAGAAGATGACACTTTCTGCAATATTCATAGTTAAAATTCAATTTTGAGTTCACAAAAACTTTTTCCTTAATACTCAACTCACTAATCATGTGGTTTGAACATTTGTTTAATGTACCTCTCTATACGGATTTCTCCGAGTTGTGGAGGTTTGTTGTCTATTTGATTTTTAACTGACTTCAAAAAAAAAGGAGGAGGTTCTCAATTCATCTGGTTTTTTTTTTTTTTGTACGTATGACCAGCGATCTTCGCCAATTTTGAACTGATTTAAATTAAATTTTTTTAGTGGATAGGGTATACCTCCAAAGTGGTCCCATATGAATTTCACTGAGAAACAACCCTTTCTATCCCCCTCCACACTCTAATTTTTATACAAATCCACATTCTTTATTAGATCTCGATTAAACTTTGGACATATATAGCCAAAAATAAAGAGAAAAATACTGTCAACTTTTGTTTTAAGAAAACTGAGCCCCTCTCCCCCTATCCACCCCTTTAATTTTTACCAATTTTTTTTATTCAAAGCTACAGTCGACACCATTTAACTGATCTCCATTAAAGTTGACAATTACATTTAGTTTTTCATCGAGAAGGATTCTGACCAAAAAAATCAAAATAAAAAACCACCCCTCTCCCATTTACACCCCTTAATTTTATAGAAACCTACATTTCTTATCTGGTTTTTACTGAAGTTTGCCCATGTATACTTTAAAACAAAGAGAAAAATCCTGTCAATATTTGGTCTTCCAAAGTTCAACACCCCCCCCCCTCCTTCCACCCCTTTAATTATTGTCAATGTTCTACATAAAAAGCTACACTTGACACCGTTTGACCGATTATCATCAAAGTTGGCATATACATGTAATTTTTCATGGAGAATCTGACCAAAAAATAAATAAATAAAAAAGCACCCCTCTCCCCTTTACACCCCATAATTTTTATACAAACCCACATTTTTTATCCGATTTCGATGAAACTTTGGACTTGTATAGTAAAAAATAAAGAGAAAAATACTGCCAACTTTTGGTTTGAAAAAACTGAAAACCTCTCCTCCTATCCACCATCTAAATTTTTACCAATGTTCTTTATACAAAGCTATAATCGACACATTTAACTAGTCTCCATTAAAGTTGGCACATACATGTAATTTTTCATGGAGAAGGTTTCTGACCAAAAAAAAAATAATTAAATAAATAAATAAACCACCCCATGTCTCCCTTTACACCCCTTAATTTTATAGAAATCTACATTTCTTATCTGATTTTTATTGAACTTTGCACATGTATATTTTAAAACAAAGAGAAAAATCCTGTCTATATATTGTTTGCCAATGCTCAACTCCTTTCCTCCTTCAACCCCATTAACTTTTGTCAATGTTCTTTATAAAAAGTTACAGTCGCAATCGTTTGACCGATTACCATGAAAGTTGGTGCTTATATGTATTTTTTCATGAAGAAGGTGTCTGACCAAAAGATCTAAAAACCACCCCCTCTCCCCATTAAACTGCTTAATTTTTATACACAACCACAGATTTTATCCGGTTTAGACAGAACTTAGCAAATTTTTACTATAAAACAAAGAGAAAAATGATGCTAACTCTTGGTTTGCAAAAAATGAAACCCTCTCCCCTTTTCTGCCCCCTTGAATTTTGTCAATTTGTTATTAGAAAGCTACAGTCGACACCATCTGACCGATCTTTATAAAAGTTGGCACATATATATGTAATTTTTTATGGATAAGATCTCTGACCAAAAAATCAAAACTACCCAAGCTCCCCTTCCATTTGTACAAAACCCACATTTTGATTCGATTCAGTGGAACTTCGCATGCGTATACTTTAAAACAAAAAGAATAATACTGTCCACATAACTTTCACAAAAATGCAAGCCCTATCCCCCTTTCTACCCCATTAATTACTGTCAATGTTCTTTATACAAAGCTACCATTTCTTTCTGATTTTGAAGGAAGTATGCACATGTATACTGCAAAACAAACAGAAATATACTGTCTACATTTGGTTTCGAGTGTCCAAACTCCGCTCCTTCCTTTCCATCTTTAATCTACAATTTCTATCCGATTCTGAAGGATATTTTCACACGTATACTTTAAAATATACAGAACAATTGTGTTTAAATTAGGTTGCTGAAGCCCAACCCCTCTTCCCTTCTACCCCCACCCCTCCTAATTTCCAATCTTATTTATAGATACCCACAGTTTTATCAAATTTCCATGGAGTACTTGCACATGTTTACTTAAAAAAAAAACAACAGAAAAATAGTGTCTACATTCTGTTTACAAAACCCTACCACTCGCTCCCTTACCCCATTTAATTTTGACAAATGTTCTTTACACAAAGCTACAGTTTTTCGATGGAAATTTGCATGTGTATACTTTAAAACAAAGAGAAAAATAAACTACTCTTCGTCTCCACACCCCTTAATTGTTTTTTTATACATACCTACAGTTTTATCTGATATCAATAGAAATTTACACACGTATGCTTTAAATCAATCAGAAAAGGCAGTCAACATTTGGTATACAAAAGCTCAATCCCTCTTCCCCTTTACCCTCACCCCTTTTAATTTCCGTTGTTCTTTACAAAAATCCACAGTTTTAAATCCCGTCAAAATCAGTTAAGCTATTTTTAAGTCATGGTATAATATTTATAAAATAAATGTGTCGTAATGTCTCAACATGTACTTCAGATTTCAACTTTGATCCCAAGCTTTCACGTTGTGAAAACCAATTAAAAATCTATATTTTTTGTGTGATGCCGGAGCAAACAGATATATTCCAGAGAGATTTCTGTATGTGGTATGTATTAATGCCCAGAAGTTACATGTTTCAGTTATCGAGCAGCAGCTTTAACAGATGTTATGATAAGATCGAAACATAGCATGACATTCCCTAACTCAACGCCCAATTCACCCCGTTCTGGAAGTGGTTGTGGTATATAAAGACAGAATTCTTCTTTGAAAGCAAGCGCTTTAATCTCTGAGCTACCAGGAAGTTCGCAAAATGGTAACTGCTGCGGCATATTTAAAATACCAAACGAACTATAATAACACTAAAAATTTAAAAATAAAATAATTGTTTTAAAAAACATAAAACAGCCTAAAAAAATACTAAAAATTTTAAAATAACTTTATACCTTTCTTAGCAAAAAGTAAATCTAAATGGACAACATTTTCGATTACTTTCATTGAAATTTTGACATTAATTAGTTATTTTTGGAGTCGGTGCCAGCGAAAGCAAGAAAAACAAAGATAAAAACAATAAGGAATAACAATAATACATAAAAAATCATGTTACTGCTTACCTACAATTAATGCTAGAAACATGTTTCAACAAAACTGAAACATACAGATGATACGCCAGTATTATACTCTGTAAATCGTTTACTGCATGATGCAACCTAGCAACTGACACTGTAGCGCCAGAGATGTGCCTGGATGACCAATAAGGCCAAGCCACAGATTAAAATACTGTTAATTTATTTGCCTGAGCTGTCTCCCACAATAACACTATCTGCCTCACGACATGCTGTAAAATATTGGGAACTTTCGTTCGTACTCCCCGTTTCGCCTCTAACACCAAAAGAAGTTCAGTAATTCGATCTTCGCGATGTGACAGCTGGCACTGACTCCAAAAATAACTAATTAATTTCAAAATTTCAATGAAAGTAATGGAAAATGTTGTCCATTTAGATTTCCTTTTTCCTAAGCAAGGTATAAAGTTATTTTTAAATTGTTACTGCTTTTTTTTTAAGGCAGTTTTTATGTTTTTTTAAACAATTATTTTATTTACTGCATTTTTATTGGCATACTCAACGAATGAATGAAATAATATTACTTCCCAAGAAATCGGTGTAATTGATCCAGCGCTTTTGTTTTCTTATTGTTGTATGTTTAACTACCAGAAAAAGTAATTTATCCACCCCCTTAACGAATGTCACATAATACTATCACTATAAAACATAGTAAGAAAATAATCCCTGCCTATTGTAACCACGATGTATCATTAGCGCCTAAGGTATCAGTTACCATGTGGTCATTACAGTATTAAATGTAATTAATAATAATAATCTTGCCGTGCAGTGAAGAGGAGAATATCAATTATTCTTACTTTAACCACTCCTGCATGTGTGGCAAAGAAAGCTCTGTCTCACAGAAGCTGACACCAGCTTGGTGGTACATTTTGGCTAGACCCATAGATGAAGAATCAACGAAGTTGCTCTCATTAATCTGCCTGGAGGCTGTAGGCTGCAGAAATGTCCAGCCACTCGTAGTTCTTGCTGCTAGTCTGTAACAAATACATATTTCACATGTCGTGGTTTTATATTTCTAAATACACGATCAAGAAGAGTCATGGTTCTTCGCTGTCTTGTGACTTGGTTATAAGCTACAGTATTCGGCTAATACTAGCAACATCGGAATGAACATTTGGAGATATAACTCAAACGGACAAAAATAAGTAAAAGTAAATAAGTAAAAAGTATTTAATTTAATTTAATTGCAATGGAGCAGAGGCTCCGGTGGCAATTTCCCTACACACCCATCTTCCCCCTATCCTGCACCAACCTACATTTTTTCTCTACAAATTTTATCTTTAAATTCTTTCAAAGTTTTCGGTAAATTATTCATTATTTCTCTAAAAGTAAAAAAGTAAAGTAAAAATTTTCGTGAACAGAATGTAAAACCTCATCAAACTATTCGTGCCACTGCATTTTATGATTACTGGATGGTTTTTGAGTCTTTTATAATTATTGTGTAACAGAAAACTATCTGAAATATTCTATATATCAGATAGTTTTCTGTTCTGACAAGTCCTCCGCTTTTCAATTTCCGAGATAACTAATCTGGCAGAATTTCAGTCTCGATACAGTTGGCGAGAGCGTTGGTGGCGCCTTGGCTTCCACTGGAATCGTGCTTTAAAAGTTTAGAGGAACCAAAATAAAATACCTTTAAAATGTTTCTAAGTATATATGTAATAGAAGAATCTTAAAATTCTAATCAGTACCTTTATATGAAAATACTGGCTAACGATATAGGTCAGTGAAATCTAAACAACTGAAAAAAGTGAAGCAATGGAGACAGAACAGAATTGACAGGATAACAGAAAAGATTCGCTGGACGTATTGCCGTTGGGCTAGACTTGGCTAGCCTTGACAGTGAGAGCGCAGTAATCTGCATCTGATGGACTAAGAATAGGAGATTTATACGAGTAGAAATAAGTTGACCGTAATGTCACCGAGTTAAATTAAAACTGTGATGTAATCGGATATAAGCAACCAACTGACTGTTGTACGAAGTGTTTCTTTCTGATTGTCATATACAGGTAAATAATTAAATCTTTCTTTACCTTTGAATTTATCTAGTGGAATCAAATGCAAGTATTTTCATTAGGTATACAATGGTTTATTTCTGGTGGATTTATTTTGTATAATAGTCAGCAGTAATATCGTAATAGTAATCCAAGATGGTTAGCAATAAGTAGCAAGTCGGACAATGAGATATGCTCTTTAACATCAGAAGTCATGTAAACTAATATCTTTATAGGCTCTGAACAACGAAGAATAATTGAGATGAAGATATTAAAAAGTAAGTATCAGGGTGTTTTATTTCACCACGAGAAAGTGCTAGGTGTTTCATCTCAGTCCTATCATGAAATAAAGTCTCACCTGGGCCATTTCCGAAGACAGCTCAGTGATGTGGTGCCCTCTATCTAGCAGCGCCTCCACCACCTTGTTGATAGGTCCACTGTGGCTGTAGGAGGGCACTGGAACTAGGAATAGGATCCTAGAGGAACAACACTGTTGTACAGTCAACAGCAACAATATGGCAATAGGCAACATCGCAGCTATCGAACCTGGAATAGAAAATGACAGTTAATATCTTGCTGTATATTAACCATTTTACAACTATTTGTTATTAAAAACTTACTACCTACATTGAAGTTATTATATTATTACGAAAACCGCAAGTTATTCCCAAAAATTCATGTAAATTTTGATTAGAACAAAGAATTTGGGACGAGCTTCCATGGAGACAAGAATGGGTTATGTAACAATCGTTCACACAATGTCAATAGAGTTTGTAAAAATATAGAATGAAACCTGCATATTAGAAGTTGATACAGAATGTGAGATATTTCGGTGATCAAACCGCTGTCGCCATCTACTGGTGAGGTTGGCGACTGTATTTCATCGCCAAAATATCGTGTGAAAGCACATGGTTGTTTCGGCTAGTTACCCGACAGCATTATATTAACTAAGCATGTTCCATATTAGGGACTTGGCTGTCGCAGGTGAAGGAAGAGGCTTCATAATACCAAATAAACTTGTAGATAAAAATTTATAATATTTTGTTCCTTAAATTATTATTATTATTATTCTCGTATCAAAAACATCAAAATACACATTTAAATACATTATGCAAATCAACAACTTTAAACACATTTAGCCCAGTACTTCGCAACCTCAATCGCATTGTGTGTTGCTTGAAACAGGTCTTCGTTGTTGCAGGATGATGGGCACATAGGGCACTCGAGCATATGATTCATAGTTTGGTCTTCACCACATTCACACTTAATACTGGTAGTATCAGTGTAACCCCATCTCATTAGGTTTTCCTTGACACTGCCCACTCCTGTTCTCAATCGATTTAAGGACCGCCAGACGTTCCAGTCCTCTGCATGACCAGATAGCAAGCGCTCTGCAACTGTCAGTGGTCCCGAGATGTTGGGAACCCTCATTTTCCATAATTGTATTCTTGCCTTATCAGGTGACCCAATTAGTTCCCGTGATGTTCGGAGGAAGCTTTTCCTGGATTTGAGTCTCTGGGCTGGTGGTATATGGCCGTGCAGTGGATGAGCGCTTTCCCGTTCTACTTTGGTCCTCTCCTTGTTCGCGGCCACTTATCTCTGGATACTGGGTGGTGCAATGCCCGAAAGCTGGTAAAGCCTATCAACTGGGGTAGGCTTTAAGCAACCTGTCACTAGACTACAGGTGTTATTGAGGGCTACATCCACCTCTTCGGTATGAGATGATGAGTACCAAACTGGGCATGCATATTCTGCAACAGAGTAACAAAGGGCCATTGCCGATGTACGTATAGTTTGTGGTTGACTACCCCACTGTGATCCATCTAATTTGCGCAGTAAGTTGTTTCTTGTAGAGATCTTCATTTTGCAATTAATGCAGTGCTTCTTATATGTGAGGGTTCTGTCAAGTGCCACTTCCAGATATTTTGGGGTGTTACATGTCTGCAGTTCGATACCTGACCACATTACTTTTAACTTACGCTGAGTTTTCCTATTTTTTAGGTGAAAGGCACACACTTCAGTTTTTGAAGGGTTAGGTCTTAAGTGATTTTCCCTATAATAGCTTGAGAGGCCTTCAAGAGCAGCAGACAAATTTCTTTCTAGAACTTCAAGTTTTGTGCTCTTTGAGGCTAGAGCTACATTATCAGCGTACACGAAGCTCCTGGTAGCTGGATGTAATGGCTGATCGTTTGTATAAATGTTGAAAAGTATTGGGGCCAGAACACTACCTTGAGGTAGACCATTCTTTTGTACCCTCCATCGACTGCGCTGTCCTTGAAAGTCAACGAAAAACCTACGATTCTGAAAAAGAGTAGTGATGAGCTTGGTTAATCCGGTGGCCTTTGTCAGACTGTAGACTTTGTCAAGTAATAGTTGGTGGTTAACAGTACCGTATGCTGCTGACAGGTCCACAAAGACCACGCCCATGGATTTACGGGTCTCAAATCCATCCTCTATAAACTGTGTTAGGTTCAGCAGTTGCCCAGTAAAACTTTTGCCAGGACGAAAGCCAGCTTGTTGTAGAATAAGTTTTGGATTAACCACAGGCTGGATACGTTTAAGAATTAATCGTTCAAATATTTTGTAGAGATGACACAAGAGCGCTATAGGTCTAAAATCTTTAGGATTGTTTCCTAGTTTTCCAGGTTTCAGCAGCACAATGACTCTAGAGAAACATGCCGATATCTCTCGTGGAAGTACAGCAAGCAGTAGCTGGATGATTCGAAAGAAGAACCAGATTTATCAATTAAGCTTGCAGTGATTCATACTCTATCCTGTGTAATAGTCATATAACTTTACTTATTAAAATTCTTATAATATTAATTTTTTTACTTTTCGGGATCCAGAAATAATAGATCTCTAACTAATCAAGAAACTGCATTTAATCTACATATTAAAAGGCGATATGTAAAACAAAGAAAGAAATGATTATATGCACAAATATATCCCCCTATCACTTAGAGAATTATTTACACTATTTTTTTTTAATTGCTTTATGTCTCTCAACAGCGAGGTCTTTAGAGATGGGAAAGGATGGGGGGCAAGGAATGGGAAGGAATTCAGCCATGGCCTTTTGAAGAAAGCATCCCGGCATTTGCCTGGAGTGATTTGGGAAACCATGGAAAACCCAAATCTTGATGCCCGGACGGGGATTCGAACCACCGTCCTCCCGAATGCGAGGCGAGAACGCTAACCGTTACACCGCCACGCTCGGTTATTTACACGTAATATAAAATTACAAAGTTTTATTCATACTGCGGTATAAAATCATTCTCCCATCCAAATACATATTAAATTAAATATGATTAAGCCGGCTAGCTAATCACGCAACACCAAAGCACTGATTGCATTTACATTGTTAAATAGAGTAATTAAATTTTCTTTAAGGGCGTGTTACGGTTTCCGTATTCCTCATTGTTCATGATAATTCGTTGAACAGTGTGATGTGATTTACAGTTTCTAGAATGCAGGAAGCGGCCACAGGTGCGTTAGGTAGTAGACTCGAGATCCTTATCTCATCCCCTTTGTGTCTCCTCGCCAAAACAGGTGGGCAAATGGAAACAACAAAAAAACGTTTAACACTGCTACTTGGCAGTCAGTACAAAATAAGTCTTACACGTTTCGTGCTCCAGAACAGAATGAATCTAAAAATGGCCAAAGCTTAGTTTCCAAACCACTTCGTTCTCGACTTGGATGCTTTTCATTGGCTCAGCGCGGCTTCGGTATAGGGGACTATTTTCTGAGATTGTCTTAGTAAATTCTTACGCGCAGGTAAAGACCTTTCTCCCATCAATCCACTGCCCTGTGAAGAACAACCAACAACTTCTATGGGGAAGCCAGCCACAAGACCGCAGGGAGCGAAATTCAAACCACAGCTGGAAGCAGAATAGAGCAGGCACTCCAACCAAACTAGTTCCAAGCCACAAGGACCCGCAAACCTGCGGCGCCAAGGGAAAGCCCCAAGAGGCTCTCGCTCGAAGAAAACCGCCAGAATCACCCAGTGTTTTTGCTGCCATGGTTTCCGGCATGAAGCGAAAGAATGCAGAAGCCAAGTGCGTTGTTTGCGCTGCAGGGACAATCATAACGTCATGGTCTGTACACGGCGGCGATAAGACACACCGACGTGCGCAAACTGTGGCGCCGAGCATTCAGCCTGCTACGGAGGATGCCCTATTAGAAGGAAAATAGAAGCAGCCAGCACATCGTGCAAGAGCCACCCTTCAACCAGCTACACCAGACCAACAAAACCGCCAATCGGAATGAAGACAGGAGCACCTTATCCAAGCGGTAACCCCTCCCGTGGTCAACTAAGCCACCAAACCACGAGGTATCCAGAGTACCCAAGCCAACAAACCACGAGGAAAACAGACCACCCCCAAGAACATCTGCCGACCTCAACAACGAGACACCAGCAGCACCAATGCTGCAACAACCCGATGTCACGAGAAGACCAGTTGGGAGCCGTCAACCAGTTGCTCACACAACTGATCAAGACGATGATTCCCAACGGACTAAAAGAACCCTGAGGGGGTTTTAAAATAAGGACGCCATAGGCGTCCATAGCCATTTTCCCCCCCTAAGGTGAATAAAAAATGATCCCAAAAACCCAACACACAGACACATAGTGATAGAGCTGCCTAGGCAGCGGGATACACAAACATGGCCGTTGAGGCCGCGACACAAAAAAGAAAACAAAAAAAAAAAAAAAGAACAAAAGATTGCTGGTGCCACAAGGTCGTGAATAACAGCATCGGCTCAACGGACATATTCAAACTAACAGCCCGTTCGACACTTAGAGAAAATCCTCCAGCACCCTTCCTCCCAGCTCCCGCTAATGACCAATACATTCTAGACCAACACAAAAATGTAATTTGGACCATTACACCTGCAATCGAAAAGTTTCGAACAGTTAACAGCTGTTCATTCATGTATATGCAACATGATGATATCTTTTGGATTCAACATGTATAAAAAGGAGATTGCTCGCTGACAATAGGTAAGGGTCCACAAGCAAGTGATGGAAAAGACAGTCCGGTTATCTTGCATGGCTGAATTCATCCCCGAAATTTTCTGTCTCCGTACTCTATGGAGTTTCACAAACAATATAGTGACCAACCAATATAGTGACAAATGTTGAAGTTTAAAGCCACTGTAACTAGACCATGTTTTGTCATGTTTGCTCAGACACACGACCGGATCCGACCACCTATATTAGGGGGCATCCATAAATTACGTGAGGTGAAATAGGGGGCGGGCGGGGTCCGGCGAAATATCACCTGGGGGGGGGGGGGGGTCTACGGAAACCTCATGTGAGTTTTTGGGGAAAAAAATTTGGACTGTGGAGCTAAAGAAAAAGGTCTAGAATTTGAGAGAAAGCCGATTTTAGGGGGGTGGGGGTTTCGTCTAAAAGTGGAGTTGTGACCGTATTTTGAAGGGTGAGACCTAAAAAAAGGACTACAAAAGTTTCGAGGGTGATTTCTAGGGGGGGGGGGGAGTTATCACGAACCAGATCTCACAAGAAGGGGGGGGGGGGGAGGTCCGGAAATCCGGAAAAACACCTCACGTAATTTATGGTAACGTATATGTCGTTATCGTGGAAGATAACTACTACCACACACACAAACACACACACACACATACGGCAGTCCACTGATGAAAGTCACATCCTGATATCTGAAAAATAAATCGACTTGCCTCCACCCGGAGAACCAGGAGAAAACAGACAACGAATCAATGATGTTTGCAGATGCAATTTTCCAGTGACTGATAATTTACTCATTCCTTTTAAATTTATATCAGTACAGCTTGGTGGAAAGAAGCTTGGAGAGTTGATTCATTCATTGGCCATTGGCCGCAAAAGTTAATTCAATCGTCGACCTAGAGCAAGGTCATGTTTCCAGTTTTCACGTCTTTCCGTTACTGATTCATCTCCTCATAACTTGCAAAGAAAATTTCCAAATTCACGACTTTAAAGTTTTATAATCAATTCTAGTAATGCATTTTGCTCAACTTTCTTTTTTTTCATTTTTGTATCCTAGTTCAGAATTGATGTTATCTATATATTAATACGCTAATCGAAAACTTATGTTACATTTTTAAGAATATTGCGCGCACGGAGAAGTGTGAGATTTGGCATAGTAAAAGATTATATGGAGAAGAAGTGAAGGAAGCTAAAATCTATATATAATATGCGTTACAAATACATTAAATTAAGTAAAATAAAACGCTCGCTCGCCTACGTAGTTCGCTCAAATGGCTGGTAGATGGCGCAGCTAGCGGCCTTACTTTGTCTTCTTTGGTGAAACAAAGCAGTCGAAATTAATCTCTGAACTTATATAGAAGCAAGAAGCAACATTTCGAGGGCTGGTAGTAAGGGTTTGGGAGAGGCTATATTAGCCTTTTCCAACCAAATGTCAACCTCTCCTTCACGTGATGCACCCTGTTTGCACGGACGAGGCTCTGGCGACTGAAACATTCCCGGTGTAAGGAATCACCCACTGCTTGCCAACGGCCTCTGAAAGGAGGGCGAAAGAGCGGGGAGCGGTTCAGGGCACCCTCTTGCCCTTGGGGTTGGAAACGGCCCTTAAAGGCGGATGAATTAGAAATGATCAACGGCATAGCGATGCAGAAGGCAACGGGAAACCACTGCATTAAAGACCCAAAGGGGATCCCGAGGACATGTAATCCTCTCAAATTACATATATCATGATGGCTTCTTCCTGGGTAAAATATTCCGGAGGTAAAATAGTCCCCCAATCGGATCTCCGGGTGGGGACTGCTCAGGGAGGAGTCATCAGAATGGATAGAAACATTCTACGAGTCGGAGCGTGGAATGTTAGAAGTCTGAATAGGGCAGGTAGGTTAGAAAACTTAAAAAGGGAGATGGAACAACTTAAGTTAGATGTTGTTGGGATTAGTGAGATTAAAGGGAAGGATGCACAGGATTTCTGGTCTGGGGAACACAGGATAATTAGCACACAAGCTGTCAATGGAGTCACTGGTGTAGGATTTGTAATGAACAAGAAAGTAGGGAAATGGGTGAGTTATTATGAACAGTTTAGTGACAGGATTATTTTGATGAGGTTAGAAACTAAGCCCGCCCCATCCACATTAGTACAAGTGTATATGCCAACGTCACAGGAAGATGATGAAGAAATAGAAAAAATATATACCGAAATTGAAGAATTAATCCAATATGTGAAGGGGGAGGAAAATCTAATAAACATGGGTGATTGGAATGCAATAGTGGGAGAAGGAAAAGAGGGGAATACTGTAGGAAGTTTTGGTCTAGGAGAAAGAAATGAGCGAGGAAGCAGGTTGCTAGAATTTTGTGAAAGATATAAGCTAGTAGTGGCAAACACACTGTTTAAGAACCATGCAAGAAGAACATACACCTGGAAACGTCCTGGGGATACAGGCAGATATCAGCTAGATTATATCATGGTCAAACAGAGATTCAGGAATCAAGTTGTAGACTGTAAAGCGTACCCAGGAGCAGACATAGACTCTGACCATAATTTGATAATAATGGAGTGCAGGCTGAAATTTAAGCAAATAAGGAAGCATTATAAGCAGAACAGACTGGAAGTGAATAAACTAAAACAATCTAGCACGAGAGAAAAATTTGCAGAAATGGTAGACTTAGGTCTAAGAAGTAACACTGAAAGGAGCTCAACCGAGGACGAATGGAATGCATTAAAGACCGAAATAATGAAAGCTGGTAAAGAAACATTAGGCTTTAGGGAATAAGCTGCCCGAAAACCTTGGATAACAGAAGAAATTTTGGAGCTGATGGATCAGAGGAGAAGGTACAAAAATGCTCAGGATGAAGCAGGAAGAGAGCAGTACAGGCAATTTAGAAATCAAATAAATAGGGAATGTAAAATAGCAAAAGGAAAATGGCTACATGCAAAGTGTGAAGAAGTAGAAAAGGAAATGGTCGTAGGTAAAGTAGATGTTGCCTACAGAAAGATCAAACAGAATTTTGGAGAAATGAAGAAAAGAGGAATGAACATTAAAGCTGCCGATGGGAAGCCTCTTTTAAGCTCAGAGGATAGAGCTAACCGATGGAAAGAATACATTGAGAAACTGTATGTTGGGGACGACTTGAACAATAGTGTAATGGAAAAGGAAGGTGATGTTGACATTGATGATTTAGGAGATCCTGCTTTGAAGACAGAATTTAATAAAGCTCAGAATGACTTGAAAGCAAATAAGGCAGTAGGAATTGATGAGATCCCTGCAGAACTTCTTAAATCCCTAGCAGAGGAAGGAATCGAATGATTATTCAAGCTGATATCAAAAAGTTATGAAACAGGAGAAATTCCAACTGATTTTAATAAAAATATCATCTTCACACTTCCAAAGAAAGCACAAGCCGACAAATGTGAGAATTATCGCACCATTAGTCTAACATCACATGCTTCAAAATTACTGACCAGAATAATATACAGAAGGATGGAAAGGGTAGTAGAAGAGATAGTAGGTGAAGATCAGTTTGGGTTTAGGAAAAATCGTGGTACAAGGGAAGCAATTCTGTTTTTAAGATTAATACTAGAAGGGCGGATCAAGAAAAACAAAGATACTTTTAGGGCATTTGTTGATTTAGAAAAAGCATTTGATAATGTTAGGTGGGACAAGATGTTCAAAATTTGAAGAAGTCAGGTCTAAAGTATCGAGATAGAAGAATATTCTATAAACTATATAAGAATCAAGTGGCTATAATAAAAGTGGAGAATCACGAGAGACATGCATCAGTTAAAAAGGGTGGGAGACAAGGTTGTAGTCTATCCCCGTTAATATTCAACTTGTACGTAGAAGCAATGAATAAAGTCAAAGAAAAATTTCCATGTGGCATAAGTTTTCAGGGAGAAAAAATCAGTATGCTACGATTTGCTGATGACATTGTCTTGTTAGCAGAGAGGGCTGAGGATATTGAGAAGTTACTGAATGGCATGATCAAAATACTGAAGGAAGATTTTGGACTGAATATAAATCAAAGCAAGACAAAAGTGATGAAATGTAGCAGAAATGATACCAATACTAGTAGATTAAATATAAAAATAGGATCGGATACAATAGGAGAAGTAAGTGAATTCTGTTACTTGGGAAATAAAAGCGGGAATGATGTTAAAAGCAGAATAGCTCTAGCAAAAAGAGCCTTCATGAAAAAGAGAAACCTTTTAGTTTCAAATATTGATCTAGGAATTAGAAAGAACTTTTTAAAACTCTATGTGTGGAGCACAGCACTTTATGGTAGCGAAACATGGAATACCGGAAATAAAGAAAATTGAAGCATTTGAAATATGGTGCTACAGAAGAATGCTGAAAATTAAGTGGACAGACAAAGTAAGAAATGAACGAGTTTTGGAAATGATGGGTGAGAAAAGAAGTTTGATGAAGAAGCTTACGGAAAGAAGAGACAGGCTGGTAGGTCATATTTTGAGACATGCTGCATAGGCTAATTTGTTAGTGGAGGGAACAGTTGAAGGTAAGAACTGTTGAGGAAGACAGTGATTAGAATATATGAAACAGATAATTGAGGACGTGGGCTGTAAGGGGTATGTAGAAATGAAAAGGTTAGCACAGGATATGAAAGGATGGAGGATTGCATCAAACTAGTCAAAAAACTGACGATAGCAAAAAAAAAAAAAAAAATTCACTAGCGACAGAGAGAGAGAGAGAGAGACAAGAAATAAAGAATACTTATTTGCATGAAATTCAAAATGATAATAGACTAAATTTAAATAGCTAACACACAAAATGACGAAATTATTTTGATAGATACATTTAAATGCGCATGTTTCATAAAGCTAAAGCGGTTTTCCGGCCTTCAGTCAAAATGAATATTTGGATTCAAATGAACCATCGATAAATACATTTCATCATTTGCTATGGTTAGATTAGAAGATAAAATTTAGCATACAGTCACGCGTGGTGTGTATCGTTTTAATTTTATAGGTATTGCAGACAATTACTAGATTATTACTCTTTCATGAAAGAAACTAAACAACTTAATGAATTACGGTCGAATTTCGATCGCTGGGCGATCACTAATTTCAATAATTATTCCTGCTTGATTACAGAAATATGATTCTTTCCGGAATTCGTAAGTATGTAAATCAAGTAAATAATTGAACCATTAGCTGTGAACAATTATTTGCAAACATACAAGTATAGGTACGGGAGGCAACCATTCTTAACGCTATATTATGAGACTTCGTTGGTAGATAACCTTTTCGAATATGCCGATATGATATTCTAGAGAAATTAAATGATTCTGTCTCCTGATATTTTCAATATTATTGACCTAAATGCCGGTGGTTTAATTGTATTGGTCGTCAGCGTCAGCAACTTTGAGAGAAATACGAGGGGTATTTGTGGAACTATACGAGGGTAAGGTGAAATTTTCTCAACCTAGCAAAGAGCATTACCATCAACCCTTTTTTTTGTATTGGTTGATGTATTGCATTAACGTACATAGAGTTTGAACCTCGTCGTGAAGCAATTTTCTTTATGCGGCGGTTTAAAATAAATCTGCTGTGTTAGTCTGGTTACACTACAATATAATAATATTTAATTAAACTGTAATGGAGCCCACGCTCCGGTGGCAATTTTCCTAAACACCCATCTTCTCCCTTTTCCACACCAACCTACATTTGCCCTCTACAAAGTATAACTTTAAATTCTTTCAGCGTTTTTAGCAAATTATTCATCATTTCTCTTGGTAAGATATTCCAATCTCTGACACCCTTAACTAAAAAAGAGAATCTTCCTTCCTGAAATCGAGTACTAATAATAAGTTATTCCTTTTGAACGGTTATTCATCCACAAGTTGTACAGATTTATTTTCTTATTTATTTAGTTATTCATTTATTTTTTTCTAAGTTGTAGGTTCCTTCATTTCCAACAGTGAAGAAATTGGATATTTCACTTCAACGTGGTTGTACATATCTTGAACATATTTCACACAAATGACTAAGAACCACTAATTAAAAATCGAGAGGGTATACAATATTTCACATAAATAACTAAGAATCACTAATTAAAACTTCAAGAAGCAATACAATATTGTATTGGACGACTGGTGATTAATTGTTTATTACATATTTGGGATCGAAGGCATTATCAGAAGTAGGGAAACGGTACATTTTGCATCGTCAATTAAATATGAAAAAACATGATGCTAGATGGGTGACGCTTTTGATAATTGTTGATCACCAAAAATTCGGAAACGAATTTCCCAACAATTTTTAGACTGTTTTAAGAAGGCTCTCAGGGCCGCATTTAAGCATAGGCTACATAACCACAAAGAGGGGCCCTAGGGGCCCACAACACCACCTACCACAGCCTGGGCAGGTAGTAGAGCTAAAAAAAAAAAAAGGTCGCCCATAAATTATTTTTTAGGTCGAATTTCGAATATTTCGAAATTTAATCATCCAGCCACTGGCGACAGGGGGCCCGCACCACATGTATAGCCTAGGGGCCCACAGAGCCTAAATGCGGCCCTGAAGGCTCTCCCGATTTTGTTTGACGTTTTGCTACTATGGCTGATTCGTGGATTCACCAGCGCACGCCATGAACGATATAGCAATCAAAATAGTTTTGAAGCCGGTGGCTCTGTTAAAAAGGTCAAGGCCAGAGATTTCTGAGATTCAAAAGGAATTCTTTTTACTAATCACCCTGATACGGGTAAAACAGTAACTGACGACTGTTGCTCAAGTCTTGTGGACCAAATGCATTAAAAATATCGTGAGAAGAGACCGGCATTAAAGACGAGAAAAATCGTCTTACATGACGACAAACCACCTGCCCAAGAAGATTCATTGATAATGAGGTATAAATTGTTAGAACATCCACTCCATTCAACAGATTTGGCACTCTTTGACTTGCATTTATTTGAAATTTAAAGAAAAAAAGTCGGTGGAAAACGTTTTGAGTCCAATGAAGAGCAGATAGCATCCATAGATGAGTATTTTTAAAAGCTTCCAGAATTTCAGCTAAAGGGGGAATTATCTTTTTTTTTTTTAAATTAAAAAAGGGACTAACACTTTCACTGTGAGGCCGAGAAGTTTTCACCTTGCCCTCACATACATCCTTGCGACCGAAGAAAGTAATATCAATGTAACATTACGGCTGACTTCGAAATACCGGTTTACATGACCATTTAATTAAGAAGACCTGTAGAAGTGGATGGAAAGTTTCATCAAGATTTAATTAAAATTATAATAAAGACTGACTTGATAGATATTTGAACCAAGTATGAAATGATCATTCACCTGAGTGTAAATGTTGTTTTCTTTCTTTAGCAGATATGAAGGTAAAAAACTTAAATGATTGCGCTAGTCTTAACTAACAGATAAGATAGCCACGTGATTAAAACGTAAATCGCTAGTAAACAACCGTATTATCCAGAACACGTTATTTTACGTACTACAACGAAGATAACGTTTGATTCATCACTGAACTATACGATGCCTCAAGTGGACAAATTACCTGTTCACGACCGGTATCTGATCTGTGTGCTCTGTCTGAACATGCACGGGATGGTACTGTTGGACTCCGCAGCTGTTGACCAGCGCTGCCAGTACAGCCAACTTATATTATACCGCTGTCTCTTTGAAATTATACAGAATGAAACCCAATTATACAAAGGGGTCATCCATTGATTACATACGTGAGTGAAAGTGCTGGGAGCAAAAAAAGTTCACGAAAAGTAAACAATGTATACATTGATAAATTTTGAATAACAAAAAGGAAATAGATATGCAGGAAGGGTTGCCAATTCAATGAAACAAAGGGCAAACACTTTCAAAAAGGTGCTGGAATGTACTTTACTTTTAAGTGCTCATTTTTGTATCCAATTATACAAGGCAATCTGTTATACAAACAGGATACAAGAGGTAACCAAATTATACAATTTTGTATCCAATTATACAATCTGGCAGCCCTGCTGTTGACCGAGAATTAGTCACGTGACCACTACAGCTACTACTCCCCTCCACACCCATCAACCTCCCCTCCACCGCCTTGACTGGTTACGAACCTCGTAGAAACCTGTGCTTTAAGTTGCCTTCCTGTTGGTACAGACGCTTGTGGTTCGAATCACAGCTCCTTCCTCTGCCAAATCTTTGTTTTGTCCATGTGAAGTATGCTAACACGCTCTGTAGCAATAAATTTGTTGGTTTTTCAGATTTGTCGAGCATACGCCAAGTGAAATATATGTATACCAAATTGGAGCTCATTTATGCTTATTTTGTCTCAAAATGTCGATTCAGACGAAATGTCGTATGCCCTCGTTCCATTCACTTTCAGAGAGGTTCGTAGTTTAACCCAGAAATCTGGTACGTAATATAGTGATTTGGAAGGATTGGACAACACGTAAAACAATCTGCAATGCAGATTTTAAAGAACGTCCAAGCAAAAGAAAATTACATTCAATACGACAAGCCGAGTACAGGTAATGTAATTTTGCTGATGCATGTTCTAGCGCTCCGTACTTACGTCTAGTGGTGATTTACTTACGGTTGGTCAGAATCGGGTGGTCAATAGATTTTGTTCAGCCAATGTGATGAACAGCACTCACAGACACTCCTATGACTGATAAAGTCCAAGTGTGTTTAGCCTGTATTTATACAGGCACCTATTCCCGTATATGCGCTGTCACTATCTATCTCTATCTCTCTCTTCAGAAAAACGCGCCGTCATAATTTCTCTCTCTCTCTTTTAAGCAGAGGATTCACCAGGCGCCCACAGTATGTAAACGTTTGCAGCGTTTACAAACGTCTGTGTGTTTGCAGTTTGGTTGTTTGGTTGTTTGGCTTGTCTCCATAAACCAATTATTAAAAAAGAAAGAGGAAACCTAAATTTTGGATATCGCATTTCAAAATATTTGAAAAAAAATGTCATTTGTCAGTAGAAGTATTTTAATTTGTAACTTTGCAAATTAGTCCAAGAATATATAAACGGGATACACATTGCAGAGATTGTGTTTCTATGGAAGTGAGATTCGCAATAACGCTTTTTTTTGTAAATTTTTGCTGTAGGAGACAGCTACAAAAGACTTATACATCTTTTTAGAATTCCGAGGTAAATTATTTCTAAATTAATTCCAGAATGGATAGAAACAAGTACACTGTTTATATAATTTAATTTTTTGTTCAAAACAAAGATTATATATGTTCATTCCAGCATATAACAATAATTATATTATAGTCTGCTACTGCTATTAATGGCGAAATGTTGCTATTTACGATAGTATTCATCGATGTTGATGTCCTGTTCAACTCACTGGCATTTTGTATTGTATTTTAGCATTCCGTGTAGTGTTTGCAATATATTAAAAAAAGGTACTATTATTTTAAATTGTATGTAATTAATGCACAGTTATTGTAACTGAATCTTGGGATACAGTTAATCTTATTTAATTTAATTAAAGATGCCACAAAGTTAATATGAGTGGATACAATTGGTTGCAAATTTTCAACAGAAATGTAATTTTGCATATGCGATTGGCGCAACGGACTAAAAACATGTCATTATATCCAGGGCCGGCGTTAGGTTTCTCGGGCCCCGGGTAAGTGATCTTAGGCCCTCTATCCCCCCCCCCCTCCCGCAGATATTTTTACTTTACACTTTGTTTTTGTTTTTTTGTTTTTTAAATAAATTCAGAACATTTTAATACAAAAATGTTCAAAATTATTGGTGCAGATTTTAAAATTTGTGTTTGGTTTCTATTTATTTAGGCACCCAGGCCGGCGGGCCCCCCTTTGGTGTCCCGGGCCCCGGGTACTTTTGCCCCGCTTAACCCCCCATAACGCCGGCCCTGATTATATCATGCCCCAGGAATAATTATTCTTTAGTATTGTTGTATTTGAATAGTTTTGTCTTTGCTGACAACTGTTGCCAAGTAAAAATTGCTGATGGAGGTGTTCTCAAGAACACAAACAAAGATCTACAAAATGGTCATTTCTATTTACCACCACAGGGATCATTGTTAAGGCATGAAAAGTCTTTACCGTATGTAATTTTGGGAGATAAAATTTTTGCTTTAAGTGATGATTTGATGAAGCCCTTTCAGAAATTTGACAAAAATATTCAATATAAATAATTTTTAATAATATATAGACCGGGTCGAGCCCGCAGAGTTGTTGAAAATGCATTTTGGATTTGTTCATCATTTTTCGTGTTTTAAGGAAGCCATTGTTTTAGAAACTTGAGAATGCAAAGCTAGCTAGCTAGCTATGATGGCTTGTATATGCATACACAATTTTTTTTTTTTACGATAAGGCAAAAGATCTAAGAAATTATATTGCCTGATATCTAAGTAGACGGGCGGGTTATTCTTGGCATTTGCAAAAGTGACGATAAACCATTATCTCTGCTTACTTCAAGAAGAGAGCCAAGAAAATCATCAACTAGTGCTTAAGAGATTCGAAATACATTTTCTACATACTTTTTGAATAATGGTACTGAACCGTGGAAAAGTGAATATGAATCAATTTTAATTTAGATGTTTCGTTGTACTTCATTACTTTTTCTTATATTAAACTAGGTGACCCGGCAATGCTTCACTATTGCTAGACCTGAGTACACATATAGGTTAAATGAATACATTTGAAAATTTGTGCTTAGTTAAAATTAGATATTTACATATAAATTTTAATTACTGCTTCATTAAATTTCAAATTCATTGGATATACAATGCTTTTGCTGATTATAGTAAGAATATATACAAAAAAATCTTTAGTTTCGTTTTGGAAATATATGCTGAACACAGAAAAGTTGCACGTGTAAATCAGTCTTAAGAGGAGTGAAAGGGGAGAGCAGGTGCAATTTTATAAACTAAATGTAAACATCATTTTCACTTATTTTAAAGCATATGTGTGCAAATTTCCTTTGATATCGAATAAAAGCTGTAGATTTTGTGTTGTCACAAAAACTTTAAAATAATTTTTAAAGTTCTAATTTCTTGGTCAGCGTTTGTCCGATCGGAATCGGATCAGTACTTTTAAACAGTAAATCTTGTGTACCCAGAGAATATCGCTATATACTTTGGTTAATTTCCACACCGTTTTCGAGATATTTGAAAAAAGAAAATGATTGGTTTGAAGGGTAAATTTTGCGTAATTACGGTGATGGGGAAAAGTGGGTGTTTTTTTTTTTTTTAAAAAAACCAAATGTATACATTATTTTTCTCTTTGCTTTAATGTACACACTAGCAAAGTTTCATTCAAACCGAATAAAGTGTAAAGAAAATTAGAAATTAAGACAGGAGGAAAAAAATAAGGGGTGGTAAACGGGAGAGGGATTGGGGTTTCATAAAACTAATGTGTATTTTCTCCTTTTTTTAGATTATACATGTGCAAAGTTCCATTGTAATCGGATAAAAAATGTGAGTTTGTATAATAATTAAAGGGTATGAAGGTGGAGACGGTGTGACTTTTGGATTTTTTATTTTGTTAGAAACCTCCATGAAACAATACATATAGTGCCAACTTCCAAAGTGATCGGTCAAATGGTATCGATTGTAGCTTTGTATAAAAAAATATTGTAAAAATTAAGGGGATGGAAAGGGGTTGGTTTTTGTGAACCAAATGTAGACAGTATTTTTTTTTTTGTTTTGAAGTATGCATATTCAAAGTTCCATTAAAATCGGGTAAAATCTGTGGGTTTCTATAAAGATCATTAGGAATTAAGAGGGGATGGGTAAGAGGAAAGATGGGTGGGGTTTGGCAAACCAAATGTAGACAGTATTTTTCTGTTTGTTTTAAAGTATAAGTGTTTAAAGTTTCTTCAAAATCGGGTAAAACGTAGCTTTGTACAAAAAACATTGGCAAAAATTAAGGGGGTATAAAGGAGAAGAGGGTTTGCGTTTATGGAAACCATATGTAGGTGGAATTTTTCTCTTTGTTTTAAAGTATACATGTGAAAATTTCCATCGAATCGGATAAAATATGAAGGTTTGTTAAAATTAAGATGTTAGGGGGAGAAGGGGTTGCGTTTATGGAAACCGTTTTGTAGACAGTATTTTTCTGTTTGTTTAAAAGTATACGTGTGCAAATTGTTATTGAAATAAAATAAAATAAAATTAAGTGGTGTAAAGGGAGAAAGAGGGTGGTTCTTCTGGATTTTTTTTTTTTTTTCAGAAACCTTCGCAGACGCGCGCTCAACAACTCACCAAAGTTTCATCGTAATCGGATGAACTGTATAGGAGTGCATAGAGAACAAAAATACAAACATTCATTTTTCTAAATATAGATTATATACTAATACAGACCCATCAAAAATAATTCCTGTCTCTACAGTTTCCTCATATACGTTTCTTTTGTTTTGACCTTTTTAAATGTTTTTTGCTAACATCAATTTTTTTCTATTAGGAAAGGAAATTAAAATCCAGTTACAAAATTATTTAATCCTGTACTATTCAACCTTGCCTATAAAAATTTAGCATAAAATATAGTTTAATTAGATAAATAATACTATTGCATTACTTACTTCAATACAGAGTAGTAGTAGAAAATATGAAAGAAAACAATTTGTAAAAAATACATTTACCTCACACCATCTTGTTCTGTAGTTTAACTTTTCCCCTTCTGAATGAGGAGAATAAATATTTACTTCGTCCTTAACAACATATCATTTGCAATTTCGCTCTAGGCGTCTTGGTTGTGGCAGGGGCGTAGCTACTATGGGGCTAGGCGGTGCAGTGCACCGGGGCCCTCACGCTCAGGGGCCCCCAAGCATATACCTCAAGGGGCCCCTAAGCGCACCTCTATGGGCCCTCAAGCGCAGTTTAGAGGGCCCACGAGCCTTCTGTCGTCAAAGGGGCTGTGCTCAGGGGGGGCCCCCAACCACTGCTCAGGGTCCCCTAAAGAACAATTCAAGGGACCCCATCCTCAGTTCAGGGGGCCCCTACCAGCACACAAAGAAAAAAAAGGTCGCCCGTCTGGCCTGAGGGCCCAAAATAAATTTTTTGCACCGGGGCCCTTGTTGACCTAGCTACGCCACTGGGTTGTGGTAATATTTATGACTTCTTTGCCTTATCTCCAGCTTTAATATATATGATTCAGTTAACAGCAAACACGTTTCCTATACCACTCCATTGATATATTATTTCTAGAGTTTACAATGACCGTAAAAGTAAAAATGATCAGACCACACTGCCCTTTGATCGTTTCTCCACAACGTGCCCTTTGCGCGCACCGACAACGATTCCTTTGTTGTGCCGACATTGGCCAGAACACCTGCGGTGTTCGTGCGCGCTATTCTCGTCTCCACCATGTGTTTGCAAACATCATATACGTTTCCAAACATTTTGTGTACATGATGGATCCGCAACTTTACTTTCTGTCTAGTTGAAGGAGTTGTTATGGATAACAATATTATACGCACAGCCAGTGGCGGATCCAGGATTTTGGTTTGGCGTGACTCTGGTTATTGACGGCTCCCATTTTGTCGGGGGTGCCCTTGGTGGTTTTTTGGGGGGGAGGGGGCTTCAGCCTTCTGCCCCCCCCCTCCCTCGATCCGCCACTGCGCACAGCAATAAATACTTTCATTAACACCTCACATCACTGGTGAATTGAGTCGGTCGAAACCTGAGTTTATGCACATTTTTGACGTCTGCAGTAACATAATCCGTAAGAGAAGTAATTTATGAGAAATAATTTATGGGTGCCGGGGGGCAAGGGGGTGCACTTGCACCCCCCTGCTATGAAAGTATACTGAAAAAGATTAAAAAACAAAAATTTTATTATTAAATTCACTGTTTGAATAATAACTTAAGGCGCCTAGCTTGTTGCCCAAATTTGTTCAACACCTTGTCGAAAGATTCACCATGCTTAGTTAATAAGTGTTATATATTGTCGCACATCAAGAGGATCAGGCCATGAAAAAGGTAAGACTGTTGCAGTGTAGTGGTTATGCTAAGAGACTGTGGGACTAAAGGTCGTGGGTTCGATTACAACAAGTCGTATAAAATTTTAATTTCTTAACATTGCGTAAACTGTTCTGGAATGTTCTTGTTGTGACTAGTGTTAATGTTCTAGAGCAGCGGTTCCCAACCTATGAATCGCGACCCACTGGTGGGTCGCGGAACAATCTAGGTTTTTGCCACAAAAATATATCTTTTACTTCATCTATTTTTGAAGAGGAACATTTGAAAGGCCCAAAACTCTTAACAGCTGAAGAAAACTCGCTAATAGAACTATCTTGCGATTCTTCTTTAAAGACAATTTTCGAGGTAAAATCCTTAATTTCCTTCTGGATGAATGTACAAGCAGAGTATCCAGAAATCTCTAAATTAGCTGTGAAGTTCTTGATGCCGTTCAATATGATATACTTGTGTGAACGAGCTTTTTCTACTTTATTGTTTTTGAAAAACAAATATAGAAATAAACGATGTATAGAAATTGTCTTAAGGTTAAAATGATCAAGTGTTAACCCTGATATCAACGCCCTCATCGGTAAACACCAGTGCCAGACATCTCACTGATTGTGAAGTTGTGTTTTATAATATTTTAAGCGTATTTTTCATTATCTTTGTAATAAAGCGGGAGGCAGCTGCACAAAGCATCACTTCAAAACCTCTATTTGCACATTAAAATGCCACTGATGTGCCAAGTCATATCTTGGTGGAAAACTCCTACAAATCCCATTTTAGTGGTTGACTGGTAAGTTTACCATTGTGTTTTCCTGCTCCCGGTCTTCCATATTTTCATACATTTGGGTGCAGTAAAACACAATGATAAACCTACCAATCAACCACTAAAATCGGGTGTGAAGGTGGTTTCCAGTGACTTGGTACTGGAAACCACCTTGCATGGCCAGTTGCATTTTAATATGCTGATCGATTTACTTGTAATTGTGGAATTTCAGCAGTGAACTTGATGAGAATATAGTCTGTGCAGACGCCTCCCGGTCTATAATATGTTTGTTGTTTTATGTATTATCAATTCTTGTTTTTGTAGATAGTATATCCTTTGTACGAATATTTGCCTTTTCGTAGGATAGGATAGATGATAGCGTATCTAGGTCATACAACAGTTCCCATTCTGATATTAGGTGGGTCGCGAAAATGTTTTTGCTTAAAAGTGGGTCGGGTACCAATAAAGGTTGGGAACCGCTGTTCTAGACTGTTCTTCATTACTATACTCCTTTCTAGCCGGAGTCAGACTGTGTATTCAATGTAACTTGGTAGACCGCCAGTGGGATCAGTGTCTTCGTGGGCGTATCTTTTTTCTTAATTGGTGCACACTTTGCACTGCATAGCCTTTTTGTTTTAATTCAGCTTCTATCTCTTCTGTTTTCACTGTTGGCGGTAATCCTGTTATTACTACCTTTAGTGGCCTGTCTTTTGGTAATTGATAAGTATAGAAGGGTATTCCATTTTCTTATAAAAATCTGTTAATAAACTCGTAGTCCAGTATATTTTCCACATGGTACTTCAAGGTGTCACCTCTGTATACAACCTTTAGGTTCCCTTGCAACTTCTCTTTAATTATTTGGTTCATTTGAATGAATTCTTTAACCACTCCGATAGCAATCGGTGGGAAGGTTTCCTTCTTTTGCTCTGGCTGAGTACTTGAGTTTTGTGCATTCGATGTCTCCTCTTCTTTCTTATTGCCCTGGTTTCCCAATGCCTCTCTGTTTAGAAATCTGTGTGTACTCAAAATGTCAGTACACTCCATATTATCTTTTGCAAAAGAACATACTGAACATTTCAATATTAATGCTTACATGCATAACTATAATAACAGGAATAAATATGGCATTCACAAAGGCTACAGGTCATTGTAAATATTACAGAAAGGGATAACATTCACTGGAACTTCTTTATTTCATATACTATAGAAATCAATAAAATGTCATCATGAAAAATTTCCAGCTTTAAATTGAGACTGGAAGAGTGTTTGCTTCAGAGTCCAATTTACTCTGTGAAAGAACTTTCTTCTAGGAATTTGATCACTAAAGATGGTTGAGAAAAAAATATTTGTTTGATATACGGAAGGGGACGATGACAAAATTATTCGCAATCAATTAAATGTTTTACAATTATTTATATTTTTTTTAGTGGGGTGGGACTGTTAAAACTTTTTACTAATACAGCAATTTCACTATATGGAAATTCCAGTAACATATAGTAACTAAACTGGAATGTTTTGTATTTGCAGTTAACAATAGAATCTGATTATACTAATGGGATATTAAGTAACTATCCGGTAATCAGTAGCTGGTAATTTTATTGGTTTGTTGCGGCGTGTACTACATTCGCGAGCTACTCTCACATGGGATAGAAGAGAACATAATATCTGTTTAGTCTAACGTAAGTATTGTATATATGTAGATGACATGACGAATGTTTTAAGTGTTCTGTGTTGCTCTTACTGTGTATAATGTATATGATAATGAAGGAGGGATATGGTGAAACCCAGTGTCAACCCAATTATGCCTAACTTTGTTGAGACGCAACATCAACAAAATCAAATTGCACTCGCTACATGCACGATGCGGAGGGGTTTGTGGTATGTAATGTTTAGGAAGAATTGGACTCGTCAGACCAACTACAATGCAGATTTTAAAGAACCAGCAACCAAATTAAAGTTACATTCAATACGACAATCAGAGTATAGTTCATGCAATTATGCTTCTCTATGTTCTATAACTCTGCAGTCACTTCAGGTGGTATTTTACTTGTGATTGCTCAAAACCGGACAGTGGGTAGTTCTGGTTTATCCAGCGCGATGTACAGAACTCACCGACACTTTTACGACTGATAAACTCCGAGCGTGTTTGGTCTGTATTTATTCATCTATCTCCTCTTATCAGAGAAACGCATTGTCATAATTTCTCTCGCTCTCTTAAACTGAGGATCCCCCAAGCGCCCAAAGTTTGTAAACATTTGTAGCGTTTGGAAACGTTTGTATGTTTGCAGTCAGGTGATTTGGCTTGTCTCCACCAACGAAATATTCGCAAACAACGATACTTGAGCGAAAATTTATTGTCGTTTCGACTGGTACTTGTAAATGTGTTTTTTTTGGATATCATATTTTTTAAAAGAAAAAACAAGAAATCGACGCGACTGTTTCGTGTCTTAATTTGAAATAGTAACTTTACTAACTGATCAAAGAATATGAAAATGAGATAAAATTTGCATAGACTGTATTTACGTGGAAGTTAGATTGGTAGATGAGCAATAACGCTTCACTTTTTGATTGCAGAAGATCCTACAAAATTCTCTCTTTTTAGAGTTTCGAGGCAACTTATTTCTAACTTAATTCTTGAAGTATATACAGCTATCACAGAAGTATTCAGAGAATAAATAAGAGAAGATATACTGTTTTGTATTATACACTCTATTAATAATCTTGTACCGAATAAAGATTTTATCTGTATAAGAATAAACAATAATTATATAACAATATATTTGGAATTTAATACATGTGAATAATGTCCAAGTGAGTTAAAGTTATTAATATATTCTGCTATTGATGACGACAAAATTTTGATTTTAACTGTGGAATTCACTGACGTCGACGTCCCATACAATAAATTTTGTATTGTTTTTTCAGCACTCTGTATAGTGTTTTCAATATGTGGCGGGAAAGTTATAAAAGAATGTGAGAAAATATGTTCTGTAAGCAGACCAATGATTAGTATCATTTGAATTAATATTTTCGTCATACTGTGCCGTATCTACGTTGAATAAGATGTTATTAAATAAATGCTATAACACTGACTGTGTTTGTTTGGTATAACTTTTTGATTTCAGAGCAATGTGCTCGCCATACAGGTCAGAAATATCACGTTTAGTACAACTACGCAATATATAAAAAGCTTCAACAATTCGAGGATCCGATTTGGTCTCAAGTTTACATTTCTTAATTTGAATAAAATTAGTCTCCAATGTAGGCTGTCGTTGGTAGTCTAAAATCACTGTCTCTCCTAAGTCATTGTCAGTAGTTTTTTGCATATTTCTTGACAACACATCTGTACCTCCAAAAGCTTCACCTTCAGCAGTTTGTTATTCTTCCGAGAAATTCAAAATGACTTCAGCTTATAAAAATGAATAAATGGCACCATTAATTTAAACTGTTTGTAATTAATTTATAATTAATGTAACTGAATCTTGTGATAGAGCTAATTTATTATTATCAATATTTTCAGATTCCAGAAAATCGTTAGGAGAGAGTACAAATGGTTGAAAACCTTGAAAAGCAATGGATTTTTCCACTTACAATTTGGGCAACAGATAGAAAACATGCCGCTAATACAATACCCAAGGAGCAGTGGAAATGAATATTTTAGTATTGTTTCACTTGCGTTGGTGGTTGCAAATTATAAATTTGTTTTTGCTGATATTAGTTGCCAAGGAAGAATTTCTTATAAATACACAAGTGTATAAATATCTACAAAATGGTCATTTGAATTTATCACGACCAGAAGCATTGCTGGCACATGAAAAGCCCTTACCAGATATAGCTTTTGCTTTAAGTGATAATATGATGAAGCCCTATTCAGGAACATGGCAAAAATCTTCAAACTAAGGAATTCTTAATAATAGAGTCGAGGCCGTTGTTGAAAATGCATTTGGGATTTTTTCATCCGTTTTTCGTATTATAAGGAAACCATTGCTTCTGAAATCTGAGACTCAAATTTAGTTCTGATAGCTCGTATGTAGCCACATAATATCTTAGGAAATAGCAAAACATCTAAGAAATTATATTGCCCTGAGGGTGCTTCTGATATCAAGATAGGTAGGTTATTTTTGGCACATGGGAAAATGATGATGAATCGTTATCTCCGCCTAGTTTTGAAAGAGTTCCAAGTTAATCTAGAGTTCAAGTAAATGGAAATATGTTTTCTACATATTTTTCGAGTGAAGGAACTGTTTCGTTGGAAAATAAATATACTACAGTTTTAATTTATATCTTTTGTTGTATTTCATTACTGGTTATTATAATAAATTACACTCCTGGTAATTGAAATAAGAACACCGTGAATTCATTGTCCCAGGAATGGGAAACTTTATGTACACATTCCTGGGGTCAGATACAACCAGGGCTGCCAGATTGTATAATTGGATACAAAACTTGTATAATTTGGTTACCTCTTGTATACTGTTTGTATAACAGATTGCCTTGTATAATTGGATACAAAAATGAGCACTTAAAAGTAAGGTACATTCCAGCACCTTTTTGAAAGTGTTTGCCCTTTGTTTCATCGAGTTGGCAACCCTTCCTGCATATCTATTTCCTTTTTGTTATTCAAAATTTATCAATTTATAAATTGTTTACTTTTCGTGGACTTTTTTTGCTCCCAGCACTTTCACTCAGGTATGTAATCAATGGATGACCCCTTTGTATAATTGGGTTTCATTCTGTATAATTTCAAAGAGTCAGCTGTATAAGTTGGCTGTACTGGCAGCGCTGGATACAACACATGATCACACAGACAGAACCATAGGCAGATAGACACAGGCAACAGAGCAAGCACAATGTCGGCACTAGTACCGTGTATATCCTCCTTTCGCAGCAATGCAGGCTGCAATTCTCCCATGGAGACGATCGTAGAGGTGCTGGATGTAGTCCTGTGGAACGGCATGCCAAGCCATTTCCACCTGGCATGGCGCCTCAGCTGGACCAGCGTTCGTGCTGGACGTGCAGACCGCGTGAGACGACGTTTCATCCAGTCCCAAACATGCTCAATGGGAGACAGATCCGGAGATCTCGCTGGCCAGGGTAGTTGACTTACACCTTCTAGAGCACGTTGGGTGGCACGGGATACATGTGGACGTGCATTGTCCTGTTGGAACAGCATGTTCCCTTGCCGGTCTAGGAATGGTAGAACGATGGGTTCGATGACGGTTTTAATGTACCGTGCACTGTTCAGTGTCCCCTCGACGATCACCTGAGGTGTACGGCCAGTGTAGGAGATCGCTCCCCACGCCATGATGCCGGGTGTTGGCCCTGTGTGCCTCGGTCGTATGCAGTCCTGATTGTGGCGCTCACCTGCATGGCGCCAAACACGCATACGACTATCACTGGCACCAAGGCAGAAGCGACTCTCATCACTGAAGACGACACGTCTCCATTCGTCCCTCCATACACGCCTGTCGCGACACCACTGGAGGCGGGCTGCACGATGTTGGGGCGTGAGCGGAAGACGACCTAACGGTGCGCAGGACCGTAGCCCAGCTTCATGGAGACGGTTGCGAATGGTCCTCTCTGATACCCCAGGAGCAACAGTGTCCCTAATTTGCCGGGAAGTGGCGGTGCGGTCCCCTACGGCACTGCGTAGGATGCGACGGTCTTGGCGTGCGTCCGTGCGTCGCTGCTGTCCGGACCCAGGTCGACGGGCACGTGCACCTTCCGCCGACCACTGGCGACAACATCGATGTACTGTGGAGACCTCGCGCCCCACATGTTGAGCAATTCGGCGGTACGTCCACCCGACCTCCCGCATGCCCACTATACGCCCTCGCTCAAAGTCCGTCAACTGCACATACGGTTCACGTACACGCTGTCGCGGCATGCTACCAGTGTTAAAGACTGAGATGGAGCTCCGTATGCCACGGCAAACTGGCTGACACTGACTGCGGCGGTGCCCAACCGCTGCGCAGCTAGCGCCCTTCGACGGCCAACACTGCTGTTCCTGGTGTGTCCGCTGTGCCGTGCGTTTGATCATTGCTTGTACAGCCCTCTCGTAGTGTCCGGAGCAAGTATGGTGGGTCTTACACACCAGCGTCAATGTGTTCTTATTTCAATTTCCAGGAGTGTAGATGCTAATAACTCAGAACCACTGGAAATAATTCTTACCTCCACAGCTTCCTCGTGGGAGTTATTTTTATTTTGAGCTCTATTAAGTGTTTGCTAACATCTATTTTAATTTAATTTAATTAATTGCAATGGAGCACAGGCTCCGGTGGCAATTTCCCTACACCCCCATCTTCCCCCTATCCTGCACCCACCTACATTTGCCCTCTACAAATTTTATCTGTAAATTCTTTCAACGTTTTCGGTAAATTATTCATCATTTCTCTTGGTAACTAATTCCAATCCCTGACACCCTTACCAAAAAAAGAGAATCTTCCCACATCCTTGTACCTGAAATCGAGTGCCAGCTTGTAGTCATGGTCATCTTTTCCTTTCCATGCACTACTTTTCATACCTACTGCAATATCTTTTCATGCCTCATCGCCAGTATACGCCCTGTACACACCCATGACCCTCCTCATGCTCCTCATGTCTTGCAGTGAATCCCATTTCAACTCCTTTATTCGATCAGGAAAGGAAAGTCTCTTAACCATTCCATTTACTACTTTACATCTCATCCAGAAAAAAATTTAGGATAACAATATACTTTTAACTAGATAAATGGTATTACTTCTCTACTTACTTTGAAACAATGTAACAGTAGTAAGCATAAACTAAAACGATTTGTGAAATTAGATAACTTTTCCTGTCACCATCGTGTTCCGTTGTTCAATTTTTCGGTTGGGAATGAAAAGAGCAAAGAAATTATTTTGCCCTTATAATATCTATTGCAATTTCACTCGAGGTGTCATGTACGAGTATTTTTATTTTGTTGTGGTAATGTTAATGACTACTTTGCCATATCTCCAGCTTTAATTTATATAATTCAATCAACAGCAAAATTTTCTTTAAATCCTATACCATATTCATACTATTTTTAGAATTTAAAGTGAACTTAAAAGTAAAAATGTTTAAACCTCACTCCACAAATTTGAACCCGTCTCCACTGAATTCGCATTTTGCTCCACGAACTAGTTCTTTCGAAGTATCGACATCGGTTGGAACGCCTGTAAATACATGTTGTGCCCGCTATTCACGTTTACACCAGACAAATTCTGACTTCCCAAACATCTCAAACGTTTGCAAACATTTTGCGCGCTTGGTGGATCCATACGTTTACGTTCTGCCTCGTTGAAGGAGTCGTGATTGATAATGATGTTATAAGCACAGCAATAAAGGGTTTCATTAGTACCTCACGTCACAGAGAATTGAGAATCGGTTATAACCTGAGTTTAAGCAGAAGTTTAACGCACACAGTAACATACTCCACGAGAGAAGAATATGAGAAAAATGGATTTTAAATGTAAAATTTTATTGTCCTCTGCCAAGCATCTCATAGTTTGTGGTTATTTTCATATATCAATTATATTTGAAAGTATAATACTTTGGAATGAATCGGGTTTTGAAAGTGAATGATTCTTTAGTATTAACCGTGTACTTTCATGATCTGAGTGTTTGTGAAAGGAGAATTTCGTAGCTTTTCTTTCGACTTTTTTTGTATTTCTTCCAACGATCAGTAATGTATTGCGTTTTATTTAATAAACCGAATGGGAAAGAACATATCTGGAACGTAGTCCAATACCCTGAGAGGTAGATAAATCCCATGAATGATTGGTGAAATTTTGATTAATAATCGGTATTTTGAAATTTCCTGTAAAAGGATCATTGTTATTATTACAGTAGATTTTTCTGCTCTTTATTTTCTTTTGTCTGCCATTGTCACCAAATGATTTTAAATTTTTAAGACGTTCTTAGCATTTTTAATCTTATTGTATTGTATTTCATTATTTTTTAGTTTTTGAGTACTTGTTTCCCAACATTTGCTAACCAGTAAGTTGTACCAGACATTATTTATGGTGACTTCAATAGTCAAGCTTAAATACACTGCAATAATCGATAATTCAAACCAGTACCAGATCTAGCGGGGGGCACTTGTCCCGTCCGGCAAACTTCAGGGGGGCGGCAACTAAAGGGGTGGCAACTTCAGGGACGGCAATTTCAGGGGGCGGCAACTTCAGGTGTGGAAACTTCAGGGGGTGGCGAAATCGAGTTTAAAGGGGAGGTAAATGGCACATTCCTTGGGCGGCGACCTTTTTTTAAGAAAAAACTACAGCCTCGCCGGCCACGTTCATATGGCGGCAAAATCAAAGAAGAGCTCTATACTGCCCTCGGCGGTAAATATATGTTTAAAGGGAAGGCAGTCTCAAGTTTTTGCTTGACTCTATAAATTCGTAGATCCACCATTGCTTCAAACCTGCTGCGGATCTAGGAATTTTCCGAGTGGGAGCAAAAGCTATGAGATTGCCGCCCCTTCAAACATTATTTTGCCGTCCCCATTGTCGCCACCAGGTGAGAAAGGTGAGAAAAATTACAAGACTTTAGATTCTATTTTCGTTAACGGTTTTGACACTACCAACTTAAATGGATGGACTTACCGTAAACTGCTTTCAATTCTTATCCGCTGTTTGTGCACCTGTGATGTTTGGTGCCGCTATTTGTCGAGTTATGCATCTGGCTTACATAATGTGTTGTCTGGTTCTATCCAGTCACCTATCATGCTGTGCTTATCTGTTTATGTACGATCTCTCAACAACCTAACTCCCCCCGTCATCTCCTTCTCATACAAACTTTGCTCTCACTTTCTATTCCTTTTTTTTTTAACAAATTAGTCGTGTTTTTTTAAAACATGATGCTCTCTTTTTACTAACATTTCATCAAAAGCTCATTTCATCATCAATTTTAATATATAATTATTTTATATTTTATGTGTCTATTTAAAATTCCTTTTATTGCACTACATTACACATGTTTTAATTTTATTTCTATAATTCCCCAATCCCAAACTTCACTCGTACAATGTGATGAGGGTTATATATACATTTTCAAAAAGTTCTCACTCCTATGCCAATATATGATTGAATAAGGTTCCCAGTTTAGAAGTAATTTTTGTTATACTAATCTGTTTCGGTAGTCCCTTGCTTCAGCTGTCTATTGTAATTTTACTTTCATAATAACCGATTTTGCTTACTAATACTATATTTGTGGTATTTTATTTCGATATTTATTCTACCGTTATTAGAAAGCCGGACAGGCCCGACTGACAGTCTAATATTTATGGTATACTTTGTTTTTGGTGATGGAAATCCGCTGCCTTTATAAACGCCCCCAGCATGAAACCAACCCAAGGACGAAAATACCAGAAGTCAAGCGCGAAAGGAGAGGTAAATCCGAACCCCTTCCCTTTCCCATTTTTGAATAGTGTTTATGTATTTTTCCTCATGCCACTGAAGCGTTAATACTGATATCTTTTATGCACTATATTTTTTTCTGTGAAATGAGAGGAGAAAAATGGTATAAAAAGTTGATGTGGGATTTTTATTTTATCTTCCCCCTCCCCCATCCCCTTCGTTTAAATGAGATTCGAGGAGATTTAGCTGGACCCTCCGCCCCCTATTTCAGCTCACGTAATTAAAGGATTCCATTTTTTTATACTGTATATCTGTTCCGCCTTGTGTTGTGTATTCTCGCGGTTGAATTTCGTTTTTCTGCCTGTTAATACAAATTTGTGCTTATCTTTTTACAGATTTTGTTTACAGACTTCTTTCGTTGTGTAACGGGTTTGTTGAAATCATTTAGGCGTCTGTTGTATTGACTGCCTCGTTTTACGCCTCACTATGGCAGGGGTGGCCAACCCAAATGATCTGGCGGGCCACTTTGGAAGCGCATCATAATTCCGCAGGCCGCATGTAAAATTATATATCCCCACTAGAGACTTTTTTTTGGAGTGAAAAATTGTGTTTACTACGGGAGTGTACAGGGCGTATACTGGCGATGAGGCATGGAAAGATATTGCAGTAGGTATGAAAAGTAGTTCATGGAAGGGAAAAGATGACCACGACCATAAGCTGGCACTCGATTTCAGGCACAAGGGTGTGGAAGATTTTCTTTTTAGGTAAGGGTGTCAGGGATTGGAATGAGTTACCAAGGGGAATGATGAATAACCTACCGAAAACGTTAAAAGAATTTAAAGTTAAAATTTGTAGAGGGCAAATGTAGGTGAGTGTAGGATAGGGGGAAGTTGGGTGTGTAGGGAAATTGCCACCGGAGGGTGTGTTCCATTGCAGTTAAATTAAATTAAATTCTTACATGTAAACATAGATAATGTAATAATAATGATAGTAAATGCACATTGTAAAGAAATATATAACTCTAAAAATGAAATATAGAAAATATTTTGTAATGGTGTGATGAATCTCGCGGGCCGGAAAAATGTTCACCCCCTGGTCTATGGTGTGAAATTGAATGGTGCATTATTTTGCTGTGTTTCTCAATCAGCTGTCAGAAGAATTGTCTGTCAAGCGATTTGTGGAAGTATTATCTACTTTTAGCACTTCACGAATTTTCTTTAATTTTGTTCTATTTAAGTCAAATTCTTCTGCCATTGGTTTGTTCAAGGAATTTGGTAATCTCTGATCATCACCAATCTTTTTCTTTAACGAGTCTGTTTTTACAATTGTAATCTGATCCTCGAAGTAAATTCTTCCATTCATTCCGATTTCTTTTTTGAGATTTTGTAATAAACAATAAAACGTCGTCAAATGTTTTTTCCCAGATGGTCGATGAACGGTAGCTTTTAGGCCCGGTCAAACAGAGCGCGGGCAGCGCGCTCGTGCTGGGAAGTCTGCCCGCAGCGGGCACTGTATTACATTGTATTGGATCAACCATGCCAGATAGAAAGGCGGGCAGAACGCGCGATCCAGTCCCGGGCAGCGATCAGGTTGTGCGTGCACACAGATATCGCGCGATCACGTCAAGATGGCGAATGTCGAAATAGAGGAATTAATTAATTTGGTGCGAGAAAAAGATTATTTATTTGATTCACGCCATTCCGATTACGAAAATAACAATAAAAGTGAAGTTTGGATTGAAATTGTAGAGAAAATGAAAGAAACTAGCCACTGCTATTTGCATTACTATTTATTTATTTAAAACATTTAATTTAATTTATGATTTGAATTACATTATATACATAATCATTATTTATGAACCAAATCTCTGGTTAGTCGGCATTGTATTTGAGAACGCCGTTCTGGACAGATCTGGACTATTTAATATTTCATTATTTGTGATACCTGCAGCATTATTACATCGAAGATAACTGGGCAAGCAGCATTGTGGTATGACAGTCACCCACAGTGAATATAATTAAATAAATTAATTAATATTCAGATTTTCTTTAATAATATTCAATTTTGTAAGGTGTAAATATCGTAAATAATAGGGATATTGCATAGGTAAATAATTGTATATTAAACCCGGGCAGCCAGAGGTATCATTATTATAATTTTAATTTCTGCAAAACTTGCTGCTCAGTAACGTAGTGAATATGGGAAGCTGGAACTGCCATTTTCGAACGGTCGAGAGCGGGACAATAGCTGGGTCCCGCGACTTAGCGGCGCCGACGCTCACAACAGCGCTGGTCCGTTAGACGGGGCGGTGAACTCACCCCTCTCCGCTGCATGCTCGAGGTCAGGCAGAAAGTGCGCGAACGGAGACAGCGAATGCTGGCCCCGATATAAAACACGTGACGACGGACATGTATCGATGACCAATCGTGAACGTTTATAGGGGTTCCCAAATGTTAATTCAAGGGGATTCTGTTACATGTGGCGAGTGGGAGACAACTTTGCCGAAGAAGAAGAGAAGAGGCCATTTTGAGGACACTTGCTGCCGGGACGAGCTACTGTACAGATGTGTCAGCCGACACGCTCTCGTCCGGTGATCACTGTCTAGTTCTGATCACTCTCTTGCTCTGGCAAGTGAGAAGTTGTATGGCATGCCTGCCATTACCTGGAAGCTGTTGTAGTAACGCGGTCGTATCCGCTAACCTGGCTTTCACAGCTGCAGTGGCACTGTGCGTGTCACACCTCATCACGGCGATGCATTCATGGTAAAGTGCCGGACGCATACGGTCACAATTCATTGGGTTTTGACGAGACTTGTGAGCCCTTAAGCGGCACTGAGATAAGATTCTGCTCCCGCCACAAAATCACTGAGCTAGCTGATTTTATGTTTCATTGCAAATTCCAAGCATCTTGCTAATTGTAAATTCAAGACGATGCTTTTCTTTAACTTTATATCGCGCACCTGTGATACTCCTTTGTTGTAATAAATGTTAGCTTCAATTTGATGGCCTATGTTGCCACTTTGATAATATGTTAACTTTGCTATTTGTTGAAATATTTAATTCAGTTTTGTATTTGCTTTTCATCGGCGGATTGTAAACGTCGGGTATTGCTTGTTTTTGTGGTCTTTGAATATGTTTAACGTAAAGTTAACTATTACCCGGCCTTGTATAAGCCATAAGAATAAATAAATGGGATATTATTTTGTGTACAATATTCATGGTTCTAGTTCCATCTAGTTCACCATTTTAAATCATATTCATTTTAATAAATATTTTAATTAATAACAAATCCCCCCTCCCTTTTTATGCAACTACTTTCCACGAAGACCCCCTCCAATACAGCATACAGATTTAACAACATGAATTATAGTTTCAAGTTCCGTCTACATCCACTTATCGGCTAATAGGCCAAAATCATTTTCAACGAAACATCGTTTATTAAATATTTTCTTTGATCGTCTCTCGGAAAAGGGCGCATTAAATAAGTCTGCAGTGCATAACCTTCGTCGGCTACAAATACGAGCGACGGGGATATCCATACCTGGCAATGCTTTCGAAGATAGAATAGTTTCACAGTGAACGAATTCAGAATAAAAGGAGAAATTTTGAAAGATGCTACTGTCGCTGTCCGGCCGTATCTGTCAATATCAACTACAAGGAACTTGTAAACTGGATCAAAAAATACCCAGTAAAACTATGGGAAAAAGTAACAAGAATAGCTTGAGCCAATGTTGTTAGGACATTTTATTTTCACATATTTTCCGTTTACACTTTAAATGTAATTCGGAAAGTGCCAAGGTACTCTGAACCCCTCCTCAGAGTTTTTCACACATCATCTGTCGGAACAGGTAAATATGCAAGTTGTAAAACGTCCCAGCTATTATGCTGGAGACAGTCTTATTAGTGATCCGGAAGGAAAAAGCGAGTCACCTGTGGCCAAATACTGTGATCATTTCGCATGACGCTTGTTCCCCACACTGGATCGCTTCGGTCAGCCCGCGCTGTGTTTGACATCGTCAGAACGCGGCGGGCACCCCTTGTTTAGCACGCGCACGCTGCCCGCGCTCTGTTTGACCGGACCTTTAGAGTTTGGCATTCGGAACGTTGCGGGCTTGACACTCAACCCGTCATCTAGATTCCGGTTTTCAATAATTTTCCTTAATCACTTCAGACAAATGGGCGGTGGTTTCTTGAAAGGTACATGCCTGGCTTCCTTCCCGTTCCTTGCCCAATGTCATTTTACTGTTCTAGAGACCAGTAAGTGGATAAGCCACAAACCTTAATTAACAAACAAATTTAGTCTTCTTCCTGCCACAAAATAAACGTGAACACTCTAATTAATGAAGTCCACATAAAATTAGTATAGCCAACATAAACCACAGTAACTAAAAAGCAATAAAGCTGTTTTATGTGCCCTCCATTTCCAATAACTTACAGATTATCTTTTGTTCCCAGATTGCAGATAAGGGGAGAGACGAATATTAATCTAGTACAAACTGCTTACGATATTACGAAATATCTATTCAAAACCGGACTCGACGTTCTCCAGTACACAAAGATCATTCACGTCAGCGATCGTCCAGCCAAATCGTTCCTTTACTAGAAATTATCAATTGAATCATCCAGGTTTCAGAACGTTGTAGGTAAATATGATCTCCAGACATCTTTGCTTTTCGAAACTTTACAATGAATCTATTGTCGATTACGGAGTAATTCCATAAACTAAATAAAAAGTGGATTCAGAAATCGTGCAAATAGTAAAACAAACAATATAGACCAAACAAAAAGTTTTCATTGCCATGTGCCCGGAAGACTTGGCTTTTGTGTATTTGTAAGTTTGATAAAACAACACATTTAAGGTATTTATACAGATTTAGTAAAACATGGCATGCATTGTGGCCAGGTCACCAGAATTTTTTTTATTCTAAATAAACTATCTGTAACACCGATAGCAACTATAGTGTTTCGGAAGGTGAAGTGAATATACACTGTAAAGTGTACACGTAGCTCAGAGCAAGACATAACCATTTGTCCCCGCAAAAACAGGAGACTTTGTCTATTTTTACAAGAATTGTTTTTGTAAGATGTTTATAGTCTCTACCCAATTCCTTACGTATGGTGTTGCGCCACTGTCGAATTGGTGGTTTGTTCCTGTATCACGTGACAATCATGGGTGCCAACTTGAGGGTTTCCCCCTAAATTTAGGGGGTATACACGCATAATGGGATTTTTTTAGGGGCTTTATAATTTTAGGGGAATTTTTAGGTTTTTTTTAGATACTTTATGATTTCTTGTATTTATTTGTTGAATATTTAAATAGCGACATCAAATCCTTGTACAGATCCTCGTTACTAACAATTCAGACTTCTCTATGACTGAATATATTTTTCTGATCACAGAATAAAATATTTGTTTTGAAAAAAGCATAGACTCGGTATTTAATGTTTACCAGAGACATATAATTGTTTCGGTTCCCTATGGAAATACTTTGGTTCTGGCGGCAACAACCAACGTGCAACAATGTAGCCGTTATTGTTTAGTTATTTCTGGTCGAATTAACTGTTCTGTTGTGTGTATGCTGTAAGTGCAGTGTGTCGACAAACAATTTGTTAATCATCACCGAGACCATTAATGCTAACAGAGATACTCAAAAAAATTTAAGGACTCAGCAGAACCCGATGGCTCGCCCGCAATTAACACAATATTAGAGCAGTGGGACGAACTAAAGTTGATCTTTTCAATTGCCAAGACTGAAGACAAATGTTACATGGCAGAACAGCTTCACTATATTATGAGGAGACTACCATTAAAGCTTTATTGATTTTTCTGAAAAATTGAAAAGTGTGATACAATTAAATATACGTTTTCAAAGTGACAATGTTGAAGCCACTAAATTATGTGAAGGTTTATTTTTATTGTACAAAAACTTGCTAAAACTTCTTGTTGTACCTTCACGATTGGATTGTGAACTCATGGAATTCAATTTCCAGGAACATATAATGGATATAACATCAATGTATTTCGGCTATGATTTTCAAAACATATTACAAGAAATTGAAGTAAATGACTTATTAGACGTTAGAGAAAGATGTAAGAACTTTTTATGTAGTCTAGTAGAACACAGGGGCGTAGCTACAATGGGGCTAGGCGGTGCAGTGCACCGGGGCCCCTACGCTATGGGGCCCCCAAGCATACCTCTGGGGGGGCCTCCAAGCGCAGTTCAGAGGCCCACGGGCCTTCATGGCAAACTGGCGACCTTTTTTTCTTTTTTTAAAAAAGCTCTACAGTCGTCAAAGGGGCCCCTGAGACACAGGAAGCCACTCACTAAGTGTCCTCTCACTGCTTAGGGGGCCCCCAACGACTGCTCAGGGGGCCCCTAAGCACAACTCAAGGGCCCCCTCGTTAGCTAAGGGGGTCCTTACCAGCAACACATAGCAAAAATAAAGGTCACCCATCTGGCCTTAGGGCCCAAAATAATTTTTTTGCACCGGGGCCCTTGACCTAGCTACGCCACTGGTAGAACAGAACTAAGGATTGCAATCCCGCGGGATTTGTGCCAATCCCGCGGGATTGGTGCAAACAGTTTTTTAACGCATATATTTAAAACATAGTTACTTAAAACGTTAATAAATTAAATAATACTTTAATTAATAAATAATTTGTAATGTTAAATGATAAAAATTAACAGTTAACAATATTTTGATTGGCAAAATGACATTAAAACTTTTTAGCGTGTCTTAAGTGTATTTCGAGGTTTTACATTTTTGTTTTTTAATATAAACCAATTTTTAAATAAATAATAAAAATGGAAAATAATGAGTCTTAGGTATTATGTACCTTACAATACATCACGTAAGTTTAAAAATATGATTTACTTAGTGGTCAAGTTACCAGAGTTTTTTAATTCTAAATAAACGTTCCACAACACCGAGAAAATCATTACATTTTACAAAGTGAAGTGAATATACTCTGTAAAGTGTAGACTTGGCTCAGAACAAGATTTCATTTCTTTTTGTCACTGCACAAGCACGAGACTTGGCCTTTTTTTTGCGTGATTCATTATAATATCTCCTGATTCCTTGATTGATATTACAGTTGATTCAATGTTATTAAAAGAAACTACTCACCAACACGTAAACTGTCAAGTATTTCAGATTTACTTATGTGGCGTAACGACGTTTTTAGAGTGGAAATTATTATTTTTTAGTAAGAAAGAAGACTTTCTCGGCAAATGATTCCAGTGAAGTCGTCATAGGTAGTATCTCCCGATTTCATTGCAAACACACGAAATTAAACACTTGAGGAAGACGGCGGAAGCAGCCGTCGAAGTGTGGTGTTCCTACAACACAATTCGTCGATACACCCGTGAAAATTTCATTATAACTTTTTTTTATCTTTAGTGGAAATAATAACAATGAGAAGAGGGATTAATCGAAAGCCTGACCGGCACATGTAAGCGTCAAAGAAACGCATTGAGGCAGCGGCCAAAACAACAATAAGTCAAAGGATATACAATTTCCATTTGATAGCTGTTAAATAAATAGGTACGCGATCGTTAAAATTACGACAATATTAATTTCATATCAACGAATAATCAAATTTTCAGCCGCAAATTAGGAAATTGTCACAATTACTTTATCTGCAAATACAGAAAATGGGAATAATGAAACCATGAATAAAAAGCTGTAACCGTGTAGTTGAGATAACGTGTGCGACACTTAAAAAATAATTATATAGTTAGAAAATCGTACTAAATACGCACCATAACTCAAATTACAGAAATGTGTACTGGAAATAAAGGTAAGTTTTGATGAATACGTAAAAGTGTATTTATTTAATTACGAATGACGAGGGTTGACAAAAACAAACGCTTTTTCACACGAGTCAAATACCAACTGCAAGGGTACAAGCAAACAGTGCAAAATATCCGATAGAGACCGAGTGGGGCAGCGAGTAACGCAGACTGACACACGTTTCCGCCGGATTTTGCGGATTGCGGATCCGCTTAATTTTGTGCGGGATCCGCCAGACTGTCTAATGATGCGGGATCCCGCGGAATTGCGGAATCCCGCTTTGCTGGATTGCAATCCCTAAACAGAACCACAAACGGCTTCCAGGAAATTTAGCAATATTGAAAATGGTTGCTGATTTGCACCCAAAGATTGCTACACCTCAAGTTAAACCTGACATAAAAAAATAAATTACATTCAGCGGACTCATATTTATGGCAACAAAAATGACATTGAGTCAGAGTGGTACCATTTGAGTAATAAAACATGGTTTAATACTTCCACTTCAGCTGATTTTCATTCAGAAGTCTACGATGATTGTGATGCAGCTGGCTGGAAACGTTTTGAAAACGTCTCAAAATTTGGCCTACCATTAATTACAGTTCCAATTTCGAACGCGAGTGTTGAACGAGCCTTTTCGATATATAATATTGTTAATAATGAGTTGCATAATAGGTTACTGTATCTATTGAAATGCTACAAAGTGTGATGATGGTCCGATTCACATTGCAACGAAATGGTGGATCTTGCGTAACATTTAATCCTTCTACTAAAATGTTAAGTTTGTTTAATGTCAAATTGTATAATTTGAAAAACTATATACAATCAGAACAAAACGACGTGGTGTTCGAAATACTGAATATTTTGTAAATATAAAAGATCTTGCATAACATTTAACCCTTCTACTAAAATGTTAAGTTTAAATGTCTGATCTTAAAAACTCTATACAATCACAACAAAAGGAAATAGTGTTAGAAATATAGAATAATTTATAAATAAAAAATATTAATTTTCAAAATATAGTATTTATTTTTTAGGGGTTTTTCCAATTAATTTTGGCGATTTTGGGGGTTTTGGCTTAAGTTTTAGGGGTAAAAATGTTTTTGAGTTGGCAACCCTGGTGACGATAATGTTCTTTCGGGTCAACGGCGGTTGAGTCAAATGCGGCAGTATTTGTATATTGTCTCTGATTTGTGCTCACTGACAAATGCGTTGCAACAATTCGTTCCCATGGAGGAAGGAAATCCTTCCTCCATGTTCGTTCCGTCGCTCACACCTTCTCTGGAGTAGCAGACACTTTGTCGCATCAATTCTCTGCTGAACCGAGTGCACCGGAAAGCGGGGAAGGAGTGGATACACTAAGCAACTGTGAGGAAGGCCTCATGTTGGGACTACCACAACAAAAGACGTATCGCTAAACACCAAAAGTAAGTGCAATTTTGCAACTTAAAATTTGTTCACCTACTTTTTAATTTCTTTTCGAAATATACAGCATTTTACGACTTAAGAGGGGTGTAAAGAGTCTCCTCATTACACTATCACAGTTAACCATCTTAATGTCATATGAAGGATCAATCCATTCTGTAAAGTATCTTTTATCTCTTAGAAACATCATCCCCCCAGGCGGCTGGACTATTTTCTTATGCTAGACACATCAGTCAAGTATAAATTCAAGTTATAATTGTTGTAGTGGCTTTCAATTACGGAATCGAGAATGATACAAAGAGAATTCTCATTTTACATTAATCTAATGTTTTGTTAAAATCACGAACTTGTTAAAAATTAAATTTTCATTTTGAAACCAGTCTTGTTGAAGATCAGAAACAACGTGCTTAAATCGTCTCCTTCTCAGACTTGTTTATGTTGTATATTTTATGTAAGTATAATTGACTGGTTAGAACTATCAGCATAAAAAATGTGTATTGGATAGGAGAGTTAAAACATACTGAAATTAAATTTTTAGAATGCTGGATATCAGTTAAATATCTGTTAAAAATAAGTTTCTGTAGTAGTCAAATAAATGTCTACCTCAGACAACATTAGAAGTATTAACAAATTGGATTTATTAAAAGCAGAATTTGCATTAATATTTGAGCTGTTTCACCCGCCAGTCATTGCGAGGCGCTGCGCATTGGATCAGGGAGGTAAAACGGGACCGGGCACAAGGCAAGGGATGGTTCCCAATCTCCACGTCATAAACTAAATATTTCACAAACAAAAATACGCTTATCTTACAGATGCAAAACACTATAGGCTTTTTTTAAAAAAATAAATAAATAAAATGCTCCAGACGTAACAAGTCTGGTTATAGTAACCTCTGTTTCTCATGAGTTACATTAAGTTGCCTGAATAATCCGGTGCCTATCGCACCTAACGAGGGGAGAAAAAAAAAACAATTAAAAAATAAAAAGATGAAATTTTTACTTTTTCATATAACTACGGTCCTAGTAATTTATTTTCTTTTAGTTAGTGATCTTTGATTCGGTTCGTAGCCTCTCTTCTAGTAGAACTCAGACCACACGTGGAAAACTATTTACTGTATGGCATCGGGGCTTAAAAAATACAAAACTTTTATACTTTGTCTTTTAAAACCTGTGGTATTTTACACTTGTGTTGTTCCACTATTGCTATCAATTCTTGCCTGCTAAGGCTAAGGCCACACTTGCGTTTTTTTCACGCAGGATTTGAACGTGAAATCCCGCGACAATATGAACTACATTGAAGTATATGAGGCCGGCCACACTGGCGTAATTTCACGCAGCGGGAAGTGGGAGAGAGCCGCGTGTTCAAGGTCGCCCGCAGCTGAACGCGCACCGGCCCATTTTTCAGCGGGATTTCACGCTGCAGTGAGTGGCCACACTTGCGTTAAAAACACGCCGCGGTGACACTCTTGTTTGTTGCGTTCTAATTGTTCTCATTATGGATTGCGTAGATATTAGCTTGCCATACACTAGCGTTCTTTCCCGGCGTTTTATAATTTCACGCTCTTTCCTATCGGATGGGCGAAGGGAAAATAAGTCCGCTAATACTGGAAGTACAAAAATATCCCTGTTTGTATGACCCAAGACATTCGGATTATAAAAACAGAGATATCAAGAGGATTTCATGGACAGCAGTGACTTCTGCCGTTTTGGATGGCATGTGATTTAGAAATAAAAGCAAATTTAGGTAAGTTTACTCATATTTTAATAAACATTGTGGATGATATTATACAGAATTATGCAATGGTTTACTCTGAATTAAGTTAGTTGGGGAGGTTAACATAACTATTTTGTCACGGCAATTCTCCTTATGCAGAACAGAAGTAATCAGCAAAATGATCTCTAACAATTTTTCCATGGTTATTCCCTCTCGTTCCGTAAGCAGGAATGCTTACCAGTGTACATGACAATGTGTCATCGAAATTGTAACCGTCATGCTTTCTTACATGAAGTTGTGGAACTCTGTTCATAATTTCGAGAGCAGTCTAGTTGACAAGCAGCTGAACCTTTAAAAACTGCTGGTATGTGCACGCGCGGGATAGGCTGCGTGTTTTTACGCGCGGGAAAAACACGCAAGTGTGACATAGTCTGCGGGATTGCCACTTGCGTTTTTTTCCCGCTGGGTATCGGCGTGAAAAAAACGCAAGTGTGGCCGTAGCCTTAGAATTATCTGCCTGAAGTTACGAATAATTGCAGAGAGTTTTCCTCATTACGATTTACTGAAAGAATCAAAATTCTTTCCGTATAATCTCCACCGTAAAAAAATAGTCACTCTTGAGATATGCAGTTGATGCCAGTAATTCTGTTCTTCTTATCTCATGACTTGAATTGCAGATTGAATTTTAGTAAGTTTACACGATTAATTAGTTAATCATTGACAGATGTCCTTTGGAGTATTTGTTTACAGATTGGCTTGACCCAGTTGGATAATGGATTACATGCTTACATCCATCTCAACTGTTATCTAGTGGCACGAACTCTGCTCAGAAATCAGGCCCTTGAACTTGTCCACAATGCGTCAAAAAGCAGTGCTTCGTGATAACACTTGCTTAATAGGATCAGCTATCGTCTGGAGATGCAGTTCTGGATTAGCCCCACATAACAGGAGTTAGCAAATGCTACGGGCCTAGCGCCTTCCGATGGGGCATCGCGCTCCTATTTATTTCAAAAGTTACTTTGACTACTAATTTTGAATAAATATTTCACCTGAATTACTCGGTTAACTCGAGATTTGTCGAAGATTTTGCACCAAACTTAGCACTCTGTAGTTTCACTGTTCTAATAACGGGACCTTGAACTGTGGCTCTGGCAAAGACCACTGCTGCTTACGTTCCTAAGTTGCAGAACAAACTGTCCCATTAGCACAAAAGCGTACACTGCCTCCGCACGAACTTACAGTTGTAATCGTCGCCAACATAGGTCGAAAGTAATACACGATTGCTCACAAACACTGGTTCATTAAGAGAACTTAGTAGTTCCTAAAAGTCATCTATAATTGCACATATAACTTTATGTGATATCTTAATGTACAGCGTTATTTATTGATATACATTTGAACAAATGTAAAATTTCTGACGAAAGCTAAAGCATGTCGGCCGAAAGCTTAGGAAGCCAAATAAATAACTCGGCATTTCCAGAAATTTATTTTCGCACAAATTTTCTGTAATAATTTTTTTTTTTTTACAGCTCGTTAAATTACAGATTAAAAAATATTATATGAGGTCTGTGATTAACTTTGTTATTAATTACAACGGCTATTAACCACTGCACGGATCAAAGTGAAATAGCATGTTAGTGCTTTCGATCAAAAACTTCGCATAAGTTTGACAGATAATATTGTAAACGATGACTTAACTGCATATGATCAGCTTACCTTTTTCGCTGTTTTAATTGTTTCATTCTTTATTATTCTTAATTCTGATAGAGCATATATCCAGTAGTAATTTCTGTATGCCTAAGAGCATGTATTTCACGAATTTTTACATTAATTTCTTTCAGTATTCGAGGCAACTTGTTTAGCATATTTCTCAATTATCCATTCTAGCCTCCAATTCCCTTGCTGTAAATAAAATTTTTCCATTCTTTGTGTTTGCAATCAAGTGTTAACTTATGTTCATGGTAATATCTTCCCTTTTACTTACTGTACCCATATCCATCCTAACACAATCAGCACTCTCTTCTTTACTGTAAAAGACAAACTGTATTATCATATATATTATTTCTATAAGGTATTTTTTTGTCACAAGCCTGTATCTTCCTTCATACTTACCAGAAATCAATGAATGAGGTGTCATTTTAAAGCTTATGGTCTCCACTTTGATCACATCATATTTTAAGAAAGAAAGTTTTCGGAATTCGACCCTAAAGGGCAAAAATGTTAATATGTCTAAAATGCTGTTTTGTGTGTTACGGGTCATTTATCTCCCTGGATACATATTAGACTTGCGCATAATTGTTCGCGAAGGGGAGCGCTCAGTTTATTTCGCAGCTCCCTCGCGATCTAGTTCGCTCTTTTAGTTCGTTAGTTCGCGTCTCGAATTCAGAGAAACAGATCGTTCGCTCGCCTTGCTACCGCTACTGCACGCGCTATTTTGTTTGTTAAGTCAGTTTTATTAGAACATAATAATTTTTTGTCGTTTCTAAATGGAATTTAATATGACCTTCTTAACAAAAGTTATTGCTTAATTTATTTATTTATTTTATTTATTTATCAATCTTGTTCCATGGATCCCTGCTGAGGAAGTACCTCTGGGATGTGAAACATGTCATTGTTGATACATATACACATAATATGAGTCATATCATAGTAAATATATATATATATATACATATTTTACAAATACAAGAAATAATAATAAACATACATTTTTGCAACTGAGTTTTGCTAACGTCATAATGAGTACAATTAATTATTTTCTTCAAATTCTTGAATGGAGTAGAAGGAGTTGCCAATAAGATAATCTCTAAGTTTTTGTTTGAATACATCTTTATTATCTGAAAGCTGTTTTATACGATTAGGTAGTTTATTAAACAGATGTATCCCAGAATAATTAACTCCTCTTTGTACTAATGACAGAGATGTTTGTGTTTTATGCAAGTTATTTCTGTTTCTTGTATTGAAACTGTGTACCTGTGAATTAGGTGTAAACAGGTTAAAATTTTCTATGACAAAGCTCATGAGAGAATATATATACTGAGAATACATTGTAAGAATATTGAGTTTCTTAAAGAGTTGTCTGCAAGAAGTTCTTGGTTTTACCCTACACAGAAACCTAATAGCTCTTTTCTGTGCTATGAAAACTTTTTTACTTTGTGAAGAGTTTCCCCAAAAATAGCCCTTTCAAATTACATTAGCATGAATAGTTGGCGCCGATAAACCAAAGTGCTCATTGTCCATTACACAAATGGGTAAATTGAATAATTGTGCTGTTTTTACTATTTACTTTACATGCATTTGTAGAATATTAATTTCTTAAATGGATTTGTTTATTAGTTCATGGAAGAAACATTACTTATAAAAGGCGCTAATGATCCTGCCGTCGACGCGCCCTTAAACCCCAACAACAACAACAACAACAACAACAACAACAACAACAACAACAACAACACAACATTACTTATAAAATATTATAAACGCGTTTATTTTGATGAATTAAAATACCCGTTTATAAGTAATCGGCTTTTTTATATAAAGTTTTGGAAATCATGGACAAAATATAATTCTACTATTGGCTACAACTTAAGTACTATATGACAGAAATAGTATTACCTATATTATTAAGAAAAATAACATTAATACTTCCAATGTGATATCTAATAATTAGACATATAAAAATAACAGTGACCCTTGAATGAGAAAGTGGTAGCAATATCGAAAGTGTGTAAATTTCCAGTGAATTGGAAGTCATTGAGCTATTACTTTATTAGTGAAGGGGAGAATAATCCAACACACATTCACAATTTTTTGGCGACGAAGATACAAAAGTTAAAATCTTTTTGAATTTCGCAAGTCATTTCTTTCATCACTTTCACAAAGCTGTTAACCAACAGACTGAGATAAGTATTATATTATGTCAGCTTTAAAATCAGCGCTAGAAAAATGTAAAAGATACTGTTTCTTTGGTTAACAAAACAAGAAAAAGCCTTTAGAAATCAAATTCTCCACAGAAAGTGATAAAATAAAAAAATAATGCTCTAGTATTCGTTGATAAATGTCTGGAGTATCTTAGTAAATAGTTAGATTTTAATGAAAGTAATTGGCTATACAAAATAAAAAATTAAATTCAAATCACAGGGTTTCATTTGATGACTGTGAGACTATATTAGAGGTTATAAATTTGCGAGAAAAAATGAATATCAAAGTGAACAAGCTTTACTCTGAAATAACAATATTATACGAAATCCAGGTAGAAGTAAGAGAAGTATTTCATGAATAAAAATGAGCTTTTTCTCGAAATTAATTTGACAACTGAAAGCGATAAAGCATATGACAATTTTACTGTAGACAAAAAAGAATTAAAGACGAAAGAAGTGCAAAAAATATAGCTTAAAAAATGAAATAGTAAAAACATACCTTTTATCATTTTCTACTCTTTCGTAAAATATTATATTTTTGAAGTGTAGCATATTTTTATAGATTATTATTTTTTAAAAATTTCTACCATCAACGGAAAAAATATTGGAAACCCTGGCGTCGAATGGTGCTAGTTCGCGAACGGTACCGCTCAGTTTAGTTCGCGAACGGTACCGCTCTGTATAGTTCGCGACCGGGAGCGCTCTGTTTAGTTCGCGAACGGTACCGCTCTCTATAGTTCGCGACCGGGAGCGCTCTGTTTAGTTCGCGAACGGTACCGCTCTCTTTAGTTCGCGACCGGGAGCGCTCTGTTTAGTTCGCGAACTAGATCCTCCAAGACAGCTCGCTCGCTCGCTTTGCTAGCGCTACTGAACGCGCTCTCTTGTTTGTTATGGTAGTTGTGGTTATCGATGGTTGTCGTTTGATTGTTAATGGGATCAAAGTGTATTTTATTTTCACATTCCACGTTAAATTTCCGTTTGTGACTTCTGCAATAATTATTAATGTTGATCAATTTATTTTTCTTTTATTTTTATATCTGTGTCTTCAGTGAAATGTGTCCACAAGGAACTATGTTTCGTTTTAGATAATAAACTAAAACAAAAGTTAGTCTTCGGGAAAGGATCGAACGAACTAACGAACTAAGGAGCGAGAGATCTGGGAACTAGTTCGCGTAGTTCGCCTGTGGGACCGCTCTTCCGAACTAGTTCGTTCGCGAACTACACAAGACTAATACATATCTGAAATCGTTAATGAAGTATCATTTTAAAGATTAAGATCTCCGCTTTTGTGAAGTCATATACTAAGACATGAATTTTTCGGAATTCGACCCTTAAAGGGCAAAAGTATCAATATTTTTGCAATGCGTTTTTGTGTCACGAGCTATTTATCGACCGTGATATCTAACCGATATAGATAAATGAGGTATCATATTTAAGACTAAGGTCACCGCTGTGGTAACATCATATTTTAAGAAAGGAATTTTTCGTAATTCGACCCTTAAAGGACAAAAGGTTAATTTGTCTAAAATGCGTTTTTTGTGCCTCGAGCCATTTATCTCCATGGATATCTAACCAAAATCGACAAATCAAGTAAGATTGTGAGGATTAATGTCTCAGCTTTGGCGACATGATATTTTAAGAAATAAGTTTTTTGGAATTCATTCAATATAGGGAAAAAGTATAAATTTTTCTACAACGCATTTTTGTGTCACGAGCCATGTATCTCCCTTGATATCTAACCGATATAGATAAATGAGATATCATATTAAAGACTAAGGTCTCCACCGTGGTAACATCATATTTTAAGAGAGGAATTTTTCGTAATTAGACCCTTAAAGGGCAAAAACGTCATTTTTTCTAAAATGAGTTTTTTGTGTTTCGAGCAATTTATCTCCATGGATATCTAACAAAAATCGATAAATGAAGAAGGATTATGAGGAGTAATGTCTCAGCTTTGTGGCATCATATTTTCAGAAAGAATGTTTTTGGAATTCAACCCTTATAGGGAAAAAGTATAAATTTTTCTACAATGCATTTTTGTGTCACGAACCATTTATCTCCCTTGATATCTAACCGATATAGATAAATAAGATATCATATTAAAGACTAAGGTTTCCGCCGTGGTAACATTATATTTAAAAAAAGGAATTCTTCGTAATTCGACCCTTAAAGGGTAAAAAAGTAAATTTTTCTAAAATGCGTTTTTTGTGCCTCGAGCGATTTATCTTCCTGGATATTTAACCAAAATCGATAAATGAAGTAGGATTAGCTTTGTGACATCATATTTTAAGAAAGAATGTTTTTGGAATTCAATCCTTAAAGGGAAAAAGTATAAATTTTTCTTCAACGGATTTTTGTGTCACGAGCTATTTATCTCCCTTGATATCTAACCGATATCGATAAATGATATATGATATTAAAGACTAAGGTCTCCGCCGTGGTAACATTATAATTTTAAGAAAGGAATATTTCGTAATTCGACCCTTAAAGGGCGAAAATGTCAATTTTGCTAAAATGCGTCTTTGTGTCTCGAGCGATTTTTTTTTAAATAACAAATGAGTTATCTTCTTCGATACCTAGCCGAAATCGATAAATATCATATTGTTTTAAATATTAAGGTCTCTAGTTAGGTAAAATCATAAATTAAGAAAGAATTTTTCGGAATTTGGCGCTTAAAGTGGTAGCACTTATGAGACAGTTCAGAGCCAAGTCCCTAGATTGCAACAGCAGATATCACCGAGATGTCAATAAATTTTTTTTTTATTCAATAAGTAGCTTTTACGGATTTTTTTTTTTTTTTCTCGAAACACTTTAGTTTCACCATGCAATTCCAATGTAAACATTTATTCGCACAGCAACAAATATCACAGAGATGTTGATATATTGTGTGCATTTTGGTCAGGTTGATTGTATTCTGTTAAAGTCAGTGACAGTTTGTCGTAAATAAAGAGTGTTTTAAATTTTTCTAACTCTTTCGTAATTTGTTGTAAATATTTTGATGCGTACTTATTACGCTAAATATATATATATGCAGCAAAAGTACGGTTCTATTTTTCATTATATTACAAGCATTAAACCTCTCTATTCATTGCATTTTATTTGTGAAATTTTCGGACGGGTCGTCTAGTTATTATTAATTTTAATTGTGATGGAGCTAATGCTCCCATGGCAATTACCCTAGTCATCTAATTACCGCTTTATACATATATAATTTTCTTTTATAATTGCAATGTTAAATTGCTCCCCCATTTACTTTTCCAAATTACTAATTTTAAATTCCTTAAGCCTTTTTGGTAAATTATTCATCACTTCACTTGGTTATTTGTTCCAATCCCTGACACCCTAACCAACAAATGAAAATTTTGCCACTCACTTATGCATGAATTCGAGCGAAAGCTTGTGGTCATGGTCACCTTTCCCCTTCCATGCACTACTCCTAATTCTTTGACCAATTCCAATTTCCCTTGCACAACTCCTGTATCTGATACACATAAAGAGGTTCTCATACTATCCCACAGCACTCGAGCAACAATCTGACCAAGATTATTTCCTTTATTTTACACAATTCTGTTGTCAATCCCCTTATCACACTCTTCAGTACATGCAGAACTTTGAAACCTCTGGATACCGCATGCACAGCATGTCTTGCCAAATTGAGTTTATTAAATGGTTTCCCCACTCCTTGATACCATTGGCTCATATAAGATATGTGACCACACGAATCCTTTAGTGTACTATATAATAAGCATGTGTTCCAAGAATTTTCTTTACATAAAGCCAGGTCTGGATGTGTAGACATCTTTCCATAGCCATATGTGTCACTTCTTATATGGGTAAGAGGTTTTATTTTTTGTCAAAATATAAGGGTTTTTGTGTACATCATAGCACTGCCTTCATCTGTGGCAAGTGACCTCACATCTTCCCTGTCCTTGTGAGGGTTCCCTGCCATCAGTTTCATTACCCATTGCCCCATTTTATGACACAGCAATCCAGAGGAAGTATTAATAAATTTACTAAAATCATTTGGAAATGTAGATATAAAATCTCAAAATTGGTGAAAATGATGTATTTTGTGCAGTAAATATTTAATAATGATAATTGATAAACTACGATGGAGCGTATGTTCTGATGGCAATCTACCAACACACCCATCTTTCTCCCTTCCTCCTCCAACCCACTTTTGCCCTCAACCAATTTTTACATTAAATTCTTTCAGTGTATTTGGTAAATTATCCATCACCTCCCCTGGCAACTTATTCCAATCCCTTACACCCTTTCCTATTAACGAAAATTTTCCCACAACCTTATGCCTGAAATAAAGTGCCAGCTTGTGGTCATGGTCATCTTTACCCTTCCTAGCACCTCTCTTAATTTTCACACCAATATCTTTCCACACCTCATCACCAATACAGGCCTTGTACATTCCCATGACTCTCTTCACTCTCCTATCCTCCAATGAATCCCACTCATTTAATATATACCATGTAAATATAGATAATGATTATCAAGAAGGCTGAAACTCAAATTGTGTATTTATTGCCAACAATATTTAACAGTTTATGTTGCGTTTGTTTATTCTTGTATAAGTATCCATTCAAAATGGAGCAAAGAATTGTGTAAATAAATATTACATTTCAAAGTTATTTTGATTAAGGAGGAGTTTATGTATTATGGTGATTTTTTCTACAATCTGCACCAGTTAGAAAATTTTTAAGTTTATACCTTAATTTATTTGTGGAAATTTACCTAGTCACGTATGCTCCATGCAATTAAATCTGCCTGTCCTCTTTTGCACCCCCTCCAACTTTTCTCTGATACTTATAATCTGGGTCCCATACTATTTTACCATTACTCAACCACAGTCCCACCGCTAGCTGTTTGAACACCCCCATGCAATACCGATTATGCCGCCCCCAGTCTAACTACAGCCAGTGGTGGATCTATGGATTTTGCGAACTGGGTCAAAAAACAGAGAGATTTCCACTCCTTCGAACATTAATTGCCGGCCAAGTATTGCCGGCCGCTGAAGCAGCAGTTGAGCTAAAAAAAAAAAAAAGTCGCCTGCTACATAATACAACGACTTTCGATCACTCGATTTGCCTCCCCCCTTGACGTGCCGCCCGTGTGTGGTGCACCCCTTGCACGCCCGCTTACGGCGGCCCTGCTCAACCAGTGATCTGACCAAGCTTTTTTGTCTCAGTTTCCAGACTTCCTTGTCACATCCCTTCAACAACCTTTCTAGTAAATGAGGGATTTTGAAACATCTCCCTACCATTAGCCTGATGTGTCCTACCTAATTGAGTTTATTATCAAATATTATGCCAAGATATTTACACTTTATATCTTCAACAAACAACTATTCCTTCAGCTTATAGCAATCATACAATCTGTGTACCTAACAAGCCTACTTTTTGCCATTTGTCTTCATTCCATGTAGTTCTACAAAACAAGATATCCCGTTCATATCCCTATGTAGCTGCCTCATTACAACCCACTTCAGATCTATTATACAACAATGTCAACATTATGCAAACAACTGAGCCTCAGACTGTAAATCACCAAAGTTGTAATTCGTCAGACTTTCAGGATTTCCAAGAAAAATTTGATGCTGTAAACTTTACTACTCCGGAAGAAAGAATAATGTTATATCACGTAAATGCAAATGTTCAACTGCCTACTATAAGATTTTCAGCTGATAAATGCAGTTCCACAGAACTAAGTAATTTATTAATCTTGATTAACATATCTTGCATTACAGATGAAAACTCATAATTTGTGCTTTTGCAAATGACAACAGCATAGGAATGAAAAATACTATTGATTTCTCTACTGAACATTATTTTGCAAAATTAGTTCGCAGTTAACTTGTCTTCAAATTTTGATAAAAGTTAATACATGCAGTCCAGTAGGTCACAAAGATTAATACCAGACACACAAAAACTTGCTTCCAGTCTCTTTAGGAGTAAGATACGATAAAGTTTTAGATTTGTATACTGACTAATTTAAAATTATGTCACCTATGTACCAAAGCAATTGAGACTGTCATATGCAATAAATTCTGAGGCAATTCTTAGGAATGTAGAAGCAAGTAATAAGAATTGTGTGTGTCTGTGGTTGATGAAGGTGGGAATTTTAAGATTGGTTACAGAGTATATACACACAGTGTCCTTTTGAAACAAATAGTAAAAAATGTAAATATTGTATAAGTAAAAATTATTTTCACATGAAGCCAGGTACACAAAATGCAAGCCTTCAACATGCTCCAAACAAATTTCAAATATCTGTCAGGGACAGGGGCAGATCCAGGATTTTGGTTTGGGGGGGGGGGGGGAGGCTTGGCTTTAGTGAATTTTGGTTCAGAGGGTTTGCCTTCAGTGGATTTTGGTTTTGGGGAGGCTTGAGTCGGCCATGGGATAGTCTTTATAGCCTCCTCAGGCCTCAAATCCAAAGAGTTAAAAAAAAAAAAAAAAAAAAAAAATTTTGCTGCAAATTGACCACTTTTTCATCCCTGAGAACAGGTACTAGTGATCATTTCACTTCTTCCAATTTCTTAAATAACAATACTTCTACTTTGAATAAAGTTTCAGTGTAACTACATGTTAAAAGTAAATGACAATTTCTCAATAAGAGTTTTAAATTCCTGGATAATGAAGAATGGAACTCGTTATACTTGATAGCCTATTATTCAGGATAGTTTTGATGTTACCAGTTCCTGTTACTATGTTTTATTTTCCGTTATTTTGGCCCTTTTTTTTGCCACGAGTGCCAACCAAGGTCTTATTTAGCTTGCAAAACACAGAAATGTGTTGTTGCTTGCAAATAATCAAGAATTGTAGAATTTGGCCAGGCCCCAGCTCAATTACTCTCCAGTTATTTAATAGCTGAGTAACATTGAGTTAGTGCAAGGCTTGGTTATTTCTTTTGTCAGCTATGGTATAGCTGACCAGTAAATTGGAGTTATTTTAACCTAACAACAAAATGATAGTCCATCATGCTACTGCCAGTACTAGAATTATCTATGTCTGGTTCCGAGTCATAGAAAAATTATCTCCAAAGTGAATGTGAACAAGGCATGTGCTACGGGCCTCACGTCTTCTAGGGGGCCTCGTGCTTTTTAGGGGGCCCCACAGCTAGGCTAGATCGGCGACCTTTTTTTTTTAGCTATACAATTTTCCCCCGGACGGCAAAAATCAAGGGCCTCTTCTTCACATTTGCTACGGGGCCCTGTGCCGTCTTAATCTGGCCCTGGGCATGTGCACTTGACTGTAAGTCTTCATTGGGTTTATGATGTTACATGTGATGACCCATGCTGTCTATTAACACTGGACTATGACCACAAATAGTCATGTTCTAATTTTTTCATCATAATATCCAACACTCTCAGCACACTATATTTAGCGTGCACACATGACCATCTGCTATCTTACAGCTACTTTAAACAAGTTACACTGGGAAACTGAAAGTGCCTATGTCAAACAAGAGAACTAGTATTCCTTGATGGCAGACTAAAAATACAAGGAATACTGAAATACTATGTCAAGTGTAATACTTCTGTGAATTATGTCAAAAGAAGAATAAGAAAACAATGGATAGATCTCTCATTGAAAACTGGATACAAGGGGAAAAAGTCTTATGGAGAGCCAAGTTAAACAAAAATTTAAATGCATTTTCTATACAAGTAATACATGGAACTTTACCGATTCCATCTACTCTTAGACTTGAGTAAATGAAGAGGCAATATTCCCACAAATTAAACACAGAAAAAGTTGTTGGGTTGGACACATTGGTTGTCAAAACTGAGCAATAAACAGGCAAAGCTGAATTGGAACCCACAAGGAAAATGAAAGTGAGGAACAGCTAGAAATGCCCTTGGGCAGGAGTAAAGATCCAAATACAAGTGTGATGAAATGAAAACTGTTCTTGCATGTCATATGTTCCATAGGGAGCAAAAGATATAGTCAGTCGTATTACATCCATTCGCATACATTATGGAAACAATTTAACATGTCATATATTATGAAATTTTCATATAAAACAAATCACAATAACATAAATCTAGGAAAAATTACACAATGGAAACATTCTCTCTCTTCAATTGTGGCTGAAATATAACAGAAGCTCAGTTTTCTGCTTTAGTAGTGGCTCATTTTAAGTACTCCACTTGAGACTTTTCTTTAAAGTCGTGGGTCCCATTATTTGATCACTGCTTCTTGAGCTTCTTGGTCCCAAACAGTACTGACACCAGTTTGCGCATGGTGAAGTAGATTACACTGGTAATCACGATGACCACGAGCAGCACAAAACCTATGACGTCGAGGAGCAGTAGTTGCCACCAGTACAGGTCGAGGGCAGCACTGCGCAGGTGTGGCGCCCCATTATGGCGGATCACATACTCCAGCCACCAGACTGCAGTGTCCACGGAGTTGGTCTGGTGCTCGCGGAACAGCTTAGAGTACTGCTTCATGTTCTCACGGTATCTGAAATCAATAAATAAGGTGCTACTGAATCTCACAATGGTATTGGTCTTAGACCAGCTGCAGGATGTGAAATAATACACTGCTGTCATGGTGAACCTGCAGTTTACTACACAGCTTCACAAATCAGCTTGGGTGATTCAATTCTTTGGACTTTTTCTTAATATCATAGTAAAAAGATATGTATTCTGCTTATAAATGGCTTTGTTTAGGACCACCATATTGAAAGTTTAATCATGGCATTAAGGGTACAATAAATTTTATCCAAATGTAGTGACAATTAATATTTTCTATATCAGACATAGTGAACTCAGTCTTATGAGTTAGCTGCCTATGTCACTGGGTTAGTTTCCCAGCATAAATATCCGGCTTACTGTCAAATACAGCATGAAATATTATTTGAGTCATTTTATTGTAATGCTTTGGCATTACAAAAATTAGACAGTATCATTTTAGAACAAATGAAACCAGTATGTGATGCATTATCAAGCTGATTACATAGAATCAAAAACTTTGAGTCAGTTACCAACCCAGCTAATAAGTTTGGATTCAAGCAAAAGCTTGAATTGTAAATAAATGTATATAGAGAGTGATAGTCACAATATTTGTCAAATTCTATATTTCATAGTTTGCCGCTGGCATGGCAGACCTATGGCCGAAGCTGACAACTTTATGAATAGGTAGCAAGCAGATAATAAATCTGGGAATGCAAAGAATTATTAATGAAGACAATATAAAACTTTTCATAAATAGATTAAATAGTGGAAACTTGTGAGGATGTTATTCCAAATTTTTAATAGTGTTTTTAAAAAGGAATATTGTCAACTTGCTTGACAGCGAACTGAGGAAAGAATGGATTTCGAAGAATGTTACAGTTATGAAAAGGGACATTTAAATAAAACATAGAAAATCCAATAAAAACGCATTGAAAGTACACAATAAACTTCATATTGAAAAATTAAGAAATATAATCAACACAGCCAAGAACATTTGTCAGAGAAGAATTTCAGTTATAAAATGAAAGTATACTGAACATAAAATATGAAATTATTGAAACCACTCAAAATACATTGAAATAAAGCAAAACGCATTTGTGCATAGTGCAGAAGGGGAAATTTCTAAAACATTTTGCTACAGTTGCAGAGAAATTAAGAATTGAAAAACAATTTACCAAAATGTTTCCTCAAACTGCTTTCCCAAATAGATTTACAAGGACACAATTTTCACCAGTAACAGTCACAGAAAAAACTCATGGAACAATTAACCCCTAAAAATTGATATAGCTATGACCTTTTGAGTAAATTACTTAAAAGTTGCTCAGATAGTATAAGTTACATGAAGTCCGCATTTGTAAGGAATCCTTAATGCCAGGTATATTTCCAAATATACTGACAAACCGTTGTAAAACTGTTATTTAAATAAGGATAAGTGACGTGTACAAATAACTACTGAACAATTTTTTTCTGCCGGGATTTTAAGAAAAAAAAATTCTTACCACATTTAACCATTTGGATTTCAAATAAGATCATCCACAAATACTGCTGTATTCTCTGGTTAGTAAAACTCCTAAATGCATAAAACAATTTGTAGATAATATTTAATTAAAGAAAAACTGAAAGATTATCTTACTGAAAACTAGTTATAGTACATCGAAGAATTCAACAAAAGAATTAATTGATCTCTATAACTTTTAGAAAATTCAGTTCTTCAGTTGTTAATTTTAATGCTTGTTTGTAAGATAATAGTTTTTCACAATAATTGTTTGTATATTTACTAACCATAACATGTTAAACATCTCAATGTTCCTTCCTCATAAGGAATCTATCCAATAATAATAATAATATATAAGACTGGAGATTTTCTCGGCATCGTGAATGAATAAAATTTTCTTGGGTAACTAGCCACGTTAGTCCGTCAATCAAACACGACGTTTCAGCGGTCACAAACGTTGTGTTTGATCGATGGACTAACTCGGCTAGTTACCTGTGGAAATTTTACTCGTTGCATAATAATAATAACAACCCTTAGTGGACGTACATTAATTACATGAGTAAAATAGGGGGACGGTGGTCCATCTCACCAAATCTCATTTAAATGGAACAGGCCAGGTCAATAAAAGTATCACATTAATTTTTTGTATCATTTTTCTCCACTTATTTCACAGAAAAATACAGTACATAGAATATATCAGTATTAATGCTAAGGTATTTAGTGGCATGAAGCAAAATATGTAAACATATCAAATTTAATTATTTAAAAATTAAAATTACAAGGTAAATCTCATGTGTGGAGGAGGGGGGTCCCACCATGTCTTACCATATGTCAACAAGGAGAAGGGGGGTTCCAAATTTTAAGGAAAAAAAAAAAAAACAACTCACGTAATTAATGACTGAATGGCAATAACCCATCGCAGGAAAATCAGGAGTTTGTTGCACATGCTACATGAGGTTACATGTTCCACATAAACCACTAGCTAATATTAGTATTTCAGCACATGGATTTAGTTGGAAACACCTTGATTTTATGGTCATACAATCTGAGATAATATAAACTAACAGTACTTCATGCATCATGAACGAACTCAAGTACTCACTTTGGATCCTCTAAGACAGTGTGAACAGAATCAAGCACTGTCTCTTTGCTAATGTCTTTGAGCCGCAGCTGGAGGCCAATCTCTGCAGAGGCTATTTTGGCAACATTGTGCGTCTGGTCAGAGAAGAAAGGGATAGCAATGAGTGGTATGGCTCTGTACGCTGCCTCATTCAGACTTTGAAGCCCTCCCTGCATGATGAACAGCTTCACGCTTGGGTTTGCTGAAACAATTGTCATCTTATAACCTTGTAAACTAGAGATCATGTAGACACTGTAAGCCATTCATTTTCATTAATTATTGGTAATGTATCATTAATTTTCTCCACATATGAGTTTAAAATAAAAATTTACATTAATTAGGTATATTTTTCCTAATTAGTTTTACCATTTATTGATCTTCTTGAAGACCTGGTTTGTACCTACAGTTTTGTTCAGTGTAATATCTAGTGTGTCAATTCCACATTCATGTATTTGAATGAAGAGAGTTTTACATTCATAAGATTCATGATAGACACAAAACGTGTTGAATATCACATGAACTGTGAGGGTAAAGTATATTTAAAATGGGATGTAAGTACGAGTCTGCTGCATAAGCGTAGGGCTTCACAACATGGTGATGATGTTAGAGCTGGAAAGGAATGGATAGGAAACTGGTTCGCTAACCAACAGGAGCCAATGCTTGAATAACGCAGAAACTCTATAAAGGTTTATTTGTTTTAATAGTTTGAAATATCAGCACAGCCATCTTGCCCTTTGCTACCAGACTATGCCACAAATCCTTTTCTGTAAGTCAAATTAATTACAACTAACAAATTTCTCAATTACAAGGTAAATTACAAGAAAAATTATTAAAAGTTTATAACCTGAACCAAATGAAACAAATATTGTTTAAGGGACAAAATAGGAAAAATCATTTTTTCAAATTTTTTTTATCTTGCAATTGCACTATAGGCTTTCCTGGAAACGATAGGTAATTTTTGAAAATAGATGGGCACGTTATTCCCAGCAATGGTGCTATTAGAAAATAATGAAATTTGGATATAGAATTACGCGGATGGGTTTAATTCTAGAAAATAATAGCAAGAACGTTGAAAATTGATATTCATTCTATGGAGAAACCGGAAGTTCTTAATTTGATTTTTTTTTATCACACTTAATGTGTAAATTAATTAATGTAAAATTAAATTTTGAAATTTGTAATGACATAAGGTATAGCAATATAGAATTACGTGGATGGACTATATTCTAGATACCGGTACCATACGGTAATCTTCACTTTCCGATTCATATTTAGCTTCAAACAGTGAATAAGATTTTTAGTTAACAAAACTTGGATATTTAATTTCTCTCCGCCCGAAAACCCGTTTTCCGTGCAGTCCCGTAGGTGAGATTTGTTGCTTGGCGGATACTGAATACGTCACACACACAGAAACAATGACGTCACATATACTATGTGATACTTGTGTTTACAGCACTGTAGTCGGCGAGGCGGTAAATGGTTGTAGCGGTATCGCCATCTAGAGTTAACCCATACAATATTAGCTGCAAATATGTGTGGATGAGTTACCGAGTAAGTCCTGCTGTGGCAGCCACTTGCTGACCATAACATTTGGTGGCTGTTGGGGCAGCGTTCCGTTTTCCCACTTCCAGATGACCCTTTGAGGCAGCTCTCGGAAGGCATCCGTGAATGCGCGTAGTTTGTGCTCGGCCAGCGTGGAGCTGCGTACGTTGGTACCCAGACTCATGTAGATCACTCCGTGCATTGCACCGTCCAGGAAATCCTTGAGGTCCTGGACAAGAAAATACCTTCGGAACAGGTCGCACATGGAACTAGTAACAAAACAACGGAGCACGAATCTAACAATCAGGATTCATTTCCATATGACCTCCGAAAATTTAGTCACGTGTGTCCCAGCGTTTATAAAACAGAAAAAATATGTTGTTTCCCCCCCTCCCCCCCCTTCCCCCCTATAACTGGCCAACGGTAAAGAAATTTTCAAGTCTTCTTTGATGTCACAACACTACAGTCTTATGCTCCAACTTAGGTTTTGTACAACTTATATCCGCGATATTACCAACACTACGGACTGGAGCATCAACTTAATCGCTTGGTACAAAAATCAGTGCTTGACATCTACATCTACATATATACTCTGCAATTCTCAAAATTGTGGGTGGCAGAGGGTGCTCAGCACCAAAGCTAATCTATTTACGTATTAAGGAGCGGGCTCTGCTCCATGGCTACCAACTCAACACCACGTTGCCGCCTGAAACGCTAGGGCAATAGTTTGGTTCCAAAATAATTTGTAATAGGTATATAGAGATGTATTGAACTATCATGTATGAGCACTTAATAAAATAATATCAATAGATGGCAAAATAACATGAGAATTTAAGCCTCTGCTTGTTTTGCTCGAAACTTAAAAAATTATTTTTCTGGCACATTCCTCGGGAGGATCCAACCAATCTTCTGTTTGTGGACTAAGTAGGTTTTATAAGGGATACGATTGATACTCTACACAGATTAGAATTTCTTAGGTAATACCGTTTTTGCGGTAGTAAAGATAGTCTAAATTCAATACTGACGACCGGCGAGGTCTTTATTTTGAAAATAAGTTGAATGAAATATCTCAGTTCTCTGATTAACGGGCTCTAAACATCTATACTTCAAATGTTAAATATATATATATATATATATATATATTTCAACCTCCTTTGTATTTATTTAATGCACCCATAACTTTAATTAATGCATTATTCGATTTTGGGTAAACGAAAGACACAAAACGTGAGAATTTGAAAACTAACTTATGCCATTTAAATGCTAGAGGCCTGTGATGATTGGTCAGACTTAGTCCACAACCTGAATGTTGGTTAAATCCTCCCGAAGGAGGCTTACAAAGCAATTGCGTCAGAGGTAGGACGGCCAGTTTCTTTCCACTGGGACCTAGTTAGAGGAGGAATCTAAACCAAGGAACGTTGTGGCGTAGCTCACATGAACAAACAACTCTCGAAAATTCCTGGCTCCACCGGGGTTTGAACCAGAGACCAGACCCAAAACTTTTGAAAGCAAGTGCCTTGACCAGCGAGCTACCAGACTGCTCCTTCCCGTTGGTTCCAGAACTTAAAAACGAACGCTAGGGGCTTGTGTACCACCATATAGAGTACATATTACATTATCAACGTTTCCATGCCGAAAATCAATTCATATACAACAATTTAATATTTTTGTGTTATAGAAATCACAAAACCACATTCACAGTGGATAATTGGCACCAAGACTAAATATTTGTTTGTAGTTTGACGTTTACCTTTGGCAGCGGCTTGGTTGTAGTCTCGACATGGAGGCCAGTGAGCTCTACGACGTTTGGCAGGTTGGGTCGTGGGTAGTGGCTGCTGAAGTGAGACGTCGCTATCAGCAGGCTGAAGTTGCGCTCCGTCTCGAATACAAATGGAGGCCCCGGACCGAAATACTGTCTCATGACAGCCTCGTGCTCCGGCAACACCGTCCTGAACCAGTAGTCAAAGAACCGCAGGTGGAAGTAGGTATTGTACAGCCTCTGCCAGAAGTCCATGTGGTCCGAGTAACCGATGAACACGTCAGGCATGTAGGCAGGGTTGATAGGATTGCCTATTGTATAGTAGGCGGGTGCCATGACGGGTAGAGTAGTTATGCCGACAAGTGGTGGAGACCCAGCCTTGTGGATCAGTCCGTAGAAACATTGAAACGGTAAACGCTCCACCACTGCGAGGTCAAACTTCTCATCCTTCCTGCAACGGAGACCACTAATTCAGTAACAAGCATCGATAACCAAGTGCACATCATCTTTATGAACTACAAATATCGTCTGTCAGATGTTAGGTCTGAGTGCACAGTGTAACAGCCCTCAAACCTATAATTAAATGGAACTGTATTTTATGAAACAATTGTAGGAAGCGAGAGTTTGGTTGAATATGATCTTGTATGTTTGTTTTGCAATTTTCTGTAAATCAATGTATATAGACTGTTTTATGAAAAGAAATTATTTAAAGGCCATTTAATATGTCCAAGAACAGAATTGTACAAGAGAATTGCTTAAATGCTCGTAATTCCAAGTATTAATGCAAGTTACCATGTCCAATGGACAATTTACTACAGTTTAAATTGATTTCTGTGAATAATTTTGTGTTTAAGTATCTTTAATTTCCATTTCTGAACATTTTGTTTTGGTTGTAAATGATTAGGCATTAATTCTGATTGTTTTTAATATGTTTCAACTGTTTAAGTATTGTTAATGTTCGAGGACTATCTGGCGGAAGCTTTTGAAGTGTTCTAGAAATTTCGGTAGAATTGTTTACGCCTTTCCAATATATATAACAAGATATTTGCACCCTACTTCCGAAATTCACATTTCTTGAGTTTATATAAAGCGATTATTATTATTATTATCATCTAAATCAGAGAAACAAGTTAGTAAACAACAAAATATTAGTTCTGTATGGACAATTTTTTAACCTAAATGCAACAAATATTTGAAGAAGTAGCTACAAGGAGTATTGTGAGTGGACCCCCGATAATCCGGCCCCTTCTAATCCGGCGCCCCCTGTAATCCGACATGACTTTGAATTATGTTTGACAATCTACGCTAATGTAGATCACGCAGGTTTGAACAGGTAACAACTCGTACGCGCCACCGCTATTGTGCTCGACGCGTATGCATTGTTTTACTTAGTTTGAATTTGACTACTAGTGATAGCGGTACGGCCTAGCGTGCCTTCATTGTTTACTATTTATTCATTGTGTATTAGGTATAGTACCTAGTAATGTCGTCATAAACCCAGAAGCGAAAGCAGAAAACGACGTGATTGCAACTGCTCCACTAGTCACAGAACAAGACGCAGTTAACGCTTTTGAGCTAGGTTTACAATGGGCTGAAGAGAATGGTACATCCTACAACGAACTTTTACTTTTGAGAAGACTGAGGGACAAAGCTCTGATCTCGCGTTATAACAACCTTAAACAAAAAAAATTGATGAATATTTCAAAGCTTCATAATTTGATATATTCACTACATGATTTTGATTAATAATTCTTGATTATTTTGGTAGATATGTATGTGCATTTATGCTTAATTTTATAATAAAACGTAAGCTCTCAATTGTTATTTAATTTACTAAATTCGACTTACATAAATTAAGTATGATTTGTACTTCAAAGTACATATGTACATACAGTATAACATATAGATTCTTATCATTGGATATGTAATTTGTCGGATTACAAGGTACTCTTTTGTAAAAAATTCCGGACTATAGCGGTCTTAGGCAGTTGCTCTATAATCCGACAAACTCGATAGTCCGACAGTGCCCTGCATAATGTTTGTCGGATTACCGGAGGTCCACTGTATTTTAGTGGGCAGTCGTGAATCTGTTGACTGGTTTCCTTGTCAGGGTAATGCTCAACTCGGAGTTTTTGGTCAAATTATGCAGTGATCCACCATAGTTCTTACTCGCCAGGTACCAGCTGCTGTTTAAGGTGAAACGTCAAAGTGAAATCACTTGTAAATGGTAGTTTCCTTGATATTTCTGACATGTAATAAGCTTTGGTGAATACATCGGAAAGAAATCTGTAATGGTTACATACATCGTACGGCCATTAAAATCAAAGTGTTCAGCTACAATCAATTTCGAACTCAAACAAAAAAATCATCTTTTTAAACAAATATTTTGATACTGCCACTAGTACACAGCACATACCGAATGACGCTTACACCTGTATATATATAAATTAAGTCCAGTCTGCAAATAATGCCTCTACAGGGCTACAGTAAGATTATGTGATTCTCAGCCAACAAGCCTATAACCACCTATTCAGATAACAGATTATGTTGAGACAATAGTATTCTACGATGAAAGTATTTATATAACATACAGTTTGTAAACAAACAGGCCCAAATTCGGTTTGAAACAAAATAGTGTTTCGAGTTTATATCGTGTCTTCGGATATACAGCAATGTAACAATATATATTTATAAATTGATCTTACAAACACATCTACTGCGCGAATTGTAATATTTATACGGTTACAGTAAATGTGACTAAATTTACAGCAAGTTCCGTTTATATGTTTGAATAAACACTTGTGAGTAAAATAAAGTAAGTAAAAAATTGAATTCAAAGTAGCTGCTTATGAAAATTGACTGCAGGACTTGTTCTCCATTGCAATTAAAATGAATAGTTTAGCTAAATGACAAGAAGTCAGAAATGTATAAAAATAGCATGAAGTTCAGAGAACTAGCCGGCCGTTTGTGGTCAACTGTCGGTAACAGTTCGCGGTAGGAGAGAAATTCGTGAGAACAGACTACTCAAGGTTTCCTCAAATTTCTTTCATTTCCGATAACATTATCTTGAAACTGTGGCCCAGTGCAGTAAATTTCTGAACCTATACTCGGGTTGCGTGTCTAACTTGGTAATCCAGGAATACATTTCTCACACAATACCCACAGCAAAGCGATGAGGCCACGAATCAATAATAACATAAGTGGCACAGACGTCACCTTAAACATCTGGTTCACATCATCAATTGATATGGCGATTTATAGTTTTCATTTCAATTCCTATCGTCTATCTCTCAGTTTATGACTGAGATTTCCAGATTTTTAATTTTTTTATACTTTGCAAGTTATGCTAGTTTATTTTTTCTTCGACTAATAAAAATTAAATGAACTTACAAGGAGCAGCGAGAGGCAAAATGGACTCATTCCACTTTCACCACAAGATGGCACTAATGTTATGTGATTCAAACAAGATTTTTTTTTTTTTGTTCTTTTAGTTTCCACAATGTTCGGGTAGCGCCGTGTATTTGTACAGAATTTCGACGTTTCGCCTTACATTCTACTGGCTTCTTGAGCAGAACTACGCTGCGACGCGTTCAGCGGCTCTGCTAAACATATCTAGGTCTAGAACGCTCCTCGCTCTAGAATATTCGACCGATCTGACCAATCAGAACTTTCCGGAGCGCCGAACGATCCAGTAGTGTTTACTAGTGTGTGCGGAACAGGTCGCAGTGCTTCTCTACCCTAGAAGGCCGTACCTTGTCGACGGAAACGTCTGAATTTTTATACTAGGACGCAACACCACACTGACAAGGTATAAACTCGTATTTACTCCGTCCAAGGGAGCCCTCAACAGTGCGTTCCTTGTAATTCATCTGGTAAAATTGCAAGACAAAACGTGTCTTTCACAAAAAGATAGGTCACGCAGAATAGACTAAAGTATAACGCTGACAATATACGATTGAAAAATTGCACAGGTTGATTTTTAGGATCTCGATTTCAATTAAAGCTGATACTCATTCAGATGCTTCATATGAATTGGTGCATCATCAACGCGTTAAAACTATCATATTTACCAGAAGTTTTAGTTTATTCTGCACAGTATGAACTATTGTACTTTTACGCCGGTTAAAGTATGAAGGACTGATTTTTCAAACAATCTATATTCCGCAACACACAATCTCACTTTCGGGGTGCTTCGACAGTTAATATTCTTAAATATTTGCTTTGTTGCCAAAATTTTGCAGTAGATCGCCCATTGCAGATTTATCAATAATGTATGTGATAACTTTTTATGAGTTGGTACAGATACACTGCTTACTGTATCAGTGTCACAATTACCGATTGTGTTGTAGTTCATCGACACTGCACCAAACTTTACATTTTTTCCTAATGGCTTTACGCCTCGTTGACGGCGGAGTAGAGGAGGAGGGGGGGGGGGGGGGGAAGGACTGGGGGCTAGGAACGAAAAGGAATTCGTCCGTGGCCTTCTGAAGGAACCATCCCGACATTCGCCTGAAATGATTTGGGGAAACCCAAATATGGATGGCCCGACGGGGATTCGAACCTTTGCCCTCTCGAATACGAGGCCAGAGAGTAACCACTCACTCACTACACTCGGTACATTATAATTAAATGCAGAAGTATATTTTCAGACTTGATAAGGATCCCCTGTTGATATCACAAATATAGTCGATATTTATCTAATACTGTAGTAAACTCTTACGGTTTATTACGCTTATCAGAAACAAATACAACCTACTTCATCCATTCCTTCATCTGCGGCAAGTTGAACACTATGTGGCACATGCTGATACCCTCCTCGTGGTATGCCTCAGCTAGGAGCATTGGCCACGTGTCCGCCATGGCAGTAATATTGAAGTCCATGACGAACTGGTACGTCTCTCTGACGTACACCAGAGTGTAATTCGTGTTTTTAGTCTGAAAAAAAAAAGATCCAATTAAGGTATTCATCAACTAATCTCTGATAGTCCAAATAGAGTAATTTTCAGGTGTCATTATTGTTAATGAAAAGACAGTTAAGAATTCCGAATCTAGTATCGTATGATGATTTGTAAGATCAAAAATTCTTACATTACACTCCAAAATATACAGGACTTACTAGAATTTCCTTATATAACAAAATATACATAATTTACAGTACCTTTGTGAATATGCTTATTCATCGATTGATGAGGAATAATTTCGGACGAATAAATGAAAATCGTGCTAATCAAATTGACTTACTAGTCCGATTTAAGATATACAGTGAGACTGAAATCGTAGTGCAAATCTCAACTAAAGAAATTAGGTAGGAATGCTGGAGGTATTTTGCCTGCGGTGCTCAAGTTCCGTGGGCTTTTTCGTAAAGGTCATTGGCTTGCAGTAACTTTTTGTTCTACCCATATTCGAACATAGATAAAACACAATTAACATTCAGAATCCCTCTGATGCAAATGTATAACGAATTTTCTCACTTCAGCGCAGATTGCAGACGGATAATAAATATTTGCACGAAATTATAATGACGGTGGAACAGTTAGATCTGCAGTTCTGTATGTATCTTTAATAGATGGAAGACAGAATATTCCAAATCGTTCTGCCAAATTCTGAAATCACTGAACCTCGTGTTTTTTTATAGGCGACGAGGCTTATCCATTTTTAAATAATTTATTAGATCCTTATGGACAATATTTAGATGCAGGTAGATGATACCTCAATGCTAGGTTATCGTGAACATGAGGAACCGTCAAATGTACCTTTGGCATAATTTATTCAAAATGGAGAATTTTAGCCACAACAATAGATGCTTCTGTAGTCTTAACTGACAATATTAAGAAGACCATTTTTTTGCTCCATAATATTATTGACTGAAAAGGTATTGAATTTCGAAGAAACTAACACTTAAATTCCTAAGAATTTGGCACCAATATTGGAAGGCCAAAGCAATCTGCAAAAAATACCGGGATCTTATATAAAATCTACTTTTGTTACAATTAGAAATAAATTAATACGAATTTCTACATATTATGCATTTAATTTGATATTTATAATTTAAATTACTTTTAATAGAAAAATATTTTTTCAGTAAGTTATGTACAATTTCTCTTTCGCTGTATTAATATTTTATTTTTTTACTTTAATCTTCAGTTTGTAGTGTTCACACATTAAAAAGAGTTTAAATTACGGAAATCGCACTAATTAAAACGTTTAGAATTGTTTGTTTTATTATATTTAGTGTCCATTTCATCCTACAATTTGTCTATAACGAATCTGTTATGGTGATTTTTGTATTTACTGTACCACAAAAGGGACCTACTAAAAACTTCACCGATCAAACGGTCGCAGCCACCCTCTATAATAGCGAAGAAAATGCTCGCAGCCATTAGCGCCGCTCTCATCGCTGCTCTGCTACAATTCGTTGCTCTGCGCGCTGCTCCAGTATAAACACCTCCATTGTCGACAATGTTTCACTTTTCTTCGCTTCGCTAGTATCGTCGCTCTCATCGTTTATCGCAGCTCCAACATAAACGCACCCTTAGATGTATGGCAGCCATATGAAAACCGTTGCTCAGTATTGATTACTTTGATCACTTCAAATACATTAATGTGGGTATGTATTTTTCAATGGTTGATAGAGTTTCAGGATTCTTTTTTTTGATGAAACTTGACCTATATTTACACATTTATCAATCCAAAGACAACAGATCAATGAATACGAATACCCTCTCTACTGCTCGAGCGTGGCATTCGGGAGAACGTGGGTTCAATGCCCCGTGCGATGATTTAGATTTCGGTTTTCCATGGATCGCAGAAACCTCTTCAGGCGAATGACGTTATGGTAGAATTACTCCCCGTTGCCTGTTCCCAATCCTCACCCCCTTTAATGACATCGATGTCGACGAAGTGCAAAACCATAAGTAAAACGAAAAAATAAATGTGTCTGCTGATAACTGCTCGCGTTCGAAAAGTCCTATACATTTTCGGAGTTTCAATCTTATCAAGAAGAAAAGCGACCGAATTTTCTGTATACACGGCGATGTTTAGCTATGCACTCACGACAATATCTTTATTTGTTGCATTATCTTGGTGATCAGAGTGGAGCCGCGACCTAATGTTTCTGCCATCTTGCTGTGGCTTTCATCAGTGACGCGGCTCCACCCCGAGAGCCAAGATAATACATACAGTGGCCGCGGAAGGTTTCGTAACTATCTTTCTTTCTTGTTTGTCATCCAGTTGCTCATCTTTGTGTGCTAGTGCTTTCACATTCCATGTTCCAAAAATGATTACATTCTTTTTCCAGATCATGTCCTTTTTACTGCCATGATCGTCGTTATTATATCCGTCCTGTTATTTCTTCTTTTAGATTTGAAAGCAAAACATTTAGTCCTACCAGTTGGTTGCTAGCAAAAACGTAGAAAATCTGGCTGTGGGGTTGCCACATTGACGCTTCCAGACTAGTGTTTGATTTCCTATTAGGGTTGACTCCATTAGCCTTTGATTTGGGGAAACCAAGGAAAACCCAAATCTGGATACCCTGATGGGGATTCGAACCGGCATCCTTCCGAACGCGACGCCAGAGTGTTAATAGCTCACCCGCCACGCTCGGTGTATGACACTAGTTGAGATATGGTCAACCATGAACGAAAGGTAGCACCACTCCCAGGCTCCGTATCTTACTACTTTATTAATCAGAGATAATACTGCATATTAAACTGATAACAATCCAATACATTAGTAATATATAGCTTAATTCACTTCACAGCTGCACAGAGCCCCTAACATCACACGACAGACAGCAATTATATGAGGTATTTAAAATTGTAATAATCTTTCATATCTGCACAATAAAACAAATCTAGCAGTAAATATACATTATTTAGAGCAGTGTTTTTCAACCTATTTGAAAACGCGACCCCTTTACAAGTAAAAAGAAATTGGCGACCCTCCATGTCCGTAAAAAAAACTTTGGCGACTCCCAAGATCCGTAATAAAACAATGTCAGTGATTTAAAAAACGACATATTTAATTTTCCTTCTTTTCAGACTATACCTAATGATCGACAAATAAAGTGGTGTCCGAGGTAGTCGTGAGAGGCGAGAAGGTGGGGTTTAGTGGCCACGCTGAAACAGTTTGTTTTCGCTCATTTTCAGAGTAATCCAGCGAATATGGACTATCTAAGTTGCGAGCGAAGATAAAATGTAGTTTTCAAAATATCTGAGCAGCCCTCCACGTCTCCTACAAGTTGCAGAGGCGGAAGAAAATAAAAAGTAGTGACTTTATGATGACAATTCCCTGAAACGAAAGAAGTAGGCTCCAATTAGAAAATGATTTGGTTATTTGCTTCTCAAAAACACAAGTACGATTCGAAAATTTATTAAAAAAAATGAAATTTCTTATTTTTATTCTATTGTAAGACATACAAGGGATGATCAAATGAAAAGGTACAAAACCACGTAAAAACGTAACAGTTAAATATTTGCATATTGCGTACTCAAGGACGCTGTGAAGGACTGGGTCTCGTCACGGCCACAGGAATTCTGGGAACAAGGAATCCTGCGGCTTGTTCATCAGTGGGTTCGTTGTGCTCAGGCCTATGGTGTATATTTTGAATAGAGTCTACATTTGTACCCACCGTGTCGTTTCGTACCTTTTCATTTGATCACCCCTTGCACAACCCCCACTTTTTACATATACCTGGCTTGGAATGGCGATCCCCTGAGCAAGACTTGGAGACTCCCCAGGGGGTCGCGACGCACAGGTTGAAAAACACTGATTTAGAGAATTATGATATCAACTTCGTGCCGCAGTGTCATTTTGCAGACTGGACAAAATATAACTGAGACTTGTGGTCGTATAGCGTACCTGCAGAGCGTCTGCCGTGATGTGAGTGACGTGGTGGCCCTTGTGCAGCAGAGCTTCAATCACCTTGTTGATGGCTACAGCATGACTGTAGGACGGCGACGTCTGCACGAAGAGGATTCTCGAACACGAGGACTGACTCACTGCCAGTAACAGCAGCAGCGGTAACGAAACCAGTGCCACCGCCATGACTCTGCAAAAGAAAACAGCGTCGAACTTACAAAGAATATATTGTAACATATGACAGGCGAAACAAACTCACTGTCGTGTTGTCTTCGTTCAACATTATTGCAAGAATGTGTGTGTTTTTTTAGCGCTTGGTTGCCCATTAAAATCTTAAATGCCCAATATTTTTTTTTTTTTTTTTTTTTTTTTTTTTTTTTTTAAGTTTTGCAAGTGAATAAGGTGTGATAAATACGAAGAAGGTAAAGGGGCGTCCATTGATTACGTGAGGTGTTTTTCCAGAAATTTAGACCCCCCCCCCTCCTCCTCCCATCGTATAGTGAGGTTAGATCTTGAGGGAACACTCCCCTGTTGATGACCTCTCATTTTGACTTTTTTTTAGAGCTCCTGTTTTCAAGGGCGGTTATGCCCCCCTATTTTCTATCTCTACTGTTTAGGAAATTAAACAGACGAGGTGAGATTTCCGTCGAGTTTCTCCCCCCCCCCTCCTCCTTGCGTATATTCGCCGGACCCCTCCCCCACCCCCCTACTATTTCACCTCATGTCCCCTCAGCAAATCCCCACCATGCAAGAGAACTTTCTTTCATTTTTAATTTAATTGAATTGCGATGGAATTTCCCTACATCCAAACCTTTTCATCTTCTTACGTATGATATGTGCCTGCTGGTGGAATTGTCATTTCTTCCCATCTACGTACTACTACTTTTATTAATTCTTCTGTCAATATCTATCTAAGCCTCTTTGTTAACAAACGCCTTACATCTACCAGAAATCTCCTCGCCCTTCTAAAACCCAATTCCTTTCATACAATTACAAAAAAAATTGTTGTCAAAACACTATTATTACTTCTTAAATGTATACTCACTGCAACACGAAGCTGAAATGATTAAACGATTAGAATCACCTGAAAGACCTCACTTAGATCTAAGTGCTGAGGAATATCACGACGCGCTTAATGTGCACAAGCGTAGTGAAATCTGTATCTTCCCAGGATTACTGTCATATTTTCGAGGCTGATAGAACTATCTCAGTAAGGTATCCTTACAGGGGCGTAGCTACTATGGGGCTAGGCGGTGCAGTGCACCGGGGCCCTACACTCTGGGGGCCCCCAAGCATACCTCTGGGGGCCCCAAAGCGCACCTCTGGGGGCCCCCAAGAGCGCACCTCTGGGGGCCCCCAAGAGCGCAGTTCAGAGGCCCATGAGCCTTCATGGCAAACTGGCGACTTTTTTTAGCTCTACAGTCGTCTAAGGGGGCCCCAGAGACACAGGAAGCCCCTCACTAAGGGCCCTCTCACTGCTCAGGGGGGCCCCCAACCACTGATCAGGGGGCCCTTACCAGCAACACCAAGCAAAATAAAAAGGTCGCCCATCTGGCCTGAGGCCCAAAATAAATGTTTTGCACCGGGGCCCTTGTTGACCTAGCTACGCCACTGTATCCTTAGCAATTCCCCTTTCCTCAATTTTAATAGTTTTTTTTTGTTATTTTATGGAAACCTAAAATTTAATAACTTTTTCTTTTACTTGTGAAAAAATTCACAGGTGTGCGAAACTTAAATATTAAAGTAAACCTGCCAAGTCACACAGCTCGGTGAAACTTGAACCATACACAGAAAGAACTACTGCAGTACCATACGGTAGGAAACAAAGATACATGCGATGAGACGAACAGAAATGAAACTTTTATACAGAGACAATAAGTTACACTGAAGTTAAGGCGACTCATGATGGTCCCCTGGACGTTAAAAAAGGGAGGGGGCGTGTTCCAGAAAAGGGTGTGTGATCAACATGGACAGCGAAGCATGGTCTGCACTCTGCACCGTTGTTGGCCACAAGGTTGGCAATGCGATTTCGTAAGGCATTCCATACCTCCACCACTATGGTCGTTGGTGCATGTGGAGGTGCTGCAATATGTCTCCCAAACGCATCTCACATGTGTTCGATGGGATTTATGTGGGGGGAATGTGCAGGACAGTTCATTCGCAGAGTATACTCTCTTTCTAAGACCCCCTCCATCTGCTCTGTTTGATGCAGCAGTGCATGCTATAAAACAATGCCGTGGGCGATACTAATCCCGTAGGTCAAACGTCGTCCTCCTAGTTTCCCTATGATTCTTCCCCATGTGAAGTCATTCAGATGTTGTCTCTGGGCCATGTTGTAACGAAGACAACCTCCACAGTGCATCGTAGCGACTCATTGATTGACATATTACCGTGTATTGTTCCTTCAACGGCCTCGTGCTGAAGGGTCAGACATTTTTGGCTCTATAGTCACGCTGACCTCACGTCTTATGGCGTTCAGACTTCTGTGTACATGTGGGAGACCTCAGGCTACATGCTTCGGCACTTTAATTCATTTCCATCAAGTAATTAATATGTTGCGTTATCTATCTCTGCTTAAGTTTTACACATGAGTGTATTGAGGGGTTGACATAGCCCTCTAATGTTGCGGATATAAAGTGAAAATTCCGTTGTTTTATGCACAAAAAATCTGTTGAAAAAGACTAAAAAAAATAATTTTTTCAACTCTATCACTCGATTTTTAAAGCCAATTTTAAATGTCTTCACCAAGAACTTGTTAAAATAAACAGATGAAATCCGAAAAAATATATCTTACTCAATACCAACAAAATTTTAAGGAGTTTTGAATTAATTTGTAAAGGTAGAAGTTTGAGGTAACTAATCCATCACATTCGTCCCAGTCACGCCAGGGTTTTCCCTTCGATCGGAATAGTTTTGCTACATTTTATAGCTGAAATCCAAGTTTGAAATACCTTCCGTAATCTACCGAAAACATATCTAGGGGCCACAATGTCGTTCCAAAGTTTAAGTATGGAATAAACATTTCATTTTCTATATGAACTACTGCTACGTTTTCCTTTAATACCCTAACTTGCTCTTTAATCCCAAAAACGGTGTTGTTGACGATTATAGTTTTCATATCTGTATTTATGTTTTTCGGGAAATGGTCATTGTCTGGAGATATCTTCTTTTTTGACCAATGTATACTGCTTCGAATTTTTAATAACCCAATTGATATAAGCCAGAATTATTGTGATTAAATGCCTCAAATTATTTCAATATTGGAAGTGGCATGCTTTTTGAAGCCTCAGGGGATCAACTACCACACCTAAAAACAGAAATTAAAAAGTAATTTATAATGTGACGCTTTCGCCACATTCTAGGCGCATTTTTATTATATAAATAATAATGTTAGATTGATTTTCACAAAGCTTGGGCGATCACCTATATATTTTTAGATAATTTCCTTATAAAGTACTAAAGATTCCTTGTGAGGACTGTGATGCCAATAGTGAATATTCGGTGTATCTTGTAGCAACGAATATTAAACAATTATTGGGCTGTGCAGGCTTGAAGAGAATCATGACTTCCTTGAGGGGCACTGACTGGGAGGAAACCGCTAGTCACAGGTGACAGGCTGTCGCCAGCTAACAGAAGCATTAGGGTGAAGGGTTTTGCTAGAGGACACGACAGGTAACCTTGAGACAGCGGTCACCTCTTCTAACGGGGAATTCTCCACCCGAAAGATAGCGTCGTCCTACGAACTTTGTCGAGTCTTGGCGAACGGCGGTAGTGTCGAGGACGAATGAAAAATCCAAGATATCACGTAACATCAGGATGGCAACCTATGACCCAATCGCAATGAGCACATAAGTTAAATTCTGGGAATTTTCTGCTAAACGTGATCTTCGAGACAGCAAGGACAGGCTCAGAGTTTACCTCGGAGATGGAAGAGCGACGAACTTCATTCTGTTGCGGACTCCGATAGCTGGCTTTTCTCGCTGACTGCTGCTAAGTTCTGTGTAGAAGTCCGACGCTGCCGACTGGCATCTAAGCGGAATGCTGGAGTGGCATTCGCACGGCGACACAGTCAGTAATGCAAGCAGAGGCATTACCAGAACGGGCGTGACTATAGCTGCCTTCATAGATAGGACTCCCGTACCGTGGGCCCTCTTCGATCATCGCAGACGTTATACGCAGAACTACAATGGTAAAGTTTTACGACCGAGCCATCTGATTGTGCATTCCGCGAAACTGAACCTTTAATCGTCCTTGAGAGGAAAGATCCAGGTTCTAAATTAGTAGCTGGAAACCCCACTGAGCTAGTGGCATGATTGCCAGAACTATTTGAGTTGTTTTCGAATAACGTATTTTTCATTTGTGGCGCCCTTGCATATAAATTTTTGAGATTGATTCCAAAGTAAATTACAATTGTTTGTTTGCCCATTACGGCTAATTACACCTCTGATCGTTGCTTTGTGATTTTGCTTTCTTGTAGTAATATTAACGGTCAATTCGCTCAGATTTGTAATTAGTGATGTTCCGGATATCCGTATCCGTATCCGCGGATATCCGAGGAGGATAAAAGATCTGTATCCGTATCCGTATCAGTTACTTTTTTAGCGGATCTTTAACGGATCTTTTGTAAAGAATTTCATCAAGCACGTATATAAAATTTTAAAGATAGCTAGCAATGAAATACTATTAACTCCAATTCCAATTACTTTGTATTTGTTAAAATCTCATATCTGGCACATTTATATTACAAAAATTAATTATTTAAACATTTATTTTACTAGGTTACCAAAGGTAACTGATAACTTACCACTGTAGTAAGTTTTAAGGTATTATTTTAACTGTCTTTGTAGTGAGATCAGACCTCTACTTTTTGTGATTTGCTAGCTGAAATTGTTATCAAGGTACTGTCGAAGTTTTTACATCAGATAAAACAATCACTTTTACAGAAACTTAAAAAAAATGTTATATTTAAAATTAAGTTTGGTAAATTGTTCTTCAAAAAGAGTAACTCAAAAGCTTCGAGTCATTTACGATGAGGATCGTAAATAATTCCAACTGCACTGAAAAACTGCTCACTTGGAACGCTTGTTGCAGGTGATGATAAATATGTGCGACCCATGTGTCATAGACCTCCAAATTTTTTACTATTATTGCTAACAGCTTTTTTAACAACCAGATGCACCTGATGTGCTGTACACTCAATATTAATCTATGTCAGATAAATTGCATGCACGCTTCACGTTGGATCCCCAATTTCTTACCATGAAGTGCACGTTCTGTTTGGGATTCCCTACTTTTCAAACATACTTTGAAATTTTGCGAAATCTCCGCTTTTAAAGCGATATGTTTCTTATAAGATATTTTGTAATGTTAACAGGCCCGTAACTACCGCCGGGGCAGCCGGGGCACTGCCCCGGGGCCCCCAAGCCCGAGGGGCACCAAACTGATGGTTAAAAAATTATTTTATTTTAATATCTAATCTAACTTTAATATCTAATACCCAGCACCTAGGTAAAAGTTAATAATAAAGAAAATCCATCAAAGTGCTGGAGGAAATGTTTTTGCGTGTCCATTTATATACTCCATACACTTCACATGCAAAAGCAGCTCTAGAGCAGACAGCAGAATGTCGAATCGAATGTGTCATGTCGCTCCAGGTGCCTGCCGCGTGATGTGTCAGGTCAGGTTGGCAGGTGCAGTGAGCTAGTGCTATTCATGACGATTTATTCGTTTGCTAACTGCTCATCATTACGAGGGTTGCCTTTTAAGTTTTTACAATCGAACAATAGGTGGCGTTAATGAGTTGTGGCACCACTGTATTTGTGAACAATGACGTTTGTTATTGTGAAGCCAGTGGCAATTTAGAAATTGACTGAGTAGGTTGTTGATGGTGAACATTTAAAAGAAGCATGTTTGTGCAAAAATCGAAATTCACCCGTGAAGTCTTACATGAAGGCTCGTATCGGACTGTCAGTGCAGTTGAGAGTCGTATAGCAGAGATAGTACGCGTGTTGTTTATTAATTAGTCTCAGGGCTGGCGTTAGGGGAGGGGGGAGGGGGTAAGCGTGTCAAATGGTCGCCCATTTGGGAGGGCCCTAACCGATGAATTGGCCAAGGGCCCCCAACTGGTTACGTGACTGCTAAGATCTCTTACCCCGGGCCCTAAAATCCTAGCGCCGGCCCTGTTTAGTCTTACTTTGCTCGTGTTGAGATAATAGTTTATATCATGAAACGAATTCGGCACAAGCCAAGTGGAAATAAAAAAAGACAGACTCTAAAAAGAAGAAACTTGGCGGCTGCAAAAAGTTCGAAGAAGTTGTCAATATGGCTGGACAGTGGAAACCACTCGACAGGGAATGGTGATAAGAAGGGTATGTATGGTTTGCTTTATTCAGTGTGATGTGTAATTCATGTAAAAATAGTAGCCAGACTTGAATAATTCGAACGTGTATAATTCAAATGTTTCTGTCGGTCCCTTGACATTCCTATAAAACACAATCAGTGGTGGATTAAGCACTCAGGAGGCCCCAGATGCAATTAAATTCCTCCAAATAGTTTCAGTACCTCTATAGCGTGTTTTTTTTTTTTTTTTTTTTTTTTTTTTTCTCCTCCGGTGGGCTCCGGCGTAATTTAAACCCTGCTTATATACGTATATATACTAAATGTATGTGCCTATATACGTATAGCTCTAAAATATAAGAGGAAAAAATATATATTTTTCTCTCTTTGACCTTTCCGATATTTTTAAAATAAAATTTTACAGATTTTCTGACACACATTTTCTTTTTAGGACCGGAGAAAACAACGAGACAAGCTTTGGAAGGCACTTCGGAAGAAAATGAAGTAGAAGTGGATTCTCCTGATATAAAAATTTCACAGAACTTAAGTGCAGATACGTAGAAATTGAAACAATGACAACAAATCGAATCAACAAAATTCTTTATGCGAAGCAGTTGTGATAGACCGAACCAATGATACACCAAGTTGTTTGCAAGATCTAGATTCTGCCTATTACGATGTCTTTCCTACTTTAATAGAAAATCAAGATAAGAAACGTAGGCTGGTAGCAGTTGGTCCAATACAATCTGACGGACCATTTCCCAAGGATATCAATGAACAAGGCTGATCTTTTTCAAGTAACTATTATACGAGTACAAACACGAAGTCAGGGTTGAAGCTTAAAAGAAGTTGGTTATGTTACTAAAAAAATTAGATTGAGTCTATTGCCAATTGGAAGCACTTGAATATAGCTACCGGAGTTCGAGGCTGGAAGCATATTTCAGAACTTATTTCAGTTCATGAAGCATATAAAAGCCACACACAGTCTTGTGTAGTTTATGGGCAGTGCCGGAAACATGGTACTTTCGAAGACGTTTTCGACAAAAATTTGGAGAATGGAAGAAGATTCTGGCGAAAAGTTCTCGAAAGAATGATAAATGTGACCTCAACACTTGTAACATATAATCTCGCATTTCGTGGATCTAGTGAAAAGTTAGAATGTAGCAACAAAGGAAACTTTCTCTCGATAGTTTAGCTCTTGTCAAAACATGACCCAGTACTGCAAGAATTGATTCAGCGTTCGCAAGGGACTGTGAAATACCTCAGTCCTAAAATTCAAAATGAACTTATAAACCTATTAGCCTTAGAAATCAAAAATGAAAAGACCGTTACACTTCAAAAGTGCTTTTTTTAATATTTATTTTAGATACTACTCAGCACATTGCTAAAGTTGATCAGTTAAGGGAAGTTTACAGGTAGGCCTATATCAAATCAGTTAATGATGAGAGGGGACGATATCAAAATATGTGAAACTTTTGTATCCGTTAGAGAGGTAAAAGATCAGTCTGCCCAAGGTCTTGCAGCAGAAACACTTACTTCATTCGAAGAGAAAAACTTGGATTTGATCAAATGTGGACAAGGCTACGACGGGGCTGCAGTCATGAGTGGGGCATACAGTGGAGTGCAGCAGCTTATTAAAGAAAAAGCCCCACACGCATACATTGTGCACTGCGCTGCACATAACCTTAATTTAGTATTAAAGGATGCTGTGGAAGGAAACAGAGTGGTCTGCAAGTTTTTTAAACCATTAAAAGTGCTTTTTTGATCATAGTATTTTTGCGCTGACAAGATTTGAAGTCAGTGTACGAAATCGAGGCTTATACTGATTCGCTGAATTCGAAAATAAAACTGAAAACTCTTAATTCAACTCGCTGGGCTGGTAGACATGAGGCAGTGTATGCACTGAAACACAGGTTTTGTGACGTGTTGAAAAGCCTTACCCGCCTGTTTGACTTCGAGGAAAAACAAGGAAAGAAATGAAGTAAAGCAGCTAAAGAACAAACTTGAAAATTTTGATTTTGTATTGCTTTTGGTCGTGCAGTGTGAAGTTATAGCGCCTCTCAAACTCGTATCAAAATCCTTAAAATCTGAAACCATGGACTTGTTGTATGCATATGGGTTAGTGCGTAATTTATTGCTAAGGACAACCGAAATATGTGGAAAGTTTGAAGAACTTGTTTCTGAAGCATCAAATGTTTGTAGTCGATGGGGAATATACAAAGAATTTCGCCAGAACAAAATGATGAAAACACTTTGATGAATTGAGTGAAGACGAGAGATTAATAGACCCATAATCTTGTTTCCAAGTCACTGTGTTCTATCCAATGGTAGTAGACACACTTTGTACTCAACTTGATCACCGTTTGGAGGGACAAAACCTCTTCTTGACACTTATCAATTAATACAAGCCTGATTTTTAGCCAAAGCAAGTGAAAGTGATATCCACTAAAAAGCAGTTTATTTCGTTAATACGTTTCCAAATGATGCGAGTCTAGCCTTTCCTTCACAATTATGTTCAGTGAAAAATTCGTTTCAAAATAAACTGGAAAAAATGAAAAGTTTTAAGGAATTTGCTAATTATATAATAGTCGACCACAGTTCTCTTTCATCAAGCTATCCAGATATTTTCACAGCGTGCATTATGTATTTTACTGTTCCTGTGACAGTATCTAATGCTGAACGGTCCTTTTCTAAGCTTAAATTGATTAAAAATTACTTGAGAAGTACAATGGCTCAAGAAAGACCCAGTAGCTTAGGTTTGCTTTCTATTGAGAATGCCGTCTCTAAAAACTTCGCTGTTAAGAGACGTTAAGCAGTTAAAAAACAAAAAAAAAAAAAAAAAAATTGAGAATGACCGAGCTCAACAAGTCAACTTTGACAAAGTAATTGATGAATTCACTTCTTTGAAAGTTAGGAAATAAATGTTTAGGAAACAATCAAATGTAGCTAATCCTTAATCTTTTCAATCTACTCTATTTTCCAGTCATCCGTTACTGATTCCTTGTCTTTTAAGCAAAGTATGCATTTTAACTTACTTAATTTACATCTATTATAACTACACCTTTAATCTACCTAAACTTTTATTTAGAAAAGTCAAATTTTAATTTATCAATTAAAAGTTTTCCGCAAGTTTAATCTTATTAAAAGTTAGTGTATTAAGTTTTTTTTATGTTAACAACAGTATAGTAAATATTTTACCATGTATTTTTAATGTGTGATTTTATAAAATTTTAATAAACATATACTCTTTTTTAGAAATTGTACTTTTGTAAGTACTTTGCTTTTGCATTGTTCACCTTATCCTTTTTACAACCATAAGTACTGAATATTTAGTTTCCAAAACCTGTATCATAAAAATAATGCATTTAAAAAATTGTTAAGTGTATAAGCTAGATAAATACTTGAATATTTGGCTTAGTGAACCTTTTGTAGCTAGTTTTGATACCATTGCATGGACCAATAGATAAAAACAAATTTTTGTCGAATTGGAATAAATCCCCATGCATACAAAAAGAAAGAAATATTTAGGGGCCTCACTATAAAGCTTTGCCCCGGGGCCTCCAAGTTTATAGTTACGGCCCATGTTAAGGATAACAATGAAACACCTGACCAAAAAGCCTACCAGATATATGATTTGAAGGAAACTTTCTCAAAATCCTTCAATACGTTCTTTATTTCCGATCGTTAAGTTCGCTGCAAATAAGTTACGTAAAATATTTCCTGCCTTTTAGAACATAATTTGCAACAACATGATCCATCAATCGTCGGAACCCAAAATCTTCTACTTGTTGAAAAGGTAACCCAGATAAAGCTATCATTTCTGCAATTAAATAGTTAATTTTTATTTTGAAATGTTCCACATTTTAACTTTTTCTATGTATTCGTTAAAAATATTTTTCTAAATTCTCCTTTTACCGTTTTTAAAAGATATTATCTGCTGGATGTTTTTGCCGGCAATTTTGTTAGTGCAGACTTCTTTTAAGAGTAACTCATATTCTTGTGGGTGTTTCGTCTGAAGGTGATTTTTTAACGAAGTTGTATCTTTATGTTAATACATTCCTTCACAAATTTTGTATTTAGCAGATTCGTCATTTACTATCGTAAAATATTTCCGTATTACACTACTTTTTTGTAGAAATTGTTTTTATTTTAACTTACACAAGCGTATATAATCTACGCTATCCTATGTCATCTTAAAATATAAATATAAACACGTACAGTGCAAGATCAAAACACGTAGCGTATGCCGGATGTTCGTTGATAATAGATCGTAGCTGACGACTTTTTCATTGTCGGTTCAAGTTGTGAAAGTTGAGATCCGTATCCGTATCCGTGGATCTAGACACTAATGATCCGTATCTGTATCCATATCCGCGGATATACATTTTTAACGATCCGACACATCACTATTTGTAATTGCCAGTGATACTGAATAAATGATGTATTGTGCATGTTTTCCTGTATTCCAAATATCATCGAGATTCTTGTAAAATCCATATTTTAATTCCTTCATAAAATCAAAATTAATATTCCCTTTGTTAAGCTTTAATGTATAAATGGTAACGATAACTTATTCATCACCGAATGAATCACCACTAAAAAGTGAACTACAATATTTATATACTCATATAATTTCAAAACGACCCCTTTATACCAAATGTATATATCAGAAAAATGTAACGGAAAATATTTGATCATTTAAGAAAGATGAAATTCATTCGAAATGAAAAAATATCTGCAATAGTTGTATTTGTGGTTTCATAAATAATTATTTTAACAAGTAGCTACATGAGATATAGCCTACAATAAATACATATTAATCTTCAATTTATTAGTTTCGGCGAACATGATTATTTTTCCCTGAAGGAAGCAAGATTTTTATTACGTCCTATATCTGTTTTCCTTATCCCCCCCCGCAACTAAAGCTTACTCCAACCAATGATAAAATTATTAAAATATTTGATACACTTCCAATCAGTAGTGTAAAATCAAGATTATAATAGAAGGGATAGTGAGAAGTTTGATGGCTCTCAGTTTTGAAGGTCGTCGGTTCGAGTCAAAGACAGCATTGCCGGAGTCAGATGTTGAGTCGATAAATGAATTGTATGAGAGATCACTGAAAGGCATACGAGAGAGTAAAAATGATACATTTTTGTCTGTCGTATCGTTAGAAATACCTTTTTTAACAGAAAAATCTTTAACATTTCTGATGGTTTTTGTCAAGACCAACAAGCGTGAAACCAGATTTTCAAAACTGTTTATACGAAAAAACATGGAAACCAGTTGGAAGATCTATCAGACCTGAACGAAGTTTGTAATTACCAAGAAACAGCTTCACACATCTCATTAATAATTTGATTTTAATTTAATTTTTACAAGAGATTCATATAAGACATATATACAATTATTAAAGTATTAAATTTATATCCAAATAATGTCTTATTGTACCTATTCGTCTTAAAATGGGCGATAATTTTCAATTGGTCACGAAAAATAATCCTAAAAGTAAAACAGTCACAGAAAAGAAAAGTTTGGGAGACACCGTTTAGAAGATTTATCATCGATTTGCTCTTGAAATAAAAATAATCCTGCGCGTGGCACCTTCCGTGAGATTTCCAATACAGAATTCAATACATCCAACTTAAAGGAGCATTAAAATACAAAACTTGTCCAAAGACAGTTAAGAACTGCAGCTCGTACCAATCTCTGAATAGACTATGGTGATAACATCGCATGCTAATATTATGAGAAAGTTTCCTTTGGCATTATTTTTCGATACATAAACACGTTTCTTAACAGTGTTCCAGTTGAATACTGTTAAGAAATAAAATTTTTTGATATGAACATTAAAGTACGCTAATAATACAGGCTGATTTTTATTTGGTGCTTACTTTCTGGACTTTTTTTCCCTGTTTCGGGGCGATTCTAATAGCCATTTTGCTTCCAACCTGCATCGTTCTTTTAACAAACAACGCCCGGCATTTTGTATGCGAGACTTGTAAACAGCTGTGTTTACATAGCAGCGGCTGCTGTCTGGTGCGTTATCTGCATTTCAATTTATTTCAAGACGGCATGTAAGATCGTTAAACCCCAGTTCACTTAATATTTCACGTTTTACTTTATTGGGACAAGAAATATGCTCTTAGATCATGAAACAGTAGTGTTTGCAGTTTCACACCTTCTCGGATTCGCCGTCACTTGATGCAATAATTTGTTTAAATTTTGATTTAGCAAAGACAGGTGTGGTGTTGAATTACTAATTTTCCTCAGCGTAACTTTATTATTTTAAAAAAATGTCCAGAATTTCGGTTGTATTTAATTTTCTTCCTCAGCGAAACCAAAAACACTGTATTTATGGAGAAACGTTACATAAATGAGGATTTAAATGAGTTACGGAGTTTTTTGGTTCACTGCCGTTTCCCGCTAGATTCATGGAGGTAGAGGTCCGCACTCCCCTTTCGACCATAGGTGCTAGAAGGGATGCGTCGGGGCGAGCGCCGCGCTACGGCCGTGCTTAACCTTTCCACGGAGTTATTCCACGGTACTCACTGGATAGCATGCTGAATGAGCATGGAATGTCGTTCCGAAGATAAATCCTCGTATTCATCGTGGATCGAAGCCCAATCGTCCGAGCCGCTGTCAGACGTTCTACAGCCCGAGCTACAATGTATTTGAATTTGTGAATGGCTTAAAGTCAATATCACAAAGTTAGTTCAGGCACTGCGGATTAAACTTTAAATGGTGGACATTTCTTTCGTGGAGAGGCACAGACAACGTTTTTACTTGTCTCCAAAATGACAAGAGCTCATTCCAGATTTTCAGTAATCTTTTCCTAAAGTAAGTGAGCGACAATAAGACATTGCCAATGTCTCTTCAGTTAAAAATAAAAATCTATTTTTTCAAACGCTTTTCCCGGCACTAGCGTAGCAGACATCCACAGACTAGTGGTCAGGGTATTTGACTCAAATTACAGGGTCGAGTCTGGCGTGAGTATATTTATGATTTCCTTTATTATCTGTGCGAAGTGGAAAGAGAAAATACAGAGTAGTTTAATAAAAACGTGGAAATAAAATAATATGGATGTGTTGCTCGTCGTGTGAAAGCTAATTTTTAAATATCAAATACCTTGCTAGTCAATATTTATGAAAGTATAGCTTTTAACTTTTCTCTTGACATTGTTTGTATTAACTTGTTACGAATATATGCTTTCAGTTCACTTTGTAACTGAATGTAATTACTGATGTAGTTCAATAAAGGGGCTATAAAAAAAGTTGCAACGCATCCAAAAACAATTGGAGCTAAGCTTTTAACATAAATTCTAAGCAAGAAGAATTAAAGGCGCAAGTAATATAGAATCAGACAAGTAAAGAATATGTACAACTATTTCTACTGATATTTTTCGAAGAAAACGCTGGAGTAGTAAGAAATCTATAATAAACCATATTAATCAGTTTTAGTTTAAAAACACACACCTTTTCGTGGTGAGAGAGTAGTTTGGTTCAAAATTTTTGCCATCGAGCTTGAAACAAAGGTACATGCTCCAGTGACATTTGCACTGAAAATATTTTTGAAGTTAATATTTACAGTTTGAAGTATACAGTTCAAAACCTTCTCCAATTGTCTCGCATGTCCACAAACGAATACTTTAATCTGTACCGTAAAGTGCTAAATTTATGGCACTGTTACTCTTTTCCTTCCCACATACTATTCTTAATCTCTCTCCAAATGCTTATATAGGGTTGCCATTACCTTATACCTTACACACCTTCGGCTGTAACGAGGTCATTTGAGCATAATGTTGCTGTGCCTAGTAACGGATTGTGCTTCGGTGAAGTAAGCAAACCGTATGAAGGCGAAAGTCTAGTTAAGATGTAGCTTTAACGTAAATAAATACTGAATTCTGAATACTTAGGAGGGGGGGGGGGGATGTACCCGTCTCTCGACTGCTTTGTTGCAAACATCTGTTACCTCTACATATTAGCCATCAGTTAAGTCTTGTTCGTTAAGGATGTTCAAAGAGCATAAAATAAAATCTCCGATCTGGCGTACTGGCTGCTTTAATTGTGTGGTTTTTCCAGTCATCTGGGCGAATCTTGGAATGGTTCCCCCAAGTTCTGCTTAAAACAATAGCAGTAGTATACATACTACACCGACAGAACTACTTTTTCGGCGCCATTGCTTTTCGACAAAGATCATGTAATAATTCGGGACTACTGGGTATCGCGATGAATTTGCTTCATAATTCTGCAGTAATTGAACGCAAGACATAGTTATAAACACTTTCAGAACTACATTTAGTGCTGTCATTCTGGTCCAGGGTGTAAAGTAACCTAACTACTGCTTAAAAGTTTTGAGATTGACTACTGCAAGTATTATGACGTCAAAAGTAAACAGGTGGCCGTGATTTTCGGAAGACCCGATAATCTATTATTAGTCCACCTATCCAATTTTCACTTAAATATTGCCATTTTCTGTGCTTTTTTTGACTTTAACAAATAGTTAGACGAACAACTTATCTTCCATACTTATTGAAACAGTGTATGCCCATATCAAAAAGGTGCCAATATCGTAAACTTCAACAGAACCAGCGGAACTTCGCGAATCAGAGTACACGACAATGTATGAAGACGCTAATAGAGCAACTACGTCAGTAGCCAGCCGGCTATTCTAAAGATCTAAACATTAAATAATGTCTTGGACATAAAAACTAACAAACCATCTATCTGTTTCATATATTCGTCTCTTCGTATCTTTAATGTTTCATATATTCTTCTCTTCGTATCTTTAAGTTCTTTCCTGCGACTGCTCACTGAAATTAGCAATTCCAACTTGCTCTAAACTACGAGATATCATTCAGTCTCTTCTTACTCTTCCACAAACTTTCTTCAGCCTACATTTACAGAATACGCATATTCATTCCGTAGCTTTCTGTCGATACAAATTTCATCGTACATTTACAGCAGAACCTAGGGTCATTTCACCATTTACTCTTCCGTATAATGACAGTAATAAGCCGACAAACTAGTCTTTTATCTTGAAGTGCTATCAGCACTAAAGGAGGAAATAAAATAAAAACTATGTAATTATTCCCTAAACTAGGTTGCGGTATTCACACTGTAAACAATCAGTACTTTCGAGTTTGTTCAACATGAAAATGCAGAAATTCTCTTAGCACTTTGGACAACCATTACAGAACTTAGGGCGCTGTAAAACCTCTAGTGATACGCATGTGAAACTTGGGTTAGAGGTAAATCCTCAAATGAGATTAGCAAATCTTCTAAATCCTCCCTAACAATGCTGTTCAATAACAGTGTTACTTACCCAAGTTACGCTGCAAACTAAGTTGTAGAAACTACCGCCTATGGTTGTTGATGTTTACAACACTAATAAGCGAATAGTTACAGCGAACTGGAGGTGTCAGTACGTGGTAGCGTGCCAGTCCGGCAATGCAGAGCGCAGTCTTACCTTCCGCGTTCGACGACCGAGGCGCTGTCACGTGTGGTCGAGTCACAACTACAAAGTCGCTGCTATGCACCACAGCGCCAACTTCAAACTCGGCGACGGTCGAACGAAACTTCACTGCAGTCATGGCTGGGATCCCCTACACTACACAGTGTTAGCTGGTTCGGGTCCCGGTGGTAAATAGATTTCATCATTCGAGACTTGACAGCAGGTTACCCTGTTCGTTCCTTCATCTCTCAACCCAAAACATAAACGACTTACTACACTAGGGTTACCAGACGTCCCCGTTTCACGGGGACAGTCCCCGTATTCAGCTTTCTGTCCCCGGACAGGTTTCGTCCCCGCAATGTCCCCGGATTTTTTGCTGTTGTCCCCAGAATTTTTTTTAATTGAGCGAGAGTTTTTTAAAAGCCCTGATTTGCTAATTCATTCATTTAAAGAAAGAAATAGAAAGCGCACTTCCTTCCTTGTACGTGCTTTGGACACAACATCTTTTGAAAATCATATCTTCTTGCAGTTTGCAACAAGTCAGTCTGTGATCCTCTTTGGAATTGGTAGATAGTTCAATAGAGTACTGACAATATGCACTTTTGCGCTACAACTAACTATTGTTACATTTCATTCAGTAGTGCCAAAAGGTTCTGATTTTCGCATTACCTCTTTGTATTAAGCTTTATTTTATTGGTGTCCACTTCATAAATGATAAATTTCTCTATAGGTATTTTGGCAGTTTTAGCACCTGTCTTGTAGCCAAGCTATATTCTAATTGCTGCATTTGGCGACACTACATTTCCCGGCGTTGTAAACTTTGCTTGTTGTTGAGGTGAAGCCTAAGTTCGCACAATTTGTTTTTTTTCCGTGTTTTTAGTGTTTTAACGATGTCTTCATCTAAGAAAAGAAAATGTGTGGTTAGTGATGGAATGAGTACAGAACAGTTCAAGTTATGTTAACTATGTTAACAAATTTTTCATGACGTGTCAAGAATTTTCAGTCAGCTTGGATCCAGACAAGATTTTCTCAAGAAGATTCATTCTTCTGAGAAATACCAATGACAACAAGTTGGAGGTAAAATCAGGTACCATATCATTTAGAATACAAAATATATAACAATGATAAATATGAGTCTTTTAAGTTAACTCCACTTTTAATCCTATAACTTAAAAAGTGCAACGCGTCATTAGGAAAAATGCCGAAAGCGTCCCCGGATTTTGGTGAAAAAGTTCTGAAGCGTCCCCGGATTCGGAGAAAAAATTCTGGTAACCATATACTACACTCACACACACACACACACCATCGCAGTCATTATAATGTTTGGGAACATTATTTACTCTAAGAAGACAACAGGAAACCTACCCAATTAATTTTACTCTCGAAATTGCTATGAAAGGGTAACGGTATTTACAATAAACTCCTACGCGTAGGGTAGTAGTCCCCTGAGGGTAAGTGAGCTTGCTTCAAAGGGTACGCAAGGTAATCTCTTGGCTAAGGTAATCATTAAGATAGTTTTAAAAATTACGCAAATATTCGACTACTATTTCCAATTTTTTTCCAGATTTGTTGATGTTTTGAGACGTTTTTTATTGAATTAAAATTTAATAATTTGCGAAAAATAGGTTTCATTTTTTATGTATCATTTAAGCTATAGGGGGTACGCGATGTTGAACTCTTTACTGAAGTGGTACGCGGGGAAAAATAATTGGGAACCATTGGCCTAGGGGAACGGGTATGGAACATTTTTTTATTTTTTTTACTGTACATATATAAACAGGAAATCATTGCCAAAATATATTACTTATTTTATCCTTAGAATATTTACATAAGGAATGTCATGGAAGATCCGCCTTAGAAAGAATTATCACACGTGGGAGTAGCTTGGCTCGCGATTCTCGTCGTGTAACTAACATGAAATTGTTAATAATTAACTAAATTCTTGGTGCCTTATGCTATAACAAGAACATTCTTGTTCAGGCTGCATTTTAACATAACCACGATCTCAACTAAACACTGCCGCCACAAAATCAAACAATGCAGATTCATCTAAGTACACGAAATGCATTACGATCTTCATTTCGGGTATTAACAACACCTGGATTCCTAGTTCGCGTAGCATAAATTATCACAATCAATTTAACCATCATTTAGGGGAGCGCTTGCTCCGGGCGGCAACTTCAGGGGGGCGGCTACGTCGTATTTGAACGACGGCAAATTCACGTCGCGGTGACAGTGGGGGCGGTAAAGTTAGGGGCGGCAATCTCACAGTTTTTTACCCGGTTCGGAAAGTTCCTAGATCTGCCACTGTTCATCATACATTTTCAGTACGAATTACAATGGACTATAGCACGCGCAATAATGCATTAACTGTATCTCGTTATAAACTTGGCCCGAACATTTATTAAATTATTATTACCATCTGAAAAGTTTTAAATGTAATTATCACAAACACAATCAAAAATTACAGTTTCACCTTCCTTTTAACTCTATTTTATTTAAGTCAGAATTTTTTATTATTGCCGAAACTTTTTGTTTATGATAATTGTTGTTTACTGTTCAGTAGCATGCACGGGTAAAAACTAATCCTTAAAATCGTAAAACAGAACTTCAAGTGTGCTTGCAGTGATGTGGTAGGCTTTGTATCTATACTTATGAATCTGCCACTCCACTATCACTATGTCGTTTACAATTTTTCTTACCCAGCAAGCAAGGGCGGATCCAGGGGGGGGGCTAGGGGGCTCAAGCCCCCCCCAAAGTCTCTAGTGACACCCCCGACATTGTAATTTGGGGACCTTTTTTTTTTTTTTAGCTCTACGTATTCGAGGCTGGAGGAGGCTATAAAGACTACCCGATAGCCGACTGTAGCCCCCCCCCCCCCCAAAATCCACTAAAAGGCGAGCCCTCTGAACCAAAATTCATTCAAGCCAAGCCCCCCCCCCAAACCAAAATCCTGGATCCGCCCCTGCCAGCAAGCATCCAACTTCTGTAACATCGCTGTTAGCTTGTATGTTAAAGACAGATATATTGAGAACCCTTCCTCTTAACCAGACTAATACAGCGTCGGCTTTAGTCACTGCGAGGCCCCGGGCGGCAGATCTTTGCGAGGCCCTTGTCATTTGTACAGAATAAATTAATCGTAAGTATTTCTGATAATTAACGAAAAATGCAAACATCATAAAAATAAACTTTGAGTTTTAAAATATTATATTAGAAGAGTTATTAAAAGTGAACAAACATAAAGATGACAAATCATTAAGATTAAACTGAAATACATTAAGGCCTGGGAAGATATACGCAGGGATTTAAAAATGATGTTTGTGCCTTTTTCTGAGACTAAAGTATTTAATAAAAGCACAAGAATCTAACGAATGAGCTATTTCATTTTCAATTCAAAGAATAGAAAGAGCTGAAAATTAATCTTGTTTCATCGAATTCCTCAAATATGTTTTAATTTTTTCTAACCATGAAAAACTTCTTTCTGCGGACGCAACTGTATTACGTGTGGCGGCAATAATTCTCAAGACTACTTGGATAGTGGGGTACACTTCAGTAATTCAGTTAATGTTTTTTTTCCTATTATTTATGTCAACACTGCGATACCGCTGTCGTTTTCTTCATACAGTTCTCGTCCATCAATATCAGATGTTTCTCCTGCTATTATACGAATGTGACAGTCAATAAATCTAATTGAGAAATTTTGATTAGTTAGTAATTAATATATACTTTATCATCAATTAAACAACTTTACTTTATTGTTACACTAACAGCTTAAGATAAAATAATTATTTTTAACATAAACTTTGATCAACTCGGGTAGCTGCGCGAGGCCCTGGGCGATTGCCCTGTTCGCCACCCCCAAAGGCCGCCTCTGGACTAATTTTACAACCCGAGCGAGCCGGCCTCGGTAGCGTAGGGCCGAAGGTCTGCCGGTTCGAATCCGGCCGCGGGCATGGATGTTTAAGTGTTGTGTGTCTGTGTGAATGTCCTGTCCGTCCTGTGGTGTCTATACTTAAGAATCACAGCCCACTGGAGAAAACTAAAATCATTGGATGATATATCATAAGCACATTGAGCTGGCTAAATGGCTTACGTTGCCGAAGGCCATTTAAAAAAAAAAAAAAAAAAAAACCGAGCGTGATGGGTGAACGGTTAACGTTCTGGCCTCGCATTCGGGAGGACGCGGGTTCGAATTCCCGTCCGGACATCCAGATTTGGGTTTTCCATGGTTTCCCCAAATCATTCCAGGTGAATGCCGGGATGCTTCCATCAAACAGGCCATGGCCGAATTCCTTCTCATTCCTTGTGCCCAGTCCCATCCCGCCTCTAATGACCATAGCTGTAGACGAGGCGTAAAGCTGCAAGACAAAAACATTACAAATCCCAAGGTCACTTCACTTCATTTCTGATTACAACAGTACAGAAACCCAACTTCCCCCTATCCTGCACCCACCTACGTTTGCCCTCTACAAATTTTAACTTTAAATTCTTTCAACGTTTTCGGTAAGTTATTCATCATTTCCCTTGGTAACTCATTCCAATCTCTGACACCCTTACCTGAAAAAGAAAATTTTTAGGTAAGGGTGTCAGGGATTTTATATCCGCAGTAGTTATTGATCGAAATTATCACAATGAAAATTTAAAATATATTTAAAAGCTGTATTTTTTGTGTTCTTTTGGATCCTCAACATTATGGTCTCCTTTCCATTAAGCATTCGCATGAAGTCAACCGCTTCTGGTTTATTAGTTTCCAGGGATCACTTCAAATCCCAAGCGCAAATCGGCGCCCTTGACTATTCTTATAATACGGTCATTCACAAACAGTGGGCACAGCAGAACAGCGGCGAATAAAAAAATTATGAACTAACTCTTTATATCACGAATTAGACAGTGGGAAAGTTTTCATTTCTGAAAAGTGGAGTAAAAAACAAGATTAAATTATCAAGTATGGCGATAAACAGTGGAAACAATTAAAAAGAGTGAAAAAAAATATATATTATATATATATAGAAAATATTTTTGTATTGCAAAGGTGTTTTACAGGGAGAATGTGCTTCATTGCAATTAATTAATTATCAATTAAACAGGAAAGCTTGACTGCAGAAGTTAATACGTTAGCATCAAAATACATATCACGAACAAAATTTAACTGAATAGGTGACAAACAATATTAAAATTTTGTAAAGGTTGCAAAGAATGACTATGGCAGTGAATCCCAACATTACCGCCTTCTGTACCACTTCTTACTACCGTAAATAACAGCAATCTTCAAATCGCGATGTGTAATGCAGAACAAAATTAAAGCATCATTTGAATGCGAGCATTAAATTTTTTTCTTAATGCAATTAACTGGAATTAAAATGATGTTAGTATAAGTTTCCGGAATTTAAAACGTTTTCTTCTGATTGATTATTAACACACCACTTTTTAACAAATAATAATAATTATTATAATTTTTTTTTTCAAACTCTGATGATTCCTATTTAAATGACAGGAAGAGATACAGCAACATGCAGATATCATTCAGTATCTGAAAACAATCTTGCCCCTACAGACAGAAAAAAGCAAGAGGGTTCCTGCTGCCGTACTACCATCAAATATCCTTGAAGTTATACCTATTTTTCCGTGTATAGCAGGAACATAGCTTCAGTTGCTTTCGATTTCAAGTGCTTCGCTACATATCTTAATAATTATATGTCATAACTTATCGTTTCTCTTTTTGTAGGGTCACAGTTTGTCCCCCCAGCAGCAAAACAGTAGTTTTATAAGAAGTGTACATGCCATACAACGAGAGAGTAAGTAAACTCAGATGAATGAAATGCTGGATGCGAACTGGTATTCGTTCGGAAAAAAGATGAATGTAATCCTGGTGACAGTTTTAACTTAGTATTGTATCATTGCTCCGCAACGTTGACGACCTTGCCGGAGGTCAGTTGACAGAGGCTGGGCCATAGTTCATTCTATTATCTCTGGCAAGCTGCAGTTAGTGATGGCGGACGCCGCAGCTGCTCGTCGCATCAGAGTGCTCTCTGGAATAATCAGCAGCAAGGTACTGTGCATACGCACCTGTCTAATGAGACTCGCAGTTACAACAATGCAATAACCGCTTAACTGAGGAAGCCAGTTGTCCCTGGACTAGAAATCAACATATGATTTTTTTTTATTATTATTGAAATAGAAAATAATAAATACACTGTACTGACAGAAAGGTTATTCATTATCTATCTAACAAAAGGCATATATATATGGGCCAAATCTCGTGGTTGTTCTGTGTCATAAAGCTATGAGATCTTGCCCCGAGCCGAGTGTTTATTCACTTCACAGTCTGAAACATATATTTTTCCTCGGTGTTATTATAGATCTTTTTTTTTATAAAAAAATAAAATATTCTGATGACTTGACAGTTATGCATGTCGTAATATATATATATGATTTATTCTAGAAATTTTCAAACCCCAAAAGACGTGTGAGGGCAATCTTGGCTTTCGTTTACTTATTTGAATATTATATATTTTTTATTTATTTGTATATTTAAAGCAACAGTTTTAAAGGTTTTATATAGGTTTACTAAAACGCATCAGTATTTTTATTTATTTTCATTTCTAACCAACGATCTACAAAGAAGTGAAGATAATACACACTGTAAAGTGTAGACTTGGTATAGATCTCATAACTAAACAACCACGAAACTTGACCTATGTTTACAAGAATTGTTTTTGTGATTTTTCTCCTTTGTTTCTAAATTGACCGCTTATTCTGAATCGTCGCTTAAATGTAATTGTTCCGTTTGAAAATCGTTGGATAAAAACATTTTCAGAATCAAGACGTCAATATACATGTGTCCGTAAAGCCTCGATCACACGGGGCGATTTTTGTCGCTGCTACTTGAATAGCAGCGAATAATCGCTTAATGTGACAAAGTAATCGCTGCTACTGACTCGACTAGCAGCTATCATAAATAGTGAACATATTCAATCCTCACCACAAGCGCGCGATTGTGGCGGTCACGTGGCCCAGTTGCCGCTACACAGCGTCTCGTCTGAAAACTCAATCGATAGTATTTGGCGTTTACCGGTTTTTTTGGTCATCTGGAAGGAATTGCATGCAAATGGTCAACCAAGGAAATGTTTACTTTTTTTATGTTTTATCGGAAGTATGAAGAACTACGGGACACGAATAATAGCAAATATTTGAACAAGAATGTGCGACAAAAAATTTAAAAATGTTATTTGTCGAATTAAATGAAACTGGAGTGAAAGATCCGTCTGAGGAACATCTCAGAAAAAAATTAAGAACTTATAAAGAAATGAATTAAACAAATTGAAGAAATCCTTGAAAAAAGGCATAGGAGTTGAAAATGTATGTAAACAAAAGTTATTTTGGTTTAACGAAGTGGATTATTTTTTGTGTATCTGCATTGTGAGGAAATCTAAACAAATACTCCGAAAACTTCAGGCTATCACCCTTTGCCAAGTAATGCAAGGTGATTTCTAGTTTGGTCTTACATGGAATTGCTCTTCTCACCAGCGTACGGTATCTATTCATAAGTTGAGTAGTAACCAATTCAAGTAATTCGTCAAACTTTCCTTTAGATAGTCGTAGAATATTTCTGTAGGCTATCAGTTTTCTCGCAAGCAGTGCAGAAGCCCCCACTTTTTGTATTCGTCTAATACAGTCGTGGACTCGTTTTTATTTTCTCTTCTCTCTCTCTCTCTCCGAGGTCTTTGTATTAATTTAACAAATGTTTACTCAACAGAAGCCGAATGAATCAATCGTTTCAGAACAATAAGACTTGATTTGTACATCATAACCAAAGAATGACGTTGATAAGACACTTCGCTAACTATTACCTACTTGCACTGACCAGTGGCTCAGTGTGACTGGCTAGTAGCTGTTACTCGCCGCGATTAATATCGACGGCAAAAATCGACCCCTGTGACCGAGGCTTTAGGACGCATTTACACGATGCGAGTTGACTGGAACGACAGTTGTGGCAGTCAACTAGCATACTAGTTTACAATAATTTGAAGACAGTCCACTGTCAGGACAGTTCTCTAGTCGAACGTTGTGACCTTTTTGAAAGTATGTCCATATTACAAGAAGGAATTAATATTGTAGCTGTTTTGTTAATTATAACGTTAAATGATATGATGAATAGTAAAGTAAAATGCCGAAAATTCGAAAAAGAGTGGATATAAAAAAGAAACGCTTAAGTGCCTCAGGATTGAAGTTGCAGTTAAAGGTGTAGAGAGTTACAGAAATCTTCCAAGACTAACTGTGTCTCAATTTGAAGAGTTGCTGTCATACATAAAAAACAAAAATGACACCGTAATGAGGCTTTTTTTATAGCAGCATCTCTAGTCCTTGTTCTTATAACTTTTACTCTCAAAACTCCACAGAATGACTTCACTTTCATGCAGTTGTGAAGATTTTAATGCCTCTGCTTCACTCCGCTTACTCGACTTGTTAGTTGTTGCCATCTTGTTTGTTGAACTCGCACGCCAAAAGTTGGTCATGAACCAAGTCCAAGCGTCATCCAGAGCAAAGCAATCGACCTGCAACTGAAACGTTTCATGGTTGGGGTTCTCATTCAACAAAAAACATAGTAATCACCAATATTGGACTTTTTTTTCATTTGGGATGAAACCATATGTATATACCAAGTTACCTGTTTCCAGGACTACGGGATATGTAGTGGAATTATGGTGCGGAACATCAAGTCGTGAAAGATTTCGAGTTATCACACCTGACATATTCTTTGTTCGCTCATTGCGTTATAGTTAGCATGAATAAAGGTGAATATAATGTATTATAGTGCTCAATTGTCTGCGTGCAGGTTGCCACGGAAGCAGCTGCTGGAAAATGTGTTGGTCGGACGATTGTCTTGGAGCCCTGTCCCCCCGGGTCTGGAGAAAGCCTACTACACTCTGCTCAGTACAGAGGCACTCAACTTCATGGCGGCACTCTACGAACACTTCCAGCAACAAATCGACGAGGTAACATCACAGTCACAACATATTCCATATAGACCTTAATAAATATCACAGGGTGCAAGAGTAGTTCTATATTAATAAATTTCATCAATTATTTCTTGAATCTTTGCTACAGAATTTCTTTTTATACTAGACAATTTTATTTAATAATAATAAGTATTTTATTCGAGTCACCAGGAGCTAGAAGGAATCAGTGTATTTTGGGTATGTCGGGTCAAGGTCACGCTACCTTCGCTCTTTTCCTAACCTCACCAACCCTTCGCTTCTTACTTCTTCCAGCTGAATTTCGGCTTCGCATGTAGCCTTCGCTAGCCTCAAAATTTTGGAAGGAGAAATTTATAGAAATGAAAAATGCCGAACGAAATCAAAGGCCGCATATAGCAGAACAAGAAAACATAATTACAATTTGTGAAAGAGTGAAAGCTAATTCCAGAACCAACTGCAGAGGGAACAATGAAGCTGGAAGTCTGATTTTTACAACTCCGGATTGACGGAAGATATCCTACGACAATGAGCAACATCAATAGTCAGAGGATCTTCTGTGTGCTCCAGAGAGGCCGTCTTCTGAGCGACAGCTGGGGCCGTCTTGGTATTCCAGGAAGTCAACACTTGATGGCCTGGGCGGCTGACTTCGCTGTCTGTTCCGGGGGATTTACCCGTGGAGCGTAGTCAACAATGCCAAGAAAAACCGAAGTGTGGCTGTGACAATTGGTGACGGTAATAGTAGTAATAGTGGTTTTAGTAGTATCTGAATAGTAATGTTAGTAATAATATCAGGAACAATAGCAGCAGTAGTAGATGTAGTAGTGGTGGGGGCATCCGCTCTGTTTAATAACAGTAGAAGTAATAGAAACATTGGAACTTCAATCAAATTATCTTTCAATGATCATTTATAATATGAATATGTTAAATATATAAGATATAAATATATAGGCAAGTAAAATAATGGAAATAAGAGCCCAGATTGGTTACTTGGTGCTGGGCTATGTGGTATATGGGAAAATAAATAATAAATGTAGGAATAGGGGCAGAGGAGTGGGGTTAGAGCAGACAGGGAATTGAGGAATCACCAACATACATATATTTTCAGTTACTTCAAATCAATTAGTTTATTACTTCCAGGCTATGGGGACAATTATTAACTATTCAGTTTTTATTACAATAGTATTTGTTGTTGGCAGAGTTATTTCTGATCGGCTAATTCCATTGCGGCAGTCTCACCTCGGTAGCGTGGATACGCCTTGCGTAGAGCAGAAAGGAGTCTTAAGGAAGCTATCCATGCAAATGCATGTTCTGTACATGTATGGTCTACAACAGTGATCATAAGATATCGCAATAGTCTCCAAATGCATTATTTACATTCGTGACAATTTCATTAAGAAGAGGATATTACTAGTTTTCTGTGATGTATAAATACGAGAAGCATCAAATAAATCTTTCAAGTTTTGCCATCGAGTCAAGTATGTGCGTTATGTGTGAATGCGGAACCACATTTATTTACAACGGTTTTTAGTTTATTGCATAGTGTCCTCCACTCAGTACTTTTTGGTATGGAGTTTATGAAGTCTAAAAGTGTTTTGGTTTTTGATGTTGTTTGATAAATTTGACTGAATTGAATTAAAACTGTTGAGTAAACACAAGTTTAAACCTTTTTATTTGAAGAATCTACCTTTCATTTAACTGCAACAATATTTCCTAAAGTTGAACTCCAGTAATGGCTTGAATTGTTTACATTATGAACCTAACAATAAAGTTTTTGCCTATACGTAAAGTATTTATCAGTACATTTCAAAGTGAATTTTGACCGTTAAAATATCAGATAGTAACCACCTTTATAAACCCAGTAGTGTTATATCAACTCTGACACTGAACTCATCAGCAGTTTGGAGAGAAATATTGACAGCAGATAAACATAATCATGTGAATACGAATGGGGTCTATTAGAAATCGTGATACCGCTACAACATTCATTAATGACATCAGAATACTGCTATAGTCAATCGCAACATGTATTATTTTCATGCAGTAATTCTGATGTAATACAGCCTGGACCATTATTTTCAAGCAGAAATTAGGTTGTAATACAGCCTGGACCAGCAAGAAACCATTAAATGTACTTCCAAAAGTGTTTCTAGTGGTGTCTTGCGTTTGACCACTGCAGTGTTTTGACACCAATTCCTGGCAGAATCATGATCTCCAGTAATCCCTCTAGAAAGAGCAATATGATACAATTTAGCTACTGTAAATTTATTTTCTATCTACGTTATATACGTTCAGCTCATATAAGGCAAAATGCCATCAATCTACGTCAACATATGAACTATGAAATAAACGCACCAACTGAGACAAAGCAACTCAGGAAGTGAATGAAAAGTTTAGTGTTGGTGAAAGGTCTCGAAGGGGAGGTATGTCTATCTAGATTTGTCTTCCTTGTACGACTCTTGCAGCTGTACCGCCGTCGTGCTCTGAACAGACTACAGTACAGTGACAGCAGCCAGCTGCCGCAGTTCACGACACGTCCCGAGGTGTCTGCAGAGGACTGGAGGGTGTCTCCAGTCACCGGCAGAGTCGCTGACCGCAGAGTGGATCTTGGAGACGTCAGTCCAGCACACGAAAACCATTTCGCCGCCGCTCTCCGTGCCGACGTCCAAGGCATTCAGGTACTGCACCGCCATATACACTGTCTGACAAACTGAGTGAGCACCCAGAACGGGAGTAAAAACTTCACAGTTTGAGAGGGTGATTGAGTATTTTCACTGGGATGGATTTGACGACTGTGCTGGTCCCACACATGTTCTATCGGGGACAGATATGGAGGTACCTCAACATCATGCAGACAGTTCATAAAGACACATTCCATGTGTGGATGAGCATTGTCCTGCTGAAAATTGGCACCACGATATTGCCACATGAGAGGAATGATATGAGGACGCACGATGTCCGTGACATACTGTTGTGCCATTAGAGTTCCCTCAGTCACTACCAGCCATGACCTGAAGTCATACCCTAAGGCTCCCCACACCATGACACCAGGAGTCATACCACTGTACCCCTCAAAAACATTGAAGAATGGGACCTCTCCCCAGGTTGCACCCTTACTCGTCGATGGTGGTCATCCAAGTGCATAACTGAAATTTATCGCTGAACACAATATTACACCAATCATTGTGTTCAGCGATTCTGCACTGCCTCGGTTGACTGTTGCTAGTTATGACATGGAGACTGGTCTCATTCTTCCAATGATTTGGAGAAGTACAGCGGTGTGATTCCTGGCATCATGGTGTGGGAAGCCAGCGGGTATGACTTCAGGTCACGGCTGGTAGTGACTGAAGGAACTCTAATGGAACAATGGTATGTCATGGACACCCTGTTACATCAACAGTACTCTCCTCGAAATGCATAATTCTGATCTTTTCTGTTACCACATAAGTGGAATATTGCAGCCAGAGATTACTGAGATTTAGGGATAGGGCTTATATAGGGTTGGGTTGTTAAACATATCTAAGTCAGATTGTAGTTTTTCACGATACAAGACATAGATAATCTGCAGCTGAGGTGAGAAATCTTTGGTCAAGGGATACAACAGCACTGCGTACGGTGACCACAGTCACTAAATAAAACTTACCTTTACAGAACATACTTTGGAGCATGACAGTCACTACACACTTTATTCAAAAAGAGGATATCTTAAACAACCACCTGCTTGGTGATGACATTAAATCATCCTAATTGACTCACCTGTTCATATACAATTTCCAGGAACGTCGACAAAAGTGTTTCGAATTTTTGGAACATTACATGTTTTCATTCCTCCTTGTACCTCTTCCTGGCACTTGTTAACTAAAGGACCGAAATTAATTAGGTTTGAGCATTTATATTTTTAAATGGCACTTTTTGCCTTGTTGACATAGCGAGTTTCAACCTAGAGGAGATTAGTCTCTAGCACCATTATTTTTCGTTCTTCTGTTTCTATAATGTGATGTTTTAGACTGAAAGAGAGAAACATTATAGGACTCGTATGGATGATTATGGAAAAATGCTTGAAACTGTAACCACGAGGAAGGTATCTATTTTTAAGCCATATCCCGTTGGTCCTCCAAGTGTCCATTATGATAGTGAATCAACACGGCCTAATAAATTGGTGGCTCTTGAGTATATTAAATTATGTCTATGCAGAACGGATGAGATTAACATCTGATGCCGCTACTCATAGCTTAGTGGGTGTCCATTAATTACTTGAGGTTTTTTCCAGAATTCCAGACCTCCCCTTCCCCCTTTGGTGAGATATGGTCTGACACCCCCCCCCCTCAAAGATGATGGGAGATTTTGATGGGACACCCCTCCTCCCTCCTATTGATCAACCTCGTAGTTTTTTTGAGACTTTTTTTTTTAAATGCTCTACTGTACTTCAAGAATATCGAAAGCTCACGTGAGCTTTCCGTCCACCCCCACCCCCCTTTTGTGAGATTTTGCTGGACTACCCTCCCCCCCGCCACCAATTTCACTTCACTTAATTAATGGACACCCCCTTACTCTCACTCAAATACAACAAGTAACTGGACTGCTACTTTAAAAGTCCGCATACGAAGAACAAATTCATTTCTAGGTATGTTCTCACTTCATGCAGATTGCAAAGTAATATGAGATCTAACCACACCTTTGAGACATCAGTCTCTAATTACGGTATGAACATGCCCACATCCTGACTAAGAATCGGACAGGACAAATTTATTCAAAGATTGGGTACTAACCAGAGCAGGGCCTTAACTATTTCATTCATGTGGAGACAAGAGAGCGAGTTTTTGCATCAAGTCTGTATATTGCAGGTGGATTTTGACGACGGGCACTGCCCGACCTGGAGAAATCAGCTTCGGGGATTATACAGTGTGTACTGTGTAGTACACGGTACTCAGAAGGGGCTGCCGTCCATCTCAGACTGTCCAATCCTGATGCTGAGACCGCGTGCTTGGAACATGATGGAACGCAATGCTATGGTGAGTAACATAACTGAGAACTGGACACCGTGCACTATTTGATTAGTAAATATATGAAGCAGCAGACATAAATAATTGTTTCAACACTAACATTCTGACATCTACTTTAGAAAGCAATTACATAAACCGACAATCTATATTCAAAAGCAGGGAAACTTGGGTAGAAACAGAAGTAAATTAGTCGTTGCCAGTACTAAAACATTTTTCCAATATTTGTTTATAATTTTTAAGAAACTGGGATTCTACAATAACTGTGTCCCTGAAAATTAACAATTTAAAGTGAAATTTTTTTTTATATCTCATATAGCATCTCAAAATTGATTGAAATGCGCCCTGGACCAGAAGAAAAATTTCGCCAAAGCCAAAAACCTGTGACCTCAAATCCGGTTGCTGTTTTAAAGCGGCATCTGATCTCTTCACAGCGTTATATGCAGATTGTACATTTTATAATGTTTGCTAATTATTATGATTATGCTACTGGTTCAGGGATAATACTGATTTTTATGACTTGGCATACATTAATCAAACATTATCAGTTAACAGTACGTCATTGTAGCGTAAAAACTGTTATGTATGTGCCTAAATGTCGATCATCTTTCTTTAAATTCTCTCTGTTCTGTTCCTTTGATTAACACTTTTTCTTAAATAATACTGCCTTGAACGTGTCCACCAAATTTCAGTCCAAAAGGACCATTCCTTTCAGGGACTTCAAGGGAATATAGATGTCAATTATTTCATCACCACAATCAAAGTGCATTACCATAATGCAAATATAGTCTTTGGGACTTTCATTAATTTCGTGACGGTATTTTTTGTTTTTGGATCTCCCATCACCCTCCACCTTATATGAGATTTACCTTATATTTTTAAATAATTTAATTTGATATGATCACGTATTTTGCTTCATGTCACTAAATACAGAAGCTTTGATACTAATGTCGTGTAAGTACTACATTTTTTAATACAAAATCTTATTTGTTATAATAATATGTATTGAGTTAAAAAGTTGATGAGAGATTTTTATTGACTCCCAACCCCCTCCCTTTAAATAAGATTTTGTGATATTTACCGGCCCACTTTACCCACCTATTTTGAGTTCCCATGATTAATCTTCACCTCCATAGAGCTCAGAAAAAGTTGTTTATTTCCTTTCTTGCTTTTGGAAGCTTGGCAAATGGCAGTAAATAAATATTGGTGCATTGTACAACAGATGTCTGTATTAGAATCAGAAAGAAAACAATACACTTTTCAAATAATCTCGTTTTCAGTTCCGAGGCAAAGAAGTGCCAGGACCTGTTTTTGATTTCGCGCTGCTGATGTTCCATTGTGCTCGCATCCTTGCTAAGAAGGAATGCGGACCCTTCTTTTACCTTTCTAAAGTGGAGGGTTCAACAGAAGCACGACTATGGAATAACATGTTCCTCTGGGTTCAAGAACGCCTCAGCATTCCAAGAGGTAAAGACTTAATGCAGACATCCGTGAATTTAATTTAATTGTGACAGAGTATCTTATACTGATATCCCTACACATTCACTTCTCCATTCCATGATTTTCTATCAGTCTTATATTAACAAAATTCCTGCAGTAATCAGTGTTTACTTTTTATCCACCTTTATAGGTACCATGAAGGCATGTGTACTGATAGAAAACATTTTGTCATCCTTCGAGATGGAAGAGATTCTCTACGAGCTAAGAGAGCACTCTCTTGGACTTAACTGTGGGATTTGGGACTACGCCGCATCAATAATTGCAAAGTTTGGTGAGTACAAACAATAATACTGTATATTGTAATATGGTTCTATATCTATTTTACGGGCTTGACACCAATGAAATATGTATAATATAGTCTCTTCCACAACGTTAATAAAAACACGAACATAAGTTAATCTAAAATAATAAGGCAAATGCGAGTTCCATTACCAAATGATCTAAGAACATCACATTATTATTGAACTATGAATTGTTTGAATATTCACCATAGTCCCTGGTTTCGCTACTCCTAATTCTATCTTATCTGAAAAATAAAAACCTTTACTATTCTGCATCATTCATCCACACTAAATGCAATTGCAGCCTTAGAGCATTATTCAGAAAATATTACGGGGGGAGGGGGGGAGGGAAGCTCCAGAAATTCGATAATAGACTGAAACAATATAAAATCAATTCTTTTACCTCAAGAAATATTGTTTTGAAACTTAATTTTGAAAGCATAGATTTGTTGCTTCATTGTTTAGACATTAACTTTTGAACTGCAATGAACACATCATTCAGAGAAAGAAGCAATACAGGAGATGTCACTTCCAGGTAACCGCCAAGAATTTGTACTGCCAGACCGCAACAAGTATGTGAACATGGAGAAGCACTTCCTGGTGTCTTACATGCGGCTCATGGTAAACACCTGCCACAAAAGAGGCGCCTACGCGACAGGGGGAATGGCGGCTGCTCTACTTACAGGAGACAGGTTGGTAACTCACAGTACCATAAATACATTGTTGGAATATACTACAATGAAGTAAATGTAACTGTGTATTGCTACCATCTCTGTTGCCTATTTCACTTATCCAAATGATACTAAAATGTTTTAAACAAAGTGTAAAGTTTGAAATGTCCCACTTTTGGGAGCCATGGGTGATCTCATACTACTGGTAACGCCCATTACCCACAGCGTGGGATTGGGTAGCCCATCAGCAGCTTTAAGGATAAATGAGGGCTTATCTCAAATAATAGGCACAGCACACCCAGTAAGTTTCAACTCCTCAAGCAACTGTCCTATTCGGACACCCTGTGTGATGGCCCAGGTGGGATCATGTCCCCCCCCCCCAAAGTAATAACCCTTGCAGTGTTTGAAGAGTCTCCACCAGGGTCACTAACGTAATCTCCTTACCGCACAACTAATGCTTACAGACGAGCCATGGGTGATCTCACACTACTGGTAACACCCATTACCCACAGCGTGGGATTGGGTAACCCATCAGTAGCTTTAAGGATAAATGAGGGCTTATCTCAAATAATAGGCACAGCACACCCAGTAAGTTTCAACTCCTCAAGCAACTGCCCTATTCGGACACCCTGTGTGATGGCCCAGGTGGGATCATGTCCCCCCCCCCCAAAGTAATAACCCTTGCAGTGTTTGAAGAGTCTCCACCAGGGTCACTAACGTAATCTCCTTACCACACAACTAATGCTTACAGAAGAGCCATGGGTGATCTCACACTACTGGTAACACCCATTACCCACAGCGTGGGATTGGGTAGCCCATCAGCAGCTTTAAGGATAAATGAGGGCTTATCTCAAATAATAGGCACAGCACACCCGGTAAGCTTCAACTCCTCAAGCAACTGCCCTATTCGGATACCCTGTGTGATGGCTCAGGTGGGATCATGTCCCCCCCCCCCCCCACAAAGTAATAACCCTTGCCGTGTTTGAAGAGTCCCCACCAGGGTCACTAACGTAATCTCCTTACCGCACAACTAATGCTTACAGACGAGCATGCGAATACTTGGGATTGGGTTGCTTGCCAATAGCTTTAACGGTAGATGCCGTGCAGTCTGCAGGGAGTTACAATGTCTCACGAAACTATTAGAAATGATGAAATGTTTCCATAACAGAAACAAAAATATCCGAAAAGTCTCTTACTCTAGAAAACAAAAGTAGTTTATCGATATATCTGTGATATGTCTTGCTACTGTTTAGTGGTAATGCTGTCACTCCTTATCAATTCTGGGGAAGCCTAGCATCTTGACTCTGAACTATTGCATACCTGTGACCTTGATTGTTCATAATTTTGCCATTTACAGGTTGAATTTAGGAAAATTCCTTTCTTAATTAGTTGTGTTGTCTAGGCAGAGAACTTAATCTTTAAAATAATACCTCATTTATCAATTTTGGTTAAGTATAAAGGGAGAACGGTGGCTCATCACAAGAAAACACCTTTTAGAAATAATAAATATGGTAGTAGCTATGCAAATCACCCTCTTCCATCCACAGTCTTGTTAAGTGAAGACTGTTAATGTAGGCTAGTCAAGGTAAAGCACTGTATTTCCATAATAGGTGTCAATAATTGGTTATTGCCATGCAATATTCCAAAGGAGTTTTTTTTTTTCCTTGGTACACTCTGGACAACACCATACCTGCAGCAGTGACATATGGAGGAGATTTAAGTCAATTGGTTCCCTACTATTTCGAGGTTGAAGGAATGGATTCTATAGGTAAAGTGGGCTGAAAGCTTCAACAGCTTTTATACACTCCCTCTCTTAGATCTACATGGACTCACATCAACAACTCAGTAAGAAACTTCATAAAAAATACAACTAATTTCGGACACATCTGGCAAAAGCTGGTCCCCTTTTGTCAAATCAGATTAGCTATTAACTCCCTCTTGCAATGAGTGTAGTTTCTTTTATAACAACTAGCTTCGAGCCCGTCAAAAATGATGGTTTGAACGCAATATTCTGGCAGTACATTTTTTTTTTTCAGGTTGTTAATTATACAGTATTGATATTACATAATGCTAATGGCCTTGATTTTGCAATGTTCTACATATTTCATTTGCAGTCACATAGCCATACAGTAGTAACTTCTACTGAATTAGTGATGCCGGAAGTAAAGAACCAATGAAATTAAATCAAATTAGGAATCCAAAAAACTTTTGCTATCCATGTAATATCAGTTTTCTTCCAGGTCCAGGCACAATTCAGCACGTTAAATATGGAACTACTTCCACCCACATTAATTAATACCTTTAGTAATATGGCACTTATGAAAGCAGTTTAATTGGTTTGTAAAACTGATTTCAAAGTGAATTATGCTGTAACAAAATGTGTCAGTTGCGATTCTGGTCAACTTAACCACAACCTCCACTAATATTGCATTCGAAAATCACAGCTTCTATTACCCACATATGAATAATGATGGGTATCACCTATGGTGGTAGTAGGAATTTATTCAGGAAAAGCTTGTAAGGAAAAATGAATAACGATCAGATCTCCTGGAGATTGCGATTCCGGCAAAATAACATTCAGTAATGGCGTAGTAAAACTGCTGTAATCAGTCGCAAGACATATTATTTTCAAGCAGTAATTCTGTTGTAATACAGCCTGTACCATTATTTTCAAATAGGAATTAGGTTGTATTACAGCCTGGACCGTCATAATACAGTTAAATGTATTTCGGAAAGAATTTCTAGAGGAGTCTTGCGTTTTACCACGGCAATTCCTGGCGGAATCGTGACCTCCAGTGATCACAATTTATTTACTTTACTTTATTTTACATTAAATGACGGAAAGTATAACATCAAAAACGGATAAACGTGAACAAATACCACTAACGAAAGTGTTCAGTAAAATATGCAAAATGGAAATAAACTGTAATAAATAATCTTTAATCAGAACATAGACCGGAATGAGATTTGGAATTTACCAATAGCAGAGACCTTGCGGTTGCGTATTTATAAAACTGTCTAAATAATCTCTAATATCTCTGCTCGCCACTATTTTGGTGCAAGAATATCGTTGTAGAATTGCCATTTATAAATTGATCTGATAAAAAGGTTATCTTAAATCTCATTTAATACCTAACACATGTATCAAAAACTAAGGGTATCATATATAATGGTAGTAGGAATTTATTATGGAAAAGCTTATAAGGAGAAACGAATAAGTCATCTTTAATGATATCTTTCATTATATGAATACGTTAGATTATCCGAATATTTGGTTAGGATTTCAAAATAAATGCATTTCATTTTAGATGACGGGGACTATAATTTCGAAAACGGCTTATTTATTTGACTAATACATTTCGCATTACGTACTTTTCTCCTAGTTTTTAATAAACTTCATTGCTTCTTACCGTCTGCGAAGAAAATTCTCAGGTTATGGTTTAACATAGTCCTTATAACTGATGCAGATAAAATAGTGTAAATATTGAATCTACTCCATTTCTGTGTCTAACTGATACAAATAAAATAGCGTAAATATTGAATCTCCTTCTCCTTAAATGAATTTCTGCGTCTAGCTGTAAATAAACGAAAAGCAAGATGGTAGTACGAATGTATTATGGTGGTTGATGATTGGCTGTTCTTTAGCCAATAGCTGTAGCAGCTTTAGATGACGCATGCAGACGCCACGTTAGCGTTTTATATAATAGGATGAAAGCCACCACTTGATCATATTTGCATCCTACAGAATCCCGAATGCTCACTATGTGGACATTGCAAACTCAACATCACTCAACTAACAACTTTACCTAGCCTTAGAGATGTCAATGCTCTGGATGAACTGGGGTACTACATGTCAGCCCTTCTTTACAGGGCAGTGTTTAACGAATCTCAGAAATGCAAAGAATAGGCATTAGCTAAAAGAAGATGCAGGATGAAATGGTGACGGCTCAGATCATTCAGGTTCGAGGAAAAGTATTTTACCTCTCTGGAATTGAATCCTAGAGGTCATGTCAACATTCAACTGAGATATAAGGAGATCAGAATAAATTTAAGAAGAATATTTTTTAAGGATTTATGTTAGTTAAAAAATGATACTTTCACAAAAAAAAGTACCATTAGAAAATAATTAAACTACAAATTCATTAACATCTGGATATTGTGGGCCATTCATTCTACTTAAGGTGCCAAGTTTCTAGCTAAAAAAAATAAAATAAAATTCAGAATATTTCATTGAAAGCATTCAATTCGATTTTTCTGATATTTGGTTAATGCTTAGAACATCTGTCTAATCATCTGATGTAATTTTGTTTACTTTATAAATCATTATTAACAGTTTTCATATTATTATTAAATGTAATGCACTAGTGATATAATTTAAAATGACTTGAGAGAAGACATAGACAGACCAGGACTAAAATTATCTTCTCGGTCTGTGAATTTTGCTGACTTTCCTCCTCCCTCTCAACTCTAAGTTTTTTTATTAAAGTGATTACCAAACTGTCAGAAATGCTTCCTTTTGCAATGTGTTATGACTCTTAGTAATATGAGTGAGATGCATTTAAAAATGGACTTCCACTTTTCTTAAGTTTCTGATTCAGTTTTATAATTTTGTTAAACTTGTTTAAAGCACCTATTGGTGGATCACAATATGAAAATCACAATAATTAACCACTAAAGGCCTAAGCAAAACTGTAAATCACAACCAATTATTTCTTTTAATCAGCAGCAGTGATGATACAATTGCAGAAAAGGTTTGCAAATCGAAATTACAAGAAATTCATCATGGAGTTGATGGATTTATGGTGTACGATATACGGCTGGTGCCTCATATTAACAAGGTTAGTGTCATGAGTTCAATACATCTACCCAAAAAAATGGTATTTATTTACTGTTTATGCTCCATTTTTTGCTTTGGCATGGTGGTGAGAACAGGGAGAATACTTCATAATAGATCAAGTATCAAATGAAAAGGTATGAAACGACATAAAAACGTAACAGTCAAATATTTGCATATTCCGCCATGGGAGAACGTAGCGAGACATCTCGGGATGCGATTGGAGTCTCTGACTGAGATCAGACCATGCACGGGTGCCCGCATGCGCAGTAGAGAGCGGAGGCTCTTATCAAAAGCAGCGTCCAAATGATGCGGCAGTTCGTATGAGGACAGGATTCCTCGAGCACAGAAAAACCATTAACTCCGATGTGTACTGTGAGACATTCCAATGCCTATGCAGGTCCATAAAGATCAAAAGACTGGGGCTGCTCATGGAGGGTGTGGTTCTGGCTCTGCTCAATGATAACGCGCATCCACATATCTCCAGAGTCACACACATGGAACTGGCCAAGTTCAAGTGGGAGACGTTGGACCATCTGCCCTACAGTCCAGACATGTCGCCCTGCGATTTTCATGTGTTTGGCCCACTGAAGAAACACCTGAAAGGGAAGCGCTTCTACTCGGACGACGTACTCAAGGACGCTGTGAAGGACTGGGTCTCGTGACGGCCACAGGAATTCTGGGAACAAGGAATCCTGCGGCTTGTTCATCTGTGGGATCGTTGTGCTCAGGCCTATGGTATATATTTTGAATAAAGTCTACATTTGTAACCACCATGTCGTTTTGTACCTTTTCATTTGATCACCCCTTGTAATATGGCTTCTTATCTTTGAGTTAGTTTTCATGAATACATGTTCATTCAATGGCAGAAAATCATTGTATATATATATTGAACATAATGCTATTATCAATTTCAGCTTTGGCACTTCACCATCTCTGGTACTCATCAACTCTCCTTGACACATCCTGGTCTGAGGGTAACTGCCAAGGACCTACTGATGATGCCTTCTGGAGGGGTTACCATGGAAGGACTCCAACACAACATTGCTGTCTCAATTTTATTCATCTTCCATTGGTTCTGTGGCAAGGGTCATTTCTTCTACAACGGTTTTGTCGAAGACTCAGCCACTGCTGAAATATCACGTTCGCAAATCTGGCAATGGATAAGACATCAGGTGCATAACTCATACATTATTCTAACACTATTAATTGTGCAGAAAGAAGATAGTCAAAGAATAAATACGGTTGAGTGTAGGTTTTGCTTGCATATTGTTGAAATATAATCTTTACAGGTATCCAGCCAAATGGTGTCATGAAAGCAGGAAATTTTGACAGCTATCTCTGCTGCTTTCATTGAAGAATAAATGGTTAACTGAACTATGTACCTTTGCAAAGGTCATTTGATCACTTTTCATTTAACACATTGCAGGTTGGGTAGTCATTATCAGAAAAAAATTTAGTGCATGGATGAAACTTGGTTTCAAAAGAGTCTTAGATGAAAACGCATTTCTTTGTCAGGTTCTCAGAATGAAAATTTAATTACCAAGGAAACAAATAATTTAAATTCTGATTTCACTGCCTGTGCTATTAGATTTTTCTCAAACAACAGCAGCCCCACTAAACTCAAGAGCTGAGAACTATCCTACCAGTCAGTACAAACTGGACACCAGACAACCAACAAGTTTCGACGTGAGCTAACACTCTGTGATTGCTTCAACTTGTCCTTCTTTCTCTCCTCTCCTATCTTCTCCCCACACTAACTGACTTGTACTACCACTGCAAAAGGTGATATTTAACTTTATATTTTTCTGATTTACTGGTTTTTTTTTTAAATGTTGTTATTATTTATATATTTAAATATTTATGATTTATTTTTTATTTTAATTTATCCATCCATTAGTATTTTTGATTATATACTAACTATTTTTTGAACTGGTCAACATTTTGTAGTTGTTGGTTGTTTAGGTAGATCTTCACACTGGAAGTCCCTGTCATGACCACCATCTTACTCTGGCTGATTTTCAGTCCATACTCTTCAAACAACTTATTCCAAGCCTCCAGTTTCTCTTGCACCTCTTCTGCACTTTCACCCCAAATCATTACATCATCAGCAAAGACTTGTTTGAAGTTCTTCAAGATGTCATCCATCACAGCAATGAACAGTAGGGGTGACAGAGCATTGCCCTGTTGTACTACTCTTCTTGTCTCAAACCACTTGCTCTCTCCATTACCTATTTGCACACAGGCTTTTGTGTTTTCATATAGAAATTCCAAGATAACTGGGTTTAATCCTTAGAACAGTACCTCCACTTTCACTTCAAAATTGCTATTAGCTTCTCAGATGGATACAGTTTTGGTATCTCAATGAAATGAAATGAGTATGTATTATGAGCAAAAATATTGTGATTGTTGTGAAAGTAATTTACATCTAAAATTGCATATACCTGCATCTTATTTTTCTAATGGCTGAAAATTTTTCATGAGTTGCAAGCATGCGATTAATTATTTTCTTATTTTATTTTTCCCTTCTTTTAGGTGACTATAGAAAACAGCAATAAAGTGGTTGACAAACTTTTAGTGAAGAATCTGATGGAAGAATTCCTCAACAAGCATGAATTCTGCCATTCAGAAATTGAAGTACACAAAGTGAAAATGGCTGCTTTTGCATTCATTGATATTGTAACAAGATCAGCATTTCCAGATTTCATTACAACATATCTTAATGAGACTCCAGTGTTCTGGCACTTTCATAATATTGTTTAGTGAACTTTTTTAGGAGATTAAGTTCATTTACAATAACAAAAACTAGGTATAGTTCTACATTAATTTGAATGAGCATCTTAACCATTCCTTGTATTCCAGAATTTCATAAACGTGAAAACAAAAATATTTTTTGTGATTTAAAAATTGATGGAGAAGTTAGACAAGCGCAACTATACCAACTTTAGGGATATTACCTCCAGGGTTCATAAATGACTATATCATAAAACACCAGATCTTGATCTTAAGAGCAGGAAGTAGGTACTTATATGATCGATGATAAATATAGACTGAAGTTCAATTATTTCCATAAAAATAACACAAAAGGCTCCCCCCCCCCCAACAAAAAAAAAAGTGCATTAAGCTTGATCCCTGTCAGTCAAAAGTGGACAAAAAATGAATGAATGCATACAATCCTACACACCAAAATGATAATTTGTTTACAAGTGGGGAATTATGAACTTAATAATTTTTGTATAGTATTATTGGAAAGTAAGAAAAGATATTAAAATTGTTTAATGCAATTGCAATGTAGTAAATGCTGTACACCTATTTCCTCCTTTTTTTTATCTTAAATTATTTTGTTGTAATTTCACCACCAACTTACTCTAGACTTCTAGAATTTTGTATTTTATTTCAATCCTCAACTTCCTTACATAAAAAAAGAAAATGTTCTGACTCTCATAGCCTGAAATCAAGTTTTAGTTCGTGGTCATGGTAATCTTTTCCCTTCCATATATTGCTCTTAATTCTTCCACCAATATCTTTCATACCTCATCAACAATAGGCACCTAGTACACTTCCAGCACTTTCTTGACCCTCTTCCTGACTTCCATTGAGTCCCATTCCAGCTCGTTTATAATATATTGCTAATTGAGCTGTTCAGTGATGTTCGTACACAATTTGAGTTGCCCTCCTTTGCACACATTTCAACTCAAAATCCAGAAACAGAGCAGTAAGAGGTCACATAGTTGAAACAAAAATTTTCTGAGTGCTATTAAAATGGAAGATGATGTTTAACTTACAGTTTTGAATTTGAATTTCAAAGTTACAAATCATTTTCACTCTGTAAGTTTTGTTTTAAAGTATTTCATTTTTGTGGTAGATAAAGAGAAGAAACCTAAGAAAATTGAACAAAAATGTCTTTAAAAGGATAGACATATTTTTCTGGAGTGACCTCCATGTAAGAAAACAAATATATTCATCACTCAACAAACTTGAAGTAAAAAAGCAAACAGGGGTAATTGCTCCGGGTGCCAACTTCAGGGGGGCAAAAATTCTTGTTTGAAAGCGTGGCTAAATTCATGTGATGGTGATGTTTTCTTTCTCAGCTCTACAGCTCAGGGCAGCAATCTCAAAGTTTTTGCACCAGAATGCAAAATTTGTAGATCTGTCACTGGTCAAAGCCTGTAATTCATCATTCAAAAACACATTCTGGATTAAGTTGTCAGCAAAACAATTAAATTATTTTGTCCACCAAACTATAGATATATGTAATTGCCAAATGAAGTTTATCTGGATACAGTAGAACTCCAATTATCTAATTATCCAAATCGTCGATTATCCGAATTGCTTTTTTAATTAAGATGGAAACATACTTCGAAAAACTTCCCCTTTTTTATAAAAACCAACCCAAAGTTTGGATGACTGCAGCATTGTTTACTGAGTGGTACGGCAAAATTTTCATCCCTGAAGTGCCAAAAGCATCAAAAATCTCTTGGAAAAGAAGGTATTTTCAACATACACACAATAATTAACTAAAATAGACCCTTGTAGGGAAAAATCTGATTATCTGAATTTTTGATTATCCAAATTGGGTCCGGTCCCAATTGATTTGGATAATTGGAGTTTTACTGTACTATGAGGGTGGTTCAAAAAATAAGGTCCCCTATTTTTTTAATATAGAAAATCACATTTATTCACCATTTGTGATATATCGTTGGAAGGCTTGAAGTTTAAGCTATTTCTCTATATAATTAATTGCCTTCCCATTCGATGACCTTCCGCATCCGTGGCACGAGCTTTTTGATCCCGTCATCAAACCTGTCTCCTGCCGCATCACCAAGAAATCGAATGACTGTAACCTGCACTTCCTCGTCTGACTGGAACTTCTGGCCTCCCAAGTGTTTTTTTAAGTGTGGGAAGAATGTGATAGTCACTTGGGGCAATGTCCTGGCTATATCCCAACCAAATTGTTCAACAAGCGAGGTCCTTTGATGTGAGACATGTGGACGCACATTGTCATGGTGCAAAGACACTCCCTTCGTGAGCATTCCTCTTCTTTTGTTCTTGATAGCCCACCGTAGTTTCTTCAGAATTTTGCTGTAGCCGTCCTAGTAATTTTTGTTCCTTTTGACATGAAATCCACCAACAATATGACCTTACAGACACAAAAAACAGTCACCATAACCTTACCAGCTGACTTTTCTGTTTTGAACTTTTTGGGCTTTGGCAAAGATGGGTGACACCATTGTTTGGACTGCTTCTTCATTTCAGGAACGTAATGATGCATGCAGGTTTCGTTCCCAGTCACTATCAAATCCAGGAATTCTCCCCCTTCCTCTTCAAAGTGGCAAACAAATTCTATGGTACATTCCACGCAATTTCTTTTGTGTTCGTTGGTGAGCTGTCTGGGAACCCACCTGGCGGATACTTTATTGCACCCTAGAGTTTCTGAAACAATTGTGTGTATGGAGATTTTGCCACACTCTACATTAAGTCTCTCGGTTATCTCATCTAGAGTTATCCTTTGGTTACTGTGCACCATCTCATCAATTTTGGTCACCTTTTCGTCGGACATGCTCGGTCTTCCAGGCCACTCCTTGTCGTGGACGTTGCTGCAAACTGGCAGTAAACTCCCAGCACCCCTTCCGCACATTTTTTAATGTCCATACACTTTTCCCCTTATACTTCCACTAACTGACAACGGATTTCTATCGGTGTAACATTTTTCGCATTAAAAAATTGCATCACTGAGCGCAGTTCGCACCTGGCGGGTGAGCTAAGCGGCTGTTCCGTCACGGAATGCTGTCAAGCAGTGACTGATCATCCGATTGAGCTCAAACCCATACCATTTGGTGATGGGAGAACCAAGGAACACGGAATTGTTGTCGGATTTTGCCTAGCATTGTTGGTTTTGACGTGGAGTCATTGGAGACCTTATTTTTGAACCGCCCTCATATTAATTTTGTAAAACACTTCCGAAAATTATGGTTACTCAGTATAAAGAAACAAATACTTCATGTAGTAAATTCAATTCCAAATAAATTAAAAGCAAGTTCAGGTTTTATTTGTTTGCTCTTTTTTGTAGAATCAAAAACAGAGAGAACATGTTTTCAGATTTAATGAAAGTAAAACTATTAAGTTGTTGACTCCATGGAACTACTTGGTTGTATGTGTTTAAATTATTAGTTACTTTAATTTTAATTTACATTTTAATTTTAATTTGCATTTATATCAGTCATTCAAATCATATAAAACAGAAATCATATTAAAAGTATAGGTTCCTATAAATTCTTTGATATTCAGGTTTTTAATAGCTGATTTGTAATTGGCTATCAAAAATTCTACATGACTTGGGTAATCTGATTCATGTTACCAACTTAAGCTCAATTAAGAGAATTTTTTGCCCTATATTTCAAATATAATTTATAAATAAAACTATATATAGTAAGACAGCAGTTCAAATATTTCAAGTGGTGTAGCGTAAAAATTTATCACGTCAAATGCCTCAGTTTACCCTTGCAGTCAGATTTATTTATTACTTCCTGTTTGGTTGGTAGCCATCTTTCTTTCATCTTCCTTTTATAAAGCAGCCATTACCTTGTCCGGCTTCTCGCTTACTGGATACGTAAGTAAATAATGGTCTAAAAGTTATAGTTTTTATTTTTGTTCCCAAAATTATAACAAAAGTAATAACAATCAAAAAATTATTTCTCAGGTATATATTTGAAATAATTATAACAAAAGGTAAAGTATGATGTAATCATTAGTTAGCTTGTGCAAAATGTGAGACGTAGAATACGTATAGTTTGAAGTACTAACTTATTTTTACTTTACTGGCAAAAATATGTTTTGGCCTACAAGAACATTAAGCCCTCAGTTTATTCTATTTTTTGTTATACTTCAGTTTTTCATATCAGCATAACTTTTAAAACCAGCTCTCTTTTTAAAATGATTTATGAGTAACTGAGATACAATTAGAACAGGTTTATTTTCAATATTGTTTCCGCTTTATCTAGAATATTTCTCAAATATTTATCAGATAATGTGAAATTTTTCTTCTGCTCTTGATTTTTGTTGTTGTTAAAGATGCTAAACTTTAATTCTTGTGAAGTTCTGTCACAGTGAATAGAAAATAAAATGGTAAGCAAGGTAAATTCAACAAAAATTTTGGGATTAATTTTCATAATTTAACCAATTTAAGTTTTGGAATGAGTCTTCACAATTTCCCAAATTTAAATCATTTAAGCCTGCTGTTGCATGTACCTCTGCAAATTCACTTAAAGTTGCTGTTACAAAGTTATCAGAGAGTTATAAAAGTATAAATACCTGGGACAAAAGGAAAAATCTATTATGATGGGACATAGTTCGGAACTAGGACTTCGATTTTGGATTGACCAGGGTGCTAGTGCATACCAGAAACTTTTGAGGCAGCATTCTTACAGAAGTAGTTGAAATTCACCTCATGTCTGATCTTATAAACTGAGATTGTGGTTTCTAATTTAGTGATTATTCAATAAAAGATCTGGAGGGGGTGGAGGAAGGGGGGTAAATTGTTGCACTTGCCCTGAGTTGCAACTTCAGGGGAGCAGGATATTTGTGTTTAAAGGGGTGGCAAATTTATGTGTGGGGATCTTTTTTTGTAGGCTCCTGTCCGGCATAGATGTGAATGAGGGAGGGGGTCACACTTTTGCCTAAACTGTAAACAATTAAGTTCTTGACCTGTGTAGCCTTTCTGGTACCTTTAACATTTAATAAGTCGGCCGCCACGTATTTATATTATAAACCCTAATTACGAAGGGTGTAATAAAATGAGTTCACTTTACACAGTTTTAAATCACACAATACTTGTATTATTGAAATTAAGTTCACTTTTACAATATCGGTACCAGAAACATGGATAAAACATCGAACAACAGTTTCATTAAAGATTACAGGTTAAGCTCAATTATACAAGAAGACAAATTCACTAAGTCCCCCAACTTTAGTGAGTACCTGATTGTTGTATCATGTTGGAACTTGTCGCAAATACTACCGCTCGTAGCAGATTGCCCCGCTAACTAGCGTGAAGTTACGCGATCACTTTCCGGTGAAAGAGGCAATTAATGGTGGCTGCACGGCCTTTTATAAGCTTTGCCAGACCTATGACGTTTGTAACTTTTTTCTTTAATTAATATCTCCCAAAGTACGAAATAGTTTAATTTGCAATTTATACAAGGGCTTCCTATGATCATGTTCTATCTGTTTCAATTTAATTTATCATTCAAAGTACTTCTATAAGCTTAAAATTGAAGTCTATCATGTGACCAACTTGATGAACTTACTCGAACTCCAATAACAATTAGCGACAATATATTTTTAGAATCTTAATTATCTCACAAATGCTTAAACTTTTTATCATAACCATTATATATTCTTAATCATCTTAATTTAGGCTATCTACTGATATAAATTTCAAATAATATTCCTTTTAGTTAGAAAGTTAATTTTTTTTTCTCTTAATTAAATTTTGCCAACTTAGTTAATTTTGCCATCATAATATCCGGAACAGTGCTGACTATAGTTGGTGATAAAAGTTCAGCTGTAGCTTTACTCAATCCAAAGTTATCTCAAATCTTAAATTTTTACTTTCCTTATCACGTGTTTCAAAACACGAACAAACCAAAATATCTCTTAAAATACATTTTTCCCGATGTAATGAATACACTTAAAAATGATTCTAATGAAGAGTTTTCACTGTGTAAATAAGTGCAGGAAAACTCCTTCAAGTTGAAAATTACTCTTCTCGAAATTTCTATGTTCAGCATAAGTGACTTAAAACTTGATCTATAGACTATTTTACTACTGGGGATGGCTAGTGGGAATGCTTTTAGCATACTAAATGGTGCCTTACACTCCTCTACTGCCCTGGGCAGTGACAATGGGGACAGCAATCTCAAATTCTTTCGTCCCAGCTTGAGAAATTCATAGATCTGCCTCTGAACAATGTTCCATGTTTTATGCTCCATAGGGTGCGTGTGATGTATGATACTGCTGATAGGCAACATAACAACACCTGCAATTGCCATGTCAGTCTATCAATAATGAGCTCGACAAACTTCAGGTTTTACAGCTTGTTCACTCTTCATCTGAAGATGATGACAGAGAGTATTGTCCTATTAATATTTTGCTTAAACAAAATGTTAACTCAATTAGTTTTCCATATATCAGTTATAAAACAGGTTTTCAATAAAATAATGAAGTCACTTTTCATTGCTGTGAATAATGATTCTAACTAAAAATTGGTCACCAATTAAATGCTTAAGCCAGGCAGTGAATGCTCAGAATAAGTAAAGAGAAATAATTACAAATTTTCTGCCTAGCCCTTTTTTTCAGGTGTTACATTTTTAGAAATGTATTTTACAAGATGTAGACATAATGTATAAATTAATTTGTATTTCCCATTGTAACTTTCTATCACCCCGTTTATATGAAAATGATGATTTCTCAAGTAACATTTTGACAAACATTTTGTCTGTGATTTGTATTTAAAATGATCTGGAAAAACATTTATGTTGTAACTATTAACAATTACAGTGTGCTAATCCAAAATTACTAGCAAAAACATGTTTAGTTTTACTTGAATATTTCACATGAATGGAAACATTTATCACCAGTTCCAAATTCAAAACAATTATGAATAGTGGATTCGACATGTTTTTTCCAATGATTCTTCTTCAGAGAGAGAGAGAGAGAGAAAGAGTATAGATGTAGTCTCAATGACAAAAAAAAATTGTTAGAAATGTGATGTGTGGAAAAGAAATTACTCAAAAGTCAGTTATTTAAAAAAATATAGAAATAGTGAAAAAATTATCCTACAAAATGAATTAGATAAATAAATTAAAATAAATTAATAACTATATGAAAGGAATGATAAGGTAGTCTCATCACTCACCATGGTTGAAGAAAAAAGGCACCAGTGTAAAAAAAATCACTTTATAAACTCTAAAAACACAATATTTCAGGCAATGCCCTATCTCGCTTAGCTGAACTTGCAGAGGTCCCCGTAGTCAACACAGCCACATGAGTGGTTGGTTCGATCGTTATAACCAGTGGCGGATCCAGGGGGGGGGGGGGCTAGGGGGCTGAAGCACCCCCAAAAGCACCAAGGTCACCCCTGACGACATCGATTTTGGGGACGTTTTTAATAAGGGCGGCATTCTGAAAAAATGTGAGATTTCTCTCCTCGCCCGAGTCATGCCCCCCCAAACCAAACAAGTCAAATCGTAGCCCCCCCCAAACTAAAATCCTGAATCTGCCACTGGTTATAACCAGGATTGAGGTGGCGGAGGTGCAATGAGTGGAAATGTTATTCACAGGAAAGGAATTAATCATAAAAGAATAAAAACAGGACATATAAATGTGATGAATAATTATTAAAAAATATGTAAGAATCAATATATAATTAAAATAGAAAATATGTATGAATAAATCAATTATTCTTTAAAATGTTAGAGTTACCAGAGGAGGAAGATATTAACTGAAATTGAGGCTTAGATGGTACATGATATCCAGAATGTGTCGGTATACGAATTTCAACCTCCAGAGTTCAGAAGTAGTGTCTATCTCTGTAGATAACGGTAAGTTAATTGCAAATTAGTAACAATGTTTACATAAACAGAAATTAATCCATAATTCAAAGATAAGTTGGATCTTCCCAAAGGAGGCATGCCAAGACAGTGTATCAGATATAAGACAGCCAGTTTCTTTTTCTGCGACCTACAGTTTTTATGTGGCATCTGAAATATGGAATGACCTGTCCCATCTCAGAAGAATAAGGCACAGCCTGCAAAATTTTCTGGCAGCTTTGGGTGTTAACATGGGACCCTGAATTTTGAAAGGAGTGCCATAACACTTAGTTGTCAGTTCGATCAAACTTACCATATTAGCAACATTCCTTGGCTTACCAATACCTTAATGCCAACCTAATTAGGGCAAAATTCGCTCAACAAAATTCTTTTCTCCTTTGTGCTTGCCCTCCTTTTTAGTAAATTTTTCTTCTTTCCTCTTATAATTATCTTTTTACTTCATTTGATATACTCACAGCTGTCTCAACAACAATTATATTGTATGCGAGAATAGTACACTGGGTCACTAATTATTCTATTCTACATGAAAAAGATCTGAAATTGAAAATTTGTGTTAAGGATATTTATCATATTTTCATGTTGCCCCCACAACATTCCAGTATGATAAGTAACAATTTATTTTTTCTTCTTGTTTGTCATTATTACCAATTAATTCTATTCTTACAAGTAGACAAGATACTTTATGAGTTTGGATGTCATCGCATCAATGGCTGCTTAGTAAAAGAGGCATCAATGTGATCACATCTGACCTAGTAACAAGACTATGGTTCAAAACTGAAATATTTTGTGTGAACGAAGGCTTTCCTGATGTGTCGCTGAAATATAATCCTTGTGAGTTCACTGCCAGATTGGGTTGATGAAAGATGTGCTTTCGTCAGAGTACTCTGCCTCCATCTTCAGGGTCTGAGTGCAGCTCTGGTTGTCACAGCATGAGCACTAGGTCTGCAGATGGCAGCAGAGTACATTGCTGAAGCTCGTTTTCAACACAATCCAGCAGCAAATCCACAAAGATTAAATTTTTGAAATGTTGTGTTACATCTTACATCTTTTTTGTATTCATCGTTCCCAGCCACCATTATCTATGGCATGTGTTGGGCTGAATTTCTCTATCCTTCCTTAATTTACTTAAAACATTTTTCTGCTAATTGTTATTGTTACCAATTAAGATCAAATTATCATGGTTTCAGAATATTTTACTACTATTCATTAAACAGAAGTGATGTTTACTGTTAAGTTGTTTAATAACACTAGGGATTGACTAAGCAGAAACAGAGCAAATATTTAGCATAAAATTCTTATTTCATTTGTTTCATAGATAAAATATAAAATATTATTTTGACTCATTAATATTTGTTTTAAGCTTGTTGCATTTTAATGACATCGCAGCCATTTGTGAAAGAAGAAAATAAAAATTGAACTGAAGATTTGTTACAATATTATGATCATGTGGTAAAGTTATGAACAAGCTTACAATTTTAAATGCCTCAGAAAAATTTGCAGCCATTAGTATTCCAATAATAATTATTATTTAAGAAAATATCGATGTAACTTGTAACATAGTAAGACTTTTTAGCTTGTTTTAAATGAGAGAACATGCAGTATCAGGTTTTGGAATAAAGCTAACGAGGGAATGCCTTGTATAATGCTTACAGAGATTGCAGGGGAAAATATAATCATTTTGGTATATAACTCATTGGGGCAAATAATCTATAAGAAAACTGATTTAAATCATTTGTGTCATAGGTAATGGAAAAATAGGAATTGATACTATAAATAAACTATGTTTATTAATAACAATGAGCAGGAAAAAGCTTTAAGGCAATAAAATCCTATCCTTCCTTAACTATGTTTATTAATTTAGATAAAGCAGAAATAGTTAGCACATAATTTGTAGGAAGCTACAATAATGTTTTATATATATATATACCAGTCGGCCGTCTATGTACACATGTGACGACGCCTGGTGCTTCACCTACTGCACGTTTAAGGCTGTTGTAGGCCGAAATATTGCACTTCTCTTGTGTTTGTTTTTTTGTTCGTCATCCCAGCCGCCTTCATCTGTGGTAAGTGTTGGGTCATATTTCCCTATCCTTCCTTAATTTTATTGCCTTAAAGCTTTTTCCTGCTCATTGTTATTATATATATATATAGTTTCAGGAGAAAAGGACATGTACTAATAATCATTTTTAATAAGTAAAGGAATTTTAGGCATAAGGGTTAAATACTATATTGTAAATAATTTGGAAATCAATGGTTTAAATAAGAAATGTTTAGTATATAGATAAATAGAAGAACATAAGGAACACTAATATGATAGTGGTTCAATAAATTTCAAATGCTTTGAAGTAATAAAGATGTGTTTTAGAAATGGTGACGATAGGTATATGGATTGCTCACCTGGAAGCCCAAAAATAGAAGGTATTTAGGAGGGGCAGAAGGTGCATTGAAAAATAATAAGATTGGTGCTAATTTTATTACATACTATCAAGAGAAAGTATTTACTATGTAATTTCGAAGGTTCCTATAACAATATTTAAGATGTAGGATCGTAATTTTTCACGGCGTTGAATATTAATATATTTTTCTCGGGCGGGCTTCCAGCTGTGTTAATATATCATATTTGCGGGACTTGTTCCCTTGGTCGACTCCTTAGATCTGTTAAGGAGGTGTTTTGATCAAAAAATGATTGATATTTTCAACCATGTGTTGACAACCACTTATTTTAAGTTTGAAGGAGAATATTACGAACAAGTGGACGGTGTAGCAATGGGTTCGCCGTTGTCTCCTGTCATTGCTGATTTCTTCATGGAATTTTTTGAAGAAGAGGCACTAAACCACGCACCACTCCAGCCGAAGTGTTTTTATAGGTATGTCGATGATACCTTTGTGATTTGGCCCCATGGCAGAAACAGTCTTGACCAATTCCTTGCGCATCTCAATTCAATCCATGAAAATATTCAGTTCACAATGGAATTGGAGGAGGACGGTCACCTGCCGTTTCTTGATGTGCTTGTTATTAAACGTGCTGATGGTTCGCTGGGACACACTGTGTATCGGAAGCCTACCCATACCGACTTATATTTAAATGCCAACAGCTGTCATCATCCGGCACAACGAAACTCTGTATTAACTACCTTGGTACACAGAGCACAAAGGATTTGTGACAAACATAGCCTGGCTGGTGAATTGGACTATCTCCGGAAAACGTTTTTAAATAATGGTTATAATCAGGGACAGATTACTCGTGCGTTTAAACAGAAGGAAAATCGACGGAGAGATCAGAGTGATACCAAGGGCCTTGCGTTTCTGCCTTTTGTGGGTACCCTAAGTTTCAAAATAGGTAGACTGCTATCACAACACGGAGTCAAGACAATTTATAGACCACCCACTAAAATTAGTAACTTGGTCGGCAGCGTTAAAGATGACCTAGGTTTACGAACACCTGGTGTATATTATATCCCATGTGAACGTGGCCGCGGCTACATTGGACAGACGCAGCGATGCATTGTGCAGCGTTGCATTGTGCAGCGATGTGTAGAGCATGCCAGAGATGTTCGTCTTGGGCAAGAAGAAAAATCTGCGGTGGCCAAACATAGTGTGCAAGAAGGTCACACTTTTGAATTTGAAAAAACAACCATTTTAGCCCGGGTCAAAGATTTTTGGGCCAGCGTTATTACAGAGGCTGTAGAAATAAGATTAACTGATTTATTAGTCAACAGGGACACTGGTTATCAACTCAGTGCGGCCTGGAACCCGGCGATTAAAATGCTGAAACAGTTTCGCGCCGGTAACGAGCAGAAGAGCGGATGACGTAATCGCGTTGTGTTGGTTTTTGTTTTCCACCGTTTCCGTAGCAGCGGCTGAATAAACAAACAGTTATACACTGACATTTGGTTGAGAATGGAGGCAGAGATGGACGCCTTCGAAACGTCCCGCAAATATGATATATTAACACGGCTGGAAGCCCGAGAAAAATATATTAATATTTAAGATGGTTTGAGGCTATGATGTTTTAGTAATTATTTCAGGATTACAGTTTTGTACAATGGAATATAGGGTACTGACAGAAACTAGGGTTAAAAAGTAAGTCTTCTATTATATAAGTTTTAATGAGATAGTAAAATTCAAAGGGAAAGTATAGATTTTTGTTTTATTGGATTTGATTAATTGTTATCGATAAACTAAGGCATGTTTTTGGAAATTAATGGACACAAATAGTGTCTAAAATATTTATATCTATACAGTATCAACATATGGTGGTAATTGATAAATATTTCGGAAATGGTTAAAAAGTATTATCAGAATTCCAAGGGGTAGCTTGGTAGCAATACACCATCTTGAGGATAGAATTTCAATGAAAACTGGAACAGCTGTCTCAGAAAGTATATAAAAAGGTGTGATGGAGCCTCTTTACATATTGTTTATTCACAGTTGAGCAAGTATGTCTCCTTTGCAATGTGTCATGAAGAAGACGGCAATATAGTTCGAGGCTTGGAGAAATGCAGGTGGTACGGTGGCTGGCAGCCATGTTCATTTGCTGAACAATGTGACTTTAAGATTTACTTCAGTCAAGTGAATTGTAACTTAAAGAAATTTGCAAAGGGCTGCATAAACTGTTATTATTAATAAAAATAATTAAAACTAAACTATTGGACTGCTTATGCAAGGGTTATTAGTGAATGAAAGTTTTTAAACATTAGAATGTCCAGAAAGTAAACCGCATTTTACGTAAGGGATTGAAGTTGATTTAAATTAATTTACATTACTATGTTGTAATCTGATACCAGTGAAAGACTTTGACTTCATTGCTGTGAGCTATATTCTGAACTGAAACTTTATTAGTGTTGCTCCATACAGTTTCAGTTAAATAATAGTGAAGTGTTCTAAGAAATTGGAACTGATGAATTCCATATAAAATCACTTACAGCACAAGCACTGCCTTAGCTCACAACTCTAACAGTTCAATAGTCCTGTTTTCAATAATCTGTTTGATTCTAATTTATTTCAGTCATGTTTTGCCTCTTGTAGAGATATCTTCAACTATCCATTGTATTCTATATTATGCTTTGGAGTTTATAAATTTTGTACAGATGTTTTTGTTTGAATGTTATTACAATTATATTTATATATGGATATTATATAGTGTATTTAATTTCTATCATGAGATGTGGCAGGGAGGTACAAAATTTGTAAACCACAAACATATTACAGAAAGCAATGGATCACTGAAGGTTTTTTGAAGAGATGTGAAACACATCTGAAAATAATAAAAATTCTAACAATTGTAATGGTGTTTTATTAAATAATAATACACTGTTTTAACTAGGAACTGCAGAAGAAATGGCCTACAATAATTTTACATTATTACTTAATTTATTGTATGAGGGTGGATGAAATATAAACGGGGGTTATTATTATTTTTTAATATTTACCATAGCAAATGAACCAAATACATATTATTTCTCCACATAACCTCCTGCTTTAGAAGTGCATTTCTCCCAGTGGAAGCTTTTTAATGCCTCATCATAAAACAAAAGGGGTTGTGTCAGCAGTCAATTGCACACGAAGCCTTCCACCACGTTGGTATCTTCAAATTGTCGGCATCCCAGTGCTTCTTTCAGTGGTCCAAAGAGTTGAAACTTTCAGGGTGATAAGTCAGGGCTGTAAGGAAGATGATCAAGTAATGAGTGAGAGCTGCAGTGTGTGACCGAGTGTTGTCATGGAAAAGACTCAAATCTCCTATCAGCTAGTCACATCTTTTTTGGCGATAAGCAAGCTTAGCTTCGTCCAAAATGTTGCAGTAGTATGTAGTATGCTGCATTGATGATGTGACATCATGCACACAATCAGTGTGGAAAATAAACGTCACAAATTGTGCGAATGTTCTGCTCTGTAATACACGTCTGTGGACAACAATCATGGCTCTCATTTTTAACCTCGTCCCGGCCTTTCAGGAATTCCTTATGCCAGGGAAACAAATGAGTACTTGACAGTGTATGGCCCCTGAATTGTGCCTTTAAACTCTGAGGAATTTTGGTTGGTTTCTCACCTTCACAAGTGAGATATTTAGTAATTACATCTTACACAATTGAAAGGTGTACATATAGCTCTGACATTGTTAGCTGTACTACTGATTGTACATGATAAGGCCAACAATCATTCTCCTCACTCCTGATATCCCCAACATACATGTGTAGAAATGCATGACCATTCAGACCATTATTGCATGCTCAGTTAAAAAAGTCCTGTCTATATTTGATCCACCCTTGTATGTCTGAAACACAACTACCACATTTGAAGGCAGTGCGGCTGTGTTGAACACATACATGAACACACTTTAAAATACTGAAACTCATGGGTGGTGATTTTCAGTGTATACACATTTTATCCCTGTGCATATGCTCTCCTCTAGTCATAATTATTCTGTTGCTTGAAGATTACACATAATTATTCTGCCTTCATCTGTTGTGCGTGACAGGTTTGCTTTCATTACTAAACAGAATTTTTACCTGCTGGGATGGTTCCTTCAAAAAAGTCTATCCTGAATTCCTTCCTGTTTTTTACTCCCCAGTCCTATCCTGTCTGTCTCTAATTACCTCAATGTTGACTTCATGTAAACCTTAAGGGGGAAAGAAACAACTATGTAGTAATATTTAAGTCTGACAGTAAATGTACTTTAATATAGTTATTTATAAATATTTTGATTAATTTTTCAGCTCTATCTTAATAGAAGCTGACAGTGATGGATTCCAAGGATTCAAATAATAATCAAAATTCTGACACAGATCGTTGGATACCAAATGCAAGGACGGTATGTGGCTGAAAGTGTACTAATATTTTAAATTAAAATGTCACCATTTTCAAAAATTTATAGGATGAATTTTATTCATCTGGCATAACAAATCCATTTTACTTCTTCAGTCTGAACATTAATTTAAAAATGAAAGTGATAACAAAAAAATTAAGTTTGAGGTTCAATATATGGTACTTTTTGAAACGTAAAGGATACTTAATGCTTGTTATTATTACAACAACTTGTAGTTAGCCAGTAGTTGGCATAATGCAAGGGTGGTATATGGCTGAAAGTATACTATTTCAAATTAATATGTCACTATTTTCAAAAATATTATGAGTTTAATTCACCTGGCATAAGAAATCCATTTTAGAACTTCAGTTTGAACATCAATTTCAAAATAAAACTGGCAACCAAGACATAAGTATGAGGATGATTAAAATATAAGTGATACTTTTGGAACAGTCAAAGGATACTTTAATGCTTATTATTGTTGCAATAGGTTGTAGTTGGCATGCAAAGTAATACATGGTTATTTCTACAGACATTTATTATTTACTATCATAATGAGTTAAAATTAGCTTCATTGTAGAATACAGAATTATTAAGTTTCTAGTACTTTGGCTCAGATTTTTAAAATACCATGGGAGTTAGCTTTATGTGAGAAATATTTATTTTTCAAAACTTGGTTACTGTTGTTGGGGAGGTGGCTGTGAATCTAACTCTAATCAACAAATTGGGTACCAAAGTTTTGTATTATGAAGAGTATATTCAGTGCAGGGGAACCATTGACTGATTCATCTAGAGATTTCTATAAATATGTTAGAAAACTGAGAAGAAGGGAGGGTGTTGAACACTTTTAGATAAGGATGGACAAGAAGTTACAAAGGATTTGAAAAGGGCAGAGATTTTAAGTAACTGGTTTAGTGAGAGCATTAGAGACAATGAATCAGAAACAGATAGTTCTAAATTGGATAACGAGCTTATCTAAACAATTGGAAATGAGCAGACCATAAAATTTGAAATTCATCCTGAGGATATCATGAAGGAACTAAGAAAGCTGAAAAAACATAAAGGGGTTGGTGTAGATAATATTACTACAGATATCTTAAAGATAGCAGGATGTGACATTGTACCTTATCTTGAAATATTATTTAAATTGAGTCTTGATACTTGCTGCTTACCAGAGGATTGGAAAAGTGTGATAGTAGTGCCGGTACATAAAGGATGGGTGAGAAATAGAATCGAAAATTATAGGCCAATTAGCTTGACATCAGTGGTAGGTAAATTAATGGAGAGATTGATACACAACCACATCAGTAATGTACGCGAGGAGCGTAAGTGGTTTTCAAGTAGGCAACATGGCTTTAGGCAAGGATATACACGTGAATCTCAGTTGGTGGGATATATGCAAGATATTTCGTATGAAATGGACAAGGGAGGTCAAAGGCTTTTAACAGAGTGAGCCATAAAATGGTAGTAGATAAAATGATTTGCTGGGAAGAAGAATTTTTGAAAGGTAGAAAACAGAAAGTTGGGGTAGGAAATGCGGTATCAAAAGAAGTGGAAGTAAAAATGGTAGTACCACAGGGTAGCCTATTTGGACCATTGCTATTTATTATTCTAATGAATAATTGTGTTGATTGTTTACTATCAGAAATTAGATTGTTTGCAGATGACATAATGTTATATAAAAGGATCAAAACGTTTGTGGATTGTAAACAGTTGCAGGGTGATCTGGACAGTATATCTAGTTGGGTTGGTAAACAGGGGATGAAGATAAAAGCAAAGAAGATTGAGCTTATTAGATACACAAATAAAAAACTAAAGGTTAATTATGACTATAAGGTGGGTAAAGAATTACCTATTGAAGACTTGAAATGTAAATATCTTGGAATTACATCTTAACTGGGCAGAACACATTGTACAGGTAGAAGGAAAAGTTTCAAAGTTCTCCACTTGTTGGAAAGAGTGATGAGGGGATGTACGAGAGAAGTAAAGGAATTGGGTTACTAAACTTTGGTCAGACCATTGCTCGAATATGGTATTGTAGTATGGGAGCCTCATTTTGACTATCAAATACAGGAGTTGGAGAAGGTGCCAAGAAGGGCTGCTAGATTTGTTTCTGGAAATTATCGCAGAATGCAATCAGTAACAGATATGATAAAAGAGCTGGAATGGACTCATTGGAAGACAGAAGGAGGGTGAAAAGGGTCATGGGAGTGTCCAAGGCATATATTGGTGCTGAGGCAATGAAAAATATTGGTGTAAGAATTGAAAGTAATGCATGGAAGGGAAAAGATGACCATGATCACAAGGTGGCACTCGATTACAGGCACAAGGGTGTAGGAAGATTCTCTTTTTTTGGTAAGGTTGTCAGGGATTGGAATAAGTTACCGAGAGAAATAATGCATAATTTTCCAAAAACCTGGAAAGAATTTAAAGTTAAAATTTGTAAAGGTACAATGTAGGTGGGTGCAGAAAAGGGGGAAGATGGGTGTTTAGGGAAATTGCCACTGGAGCGTTCGCTCCATTGCAATTTAATTAAATATTATTATCCCTAGCCTTTCAACATGAAGTGAGGGTGTATGACTCTATTGATGATAATTGTTGTATTTGATGAAGACTTTAAACTTGATGGCTCATTTTGTACTTTTATAAATACTGGACATGAATAGCGACTGAGTTTCTCCTTCTACTTCATCTTCATTCACACTGCACTACACTTGAAAATGGTAATCAGAGTCACATACATTAAACAATAATTATATTGATGGAAGAAGGATACCAGCCACAGAATGACTCCTAAAAGTATATCAACCCATCTTTCTGGCTGAAATCTATAGAAGAAAAAGAAAGAAATATCCCACGTTGTGAAACTAGCAGTAATATTTGTTTACAATTTGCATTTTAGATGTGTGAAGTGTTCTTATGGGAAAGTCCAGAGGGGTAGTTTGGATTGAACATACAACTTTGCAAATTCAAGTTCGTACTCACAATGACACGTTAATTGCTGATCATAAAATTAATGCCGCAATTGGAGTGAATTATAGAAATCATTAAAGAGGAGTTACGTTTATGCAACATCAGATCAAGGAGAGTGTCAAGAATGCTGAACTCTAATCAAAAAACAGTACAGGTTGCAATTTCTCAGATGTTTAGGTGAACTCTTGGACAGCTTTAGATTTTACTCCATACAGTCCACATTTTTCATCATGTTACTGTCTTTTGTTTTGGACCACTCAGAAAATATTTATGTGGAAAGAAATTTATCAGCAATAAAAATGTACAAGACTGATAGTGTGATTGGATGTATAAACAACCAATAAATTTTTGAGTTGTGAAATCATCCTAGTAACTGAGGACACTTTACATTTAATAGATGAGGTATTTTCAACAAGTGATAAAAAAAAAGAAATGTTATTCATCAAAGCAAGTTACTTTATGGCTGTTACATAAATAATGTGGTTTTCCCAACATTATATTTTAAATAATTTTTAAATTTTCCCATTTCAGTTTATTATATCACTTTTATTAATTCAATATAATCAAAATTATAAGGTTTCACACTTTTTTCAGGCATCATTTTACAAAATTTCCCTTAGGCCCTCCACACACGGTGCGATTACCGCTCGTCGTCGGGAGTACATGTTTTCATGCATCCTGTGTGTCTCGAGATATTTCACATGAACTAGGGTTCACCAACGAAACATTTAAATGGCCAGTTTGCTTGTAAAAAAAAAAGCAGAGACTGTGTTCCTATATTTCATCTCACACATTCTCAGGAGATTATTCTGATTTTGAAATGTCAAGTTTGAGTGGAGAAGAGTATATAGTTATGTACTATTATTTCACAAAAATGCAAATGAGCAAGGAGAGGAAGTGTTGGGTGCACCCGTACTTCGAGGGGAACATCAAACTATTGAGCATTCGTTGTGGCCACTGAAGTAAAAGAATCAGATGCCAAATTTCATGTATTCTACATAATGTCAAAAGATTCATATTCCGACCGGTGAAAATTATTTCTCCTGAAACTCACCAACGAAATACAAATGTTAGGGATGAAGTAATGGCGAAAAAAATAATATTAATTACATTAAGATATGAATTTATTAAACAACAAACATAATGTTTCACAACTATTTATCATATCACTTTTTATTATTCAAGGATTTATATTTCTTTAAACAAAAAAGCAAACTGTAAGCGTAAATTAGATCTTCATATTTCTGTGAAACGCTTTTGTTTGTTGCTGGCTAATTGAGTTTAAGACAAGGCCACATTGCAAAATGAATGCGCCATTTGCAGAAGGCTTTACTTGTGTTTTAAGGGTTTCCGCAGGACAAACCCTGAAAAGGCAATTTTTCAAAATGATCAAAATTATTTCAATAATTATAAATTTTTCAAATAAAATTTATTCTTTTGTTTTATTTACACATAAATTATAATAAAACATTTTTCCTTAGTCTTTTATGACTGTGTAAATAAATTTTTATTATATGATTTGTCCTCAAGCATACACTCTTCAATTTGTTTATGATGGATAAAATTTCTAGACAATTGTGGAGGATATAAAGAAAATTATTTGTATCATTTTACTATATATTAAGCAAACAAAAAAAGACACATTCATATATGATCATCCCTTGTGCAGTTACACTGAACATCCAAACTAACAGAGTTTTTTCTTTGTAGGATTAATACTTGAGTCTCCTTTCTTCTGTTGCACTGTTATCAGACTACACCATCTTTGAACGCTGCAGATAACTTAATTAATTTACACATTAATAAACCATTGCTGGCAGTGGTTTTGTGGATATTTTACATGCCAAAGTACAGAGTGTCTTTCAATTCATAAAGGTTTCGTAGTACACATTGTATTGTTCATACTACCAATCAACATCAAAACATAACACACAGTTCAAGTGACTGCCATCAAAAATGACACTATTGTAAAATCATTATGATTTTCATTTAACCACTTTTAAATACTAACTTTTTTTTTTTTTGGAAGACTTCATCGGACTGCTAGAAAACATCATCCTAAATGAAATAGCATTTGATTTCAAGTGAGTTTTGAATATTGACTTGTATCTATTCCTCCATTTACAGTAAAAATGAAACACAGACACACACACACACACACACACACATATATATATAATTTAGATAACTAAATAACTGTAACACAAACAACACACTGAACTTTTAAAATTCACCATGAATCTACAGACCAACATTTCCCCCTTAATAATTATAAGACCTTATGAAAGTATTAAAACCTGTGCACATTTACTTAGAATTCTTGTTGCGACCTTGAGATTCCAAAGTGGTAAAAGCACAAAACTAATTGTTCATATTAAAGACTGGTTTAAGTATTAATGTGACACTCTAACACTGGAAGGTGTTATCAATTAACAACCTTACTTTTATTACCTTTTTACATTACAAAAGTATTATATGAAAATAAGATAGGATAGGGAAAATAAACAGTTACCTGTCACTTACCACAGATGAAGGCAGGAGGGCGAAACACGTAAAAACACAAAAACAAATGAATTGCACAATATTTCGACTTAAGTCTTAGTCATGTGGGAGGTGAGACATATGGCAGGGGGAAAGATGTGGTCACATCCGAGCCCGCCACATGAATGAAGCACAGGCGAATTGCCGGGAGGGGGGGGGGACTAGGCTTGACCAGCGATAAAAGTGAAACAAATCAATATAATCTTTGTATAGCATATTTCAAAAAGTTATAATTGAAAATAAAGGGAGATAGAAGAATTTAAATATATATATATATTGGATAAAGGAAACAAAGAAACTGCCGCGAGGCACTGAAAATAAGATAGGATAGGGAAAATAAACAGTTACCCGTCACTTACCACAGATGAAGGCAGGAGGGCGAGACACGTAAAAACACAAAAACAAAAGGATTGCACAATATTTCGACTTTTTAGTCTTCCTCATGTAGGAAGCGAGACATATGGCAGGGGGAAAGATGTGGTCACATCCGAGCCTGCCACATGAATGTGGCAGGCTCGGATGTGACCACATCTTTCCCCCTGCCATATGTCTCGCTTCCTACATGAGGAAGACTAAAAAGTCGAAATATTGTGCAATCCTTTTGTTTTTGTGTTTTTACGTGTCTCGCCCTCCTGCCTTCATCTGTGGTAAGTGACGGGTAACTGTTTATTTTCCCTATCCTATCTTATTTTCATATATATATATATATATATATATATAAAATGAATAGATGTAATATACATATGAAAATTACCGACTGTAAAATGAAATGAGAGATGGCAAGTGACACGTTTAACGTAGGGGTGTGTCTGGTGTCAAGGATATGTTGGTAGGCTAGTTCCCATATGCGGAGTTCTGAAGGGGTGGTGGTATTAGGAAAAATTCTAATAGCTCTGACTGTGAAACAGGTGTTGAGGTTGTTTGAATTATGGAAGTTCGCATGAATTGCCACGGGATGGTCTGGGTTGGAAGTATAAACTGTTTGCCTGTGGCCATTCATTCTGTAGGAAAGTTGTTGAGTGGTGAGACCAATGTAAGAGGCAGTGCAGTGGATGCAGGTGAGTCGATAAATAAGGTGAGTGGTAGCACATGTGGCATGTCCAATTATAGGGAAAGATTTGCCTGTGACAGGATTAGAGTAAGTAGTGGTGGCAGGGTGCATGCTGCAAGTTTTACAGCGGGATCTGTTACACGGGAAAGATCCCTGTGGAGGTCTAGGAGAGTCGGCAGGTAAATACTTGTGGACCAAGATGTTGTACAGATTGGGTGGTCTGATGAAGCAGGTGCAGGGAGCAGTGGGTAGGATTTTGGGAAGGAGGAGACGCATTTCAGGGAAGGAACGTAAGAAATCATGCCCACGGCGGAGTATCTGATTGACAGATTCCAGGCCAGGAAAGAACTGGGTGGCAAGTGTTGGTCCACAGTCAGCTTTAGGAGGTGCAGAACGAGGGTTGTGGGTGATGGCACGGGAAATTTGTTTTTCCACAAGATGATGGGGGTATCGGCGGGAAACAAGGGTTTGGGATAGTTTTTGGGAGTAACTGGAGATTGATTCATGATCAGAACAGATGCGTCTGCCACGGATTGCAAGGCTGTATGGGAGGGAACGTTTAATGTGGAAGGGGTGACAACTATCAAAGTGTAGGTAGTGTTGTAAATTGGTCGGTTTGATGTGTACTGAGGTATGGAGGGTCCCTTGTTGTAGGGTGATGTCTACGTCAAGGAAGGTGATACAGGTGTGGGAATATGACCATGTGAAATTGATGGAGTGATTATCATTTAGTGAGTTGAGGAAGTCTAGGAGGTGGTCCTCCCCGTGGGTCCAGATCATAAATATATCATCTATGTATCTGAACCACACGAAGGGACTGAGGGGGGAATTCTTCAGAAAAATATTTTCCAGATGGCCCAGGAAAAGGTTAGCATAGGACGGGGCCATGCGGGTACCCATGGCAGTGCCGCGTATCTGGTGATAAATCTGGGAGTTGAAGGAGAAATAGTTTTTGGAGAGGATAAAGTTGGCTAGGGATATGAGAAAGGATGTTCTGGGAAGACTGTTTGGAGGGCGCATATCCAAGAAGTGCTGAAGGGAACTGAGGCCTTCAAGGTGGGGAATATTGGTGTACAAGGAGGTTACGTCAATTGAAACAAGGAGGGAGTCTGGTGGTAGAGGACTGGGGACTTTTGACAGACGCTCCAAAAAATGTTGTGTGTCTTTGATGTAAGATGGATGGTTCTGCACAAAAGGTTGGTGGTGTTGATCCACCAAGGCTGAAATCCGTTCCGTGGGGGAACCATAGGCCGCAACTATGGTTATTTTCCCTATCCTATCTTATTTTCAGTGCCTCTCAGCAGTTTCTTTGTTTCCTTTACCCAAAAGTATTATATGGTTTTGTGTCTGATATTTCACATTAAATATAAAACCAAATAGCATACAGGTGGTGATTTAATCAGATCAGCAAACAATTGTGACATTTTTGAAGTCACAGTACTGGAAATATTATCAGTAGCTGCCAAACTTTATTGTATTTTTTTAATTAAAGGTTTCACTCATGCAGTTAGAGTGTAATTGATAGGAATATTTTTTTTTCTTTTTGTCAATATGTATTACTAAGCTGAAAGTTCCCAAAGTTTTTTTTTAGGGATTTGGGAGATGTAATGGAAGTTTATACTATTTTCTTTGTTGTTATTTGCTTGGCTGATGTTATTTCATTTCAATTTCATCATGCTGCTCAATAATACTTTTTGATATAACTATTTTCTGGATAGCATATTCACCAGAGGCGACTTTAGGGGGTGGCGAGCAGAGAAATTGCCCAGGGCCTCGCTCTTGCAGGGGCCTCGCACTACAACCTGAATAGGAAAAAAATATAATTTTTAAAAAAATTATTGCTACCACTCTTAAGATGATTGCGTCCTCAGAAATAAGTATTTCATGGTTAAAAATGATTAATACATATTTGATGCAACTAAGGAAAATGGAAGCGGCTTCTAGGCGATATAAATAATAAAAGAAAGGGAAATTAACCCACCACATACCAAAGTGGATGGATGCGATGAGAGAACACTAATGCTGACAAACAACTACACAATATTTCGGCATCTGCCTTGCTCACAAATAGAAAAACGGGCCATTAGGCTCGGAACGAGTGTGCACAACGAACGTTACCTAATGACTCATTAGGTAACGTGTCATTAGGTAACGTTCATTGTAATACATATTTGAGGAATTCGATGACACTATATCAGTTTTCAGCCCTTTCTGTTCTTTGAATTGTAAATGATGTAGCCCATTCGTTAGATTTTTGTGCTTTAATTAAATATTTTAATCTTAGGAAAAGCCACAAACATCATTTTAAAATCCCTGCATATATCTTTCAAGGCATTTATGTACCTCAGTATATCCTTAATAAGTTGACGTCTTTATGGTTGTTAACTTTTAATAACTCCTCTAATATAATATTTAAAAAAATTATTTATTTACGAATTCTGTATTTTTGTCGAACATCAGAAATAACTACTTTTGATTCACATTGTTTGCACAAAGGTCAAGGGCCTCACAAAGATCTGCCCCCCCCCCCCCCGGGCCTCGCAATGGCCACTGATATTGAACATATACATTATAGACCTTGTGACACAAATGCCACATTTGACCAGCTCACCCCATCCCCTATTAATTCTGATAACTCATATTTTTAATGTTTGTAATTTTTTGGCTCTCCTGTTTTATTTCATTCAGTTGTATGATAAAGCATTGTTTGGGTTACTCGCAGAACTGATTGTTGTTGTATGGTAACAAGAGGCTTGCTAGCTACTCGTCGCACAGTTATCGAAGAGTAGCGGGAATGAACTGTATAGCACGGTTATATACTTATGGGAGCTAAGGCTGCATGCATCTGCTTGAATGAGTGGATAGAATGAGAGATGTATTAGTTTGCCAGTTCATTTAAAGAAGAGATTTATTTGTAAAAAAAGTACATTGTGAAGATTTTCTTGTTTTTGTTTGATTGCAAGGAGTTACAAAATAAAATGGAATTAAGTGGATCTATGTGTTATCGTTTATAACAGTAGTACCCATCACTGAAATAGATACATAGAACAGTATTAGAAATCTATAAAAGTAATTAAGTTTGTTAAGAGGAGAAGGAAGGAACAATCTGCTTATATGCTCAAAATAGGTAAAGGGCAGTCTGTCCGAAGCATGAGCAGGGTTATTTGCACTTGTCTTACTATTGCCAGGATATTTAGGAGAAGCAGTCAGATTGCAACCAGCATGTTAAAATTCCTCTTTTTCTAACAATATTATGATAGGCATTCAGTTCAATTCCAAATTAGGCATGAGCATTGTAGTGTTTCTTTTGTGAAGAGAATCTTATGGTCATTGTTCAAATATCCCACTGAAGTGAGCAGGTAATATACATTCATACAGATAAATCTGGGGTATTTTTAATCCCCTTGGTAATGTCATCTGCAAATTGGGCAAATTTTGAATTTTTAATTGTAACAAATGGTAGATTATTTATACGTATTAAAACAATAGTGGCCCCAATATAGAAACCTGAGGTACTCCACATCTGTTAAATCCCCACTCAGAAAACAGTGAAACAAATGACACAGCTTTAAAATGTTCCAGTCACACTTTCTGTTTTCTGTTCAGAAGGTAAGAACAAAGCTATTTATTAAAAATGCCATCTGTACCACAATACTTTAAATTTTATATCAGAATTTCATGAACAGCACAGACATATCCCTTATACAACTCACAGAAAATTCCTACAGGATTTAATTTATAATTTATTCCTTCTAAAATATTGTCAGTGAACACAAATATTTCTTGTTCTGTTGAATGACCTTTTTGAGAACCAAATTATGATTTAGTTAAAATATTTTTATTTTTAAGTGTTGTTAAGCTCTGTTGTATGTTGCCTTTTCAACAACTTTGGAGAAGGCTGTTAGTAATGTCATAGGATAGTAATTCAATACAACTGACTTATACCCCTTCTTATAGAGTTGTTTAGCTACAGCTTACTTAAGCCTTTCTTGAAAGGTACTATAATGGAACAGTTTCCTAACCATGCAGGAAAGTTTACATTGGTATCGCTGTTAGGAGAAGTGAACAGATAGTTCCAAGAAACATGAATAGGATAGATTAAAGGCAGAAAAGATAAAATTAAGATAGGAAAAGTAAGGAATAGTAAGAATCATTAGCATATTTAACTTAAGGACAAGGAATTCAAAAGATATAAACTATTTTTCAACAGTTACAGTTATGCACAACATGGACAAGGACTTGTATATCTTTCTCAAGACAGCGCAGAATAAAATGAAACAACATTCAAATGAAACTGGTGAACCTAAAGAACAGTATGTGTAGGTCAAAATAAGCTGAGCAACAAATAGTTTAATGAAAATTAAGATCAGAAGTGCATGGAGCAAGAAAATACTGTAGTTCCTTTGCTAACAGACAATATAACATTGAATAAATCTTTAGCTTGGTGGTAAAATAGAAAGAAATGCAAATTAGTACCCACAATAGGAATAAAAGTACTGAGAAAGATCTGAAATTAAGAGAGCTAGGCTAAATCAAAAGTTTATATGTGCCGACTTCAAAGCCGAATTATGACAAAAGTAGGGTTTATTTGGAAAAAGTCATGAGGATAGAAAATCTTTATTTAGTTAACATCTGCCAATAGCTAAAGTCTCAGAGCCATTCATTAATGAATTAGTTTGACGGTAAAATTTGGAAGTTGCGATAGAAAAAAGGGGCCACCAGCTAAATCAGTATAAAGAAGCAAAATTTAGTTTAGCACACATTTGGAATATTTAGGATGGTATTAATTCACAAAATAATTTATAAAAAAATTAAACAAAGCCTAGAAGTCTGAAATATTCAGTAAAAGAAATGGAATCTTTCTGGCCACAGCCATCAAGAATGAGGTGCATGTTAGTTAGTCGAGAAGTTGATCTTTGTCAGGTGAGGTAGTGTGCGCATATTACTCCAGTCATGGAGGGATACCATGAGTGGATAGTGCTGCGAGATCAGCATGGAGGTGACGTGTGTGCACAGAATTCGCGTAATATTTCTGATAGGAACTGTATCAACAATGTAATCTAAAAGTGGACCTAATGAAAATGTAGCTAATCATGCAGCTTTCAGTGATTTTAAAATTTTAAATGGTGGTTTCCAGTAACTGACTCAGTGTTGCTTTAGGAGATTGTTGTCATGCAGTGAACCTGCTATCTTCTAAATTGACAAAGCTGATCTAAGCCTGCTTGTAACTGGTATCAGAACTGTTTGACAAAGATGAAGAATACAAACTAAATTTCCTGTGATTTCTGTTTACAGTTTACTAGTTAGAGTAACTCATGACTAGTTCCCTCTCATTGAAGATGGCGGCTGTTTAAAGTGACTGTGAACCTCATTTATGCAGTGAATAATAGTAGCAAAGTAATTTAACCAATACAAGTATGTCACAACCTTATGTGTAGAAGCAGATGTTAATATTAATAATCCCCAGCATTGAGCTTCACTTCTACAGTACCTTCAGTAAAAATATATTAAACATATATCAATTAATCTGCTTGAAATCCTATCATAATCTCTTGAGCATTTGCTCGTAAGAGACATGACAACTTTTCTTATTTCTTCTGGAATAGCTAAATTTACAGAGAAAGTGTCAAATTTTTCTTGTAAGTCTGTATTGAAGAAGTCCATACTGCCTGTCACTGAGCTATTGGCAATCAATTTATCGGTGACAGATAAAAAAATGTATCATTTATCCCAAAACAGTATTTTTATTCCTAAGAGAAGGCAAGAGGTATTGTGGAATACTGGTACATTTCAAATACAAGTTAAATACCTTAATTGTATTGTGATATTTCTCTGTAATTAAGCAAACAGTTTATCTTTTTATCTCTTAAAAAGAAAATTTGGCTAAAATAACAAAAAAAAGGTTCACTGACCAATAACTCAGTTCCAAAATTATATATGACCTCCACTCCTAGAGAATCTAGAGTTAAATAAGTCACTGAACTTATTGTTAAAACTTGTATCAAGCATTTTTCTGTGTAATACCATTAATGGTTACATATTTTAATGTGCATGATTATTATAACTTTCGATGTATAGTTGGTTCACTGCTATTTGATAAATCTGGAGGGAAATTATTTAGACATTTAACGACTATAAGAAAATTAAATGCATTACTCACTTTATTCAAAGAATTATTGACAAGAAATCAGAATAAAAAAAATTATGTGGTAATAACTACACTACCTCCTATGTTAATTTCTGATGATTACGAGAAATTAACCAATATATATGCTATCTCTATTATAGGTCACAGTTTTTTCAAATTAACATTTTTATTATTATTATTATTTATGTTAAACTTTTGGGTATTTGTACTATAGTTTTTTTTTCTGCATAGCTTATGACTGTATTGTTACATCAAGTATGATATTACAAGTATCCTAGACTTATGCTAATATTGTGGCACAATTTACAGCCTAATGAAGAAATATTTATTGACATGAATGTAACAGATGATGAAAAAATAGAAGCTGTAGAATATTTCAAGCAACTTCTACCACTGCTGGAAGCTCCTGGTGTTGTGAAAATACCAGCAACTTATGTCAGTTCACCTAATCTACATGGTTTTGAGATCGAAGGTATTTTAATTTAATTGCAATGGAGCACATGCTCCGATGGCAATTTCTATAGTAATCTAAGTACTTTTTCTTATCTTAAAAGAGTCAACCAATGAAATGAGATTAGATAATTTTATTTTGAGAACTGTGAGAACAATCTTAGCAAATACCCATTACAGGTTAGTTAATTACTATCCAAAAAAATCAAACCATTTCCAGTGATAACTGTAAATGCATATCATCTTGCAGTAGTAACTACATTTGAATATAAGTCTAAGAAACGTGAATCCTCACCACAAATGTGATACACCTCCTTTACCAACTTGACTGTCTTTATGCACAATCCCTTATATTGTCCTCACCACTAATCAACTGTCTTATGAACAGCAACAAGCAAACAGTTTATAGTAGCAACTTAGACCATCCAGTAGCAGCCCATTCCAATTCACACAACTCTTACAAGCGAAATAACTGTTTTACCATGAAAGCTGTCACAGTTTTTCCTGAACTTTTCTTCGAACTCCACATGTGGGAACTAGCCTGCCAAAATATCCTCAGCACTTGGCTTCTCCCTGGTCTTAGTCTCCATTACAATCCCACCAGTAAAACTAGCATTTATATTAGTAGTGTCTTTGCAGCCACTTATGGGTAGTGATTACACAATTCCTTGATTCTTAACATTCTTTCCTTTTCTGACAGTACTCCTTCAAGACAGTCGGTATGTGGGGACCAGGACATGATGTTGTCCCACTGTATCTCTCTGGTCCAGTTTGAAACACCATAACGCTCTGAGCCACACAGACTGGTTGAAATTCATTTTTATTAAATGACATATAAATATTTATCTAAAAGATAATCAATCAGTTGTCTCTCTATAACACTGACTTCAGAAATACAGAAATTTCTCAATATTAATAACTGCTGTTGAAATGTTTGAGGTTTGAACTTTAGAATTTTAATTTGTAATCTTTAATTTCTGGTTTGCATGATCACCTATTTTCTAATCAAATATATTCTTTTCAGAGGTGTGTTCATACGCATATATTCCAGGAATTGCTCCCCCTGAAGCAAAATACTTCATTCTCAATGCAAATGAATTACCAAAGGATGTGCTGGAGTCTGCAGTTTTTCGCCAAGCTTGTGAACAAAGTGGATGTAAGACACCAGAATGTATTATTTTATTAGCAGTACAAAATTTTGATAAAGTTGTAAACATTAAGCATTACTTTTAGATGAAAAGAAGTAGATTTAATGTTGCAGCAGGATGACGTATACTGATATCATTAAAGTTCTTGTTAAATTAAGAAACAATTTATGTTAGTACCAAAATTTAAATTTATAATGAAAGTGTTTAAGTTTATTGACAACTTCTTTCCTAAAGAAACATATTATGCCACTTTCTATATTCATATTATATATTAACTAGTGTGAACACCTCCTAGAACTACTGATGACAATATGTACAGCACCAACATTTCCTAAATATGCTTCAGGCTACAGGCAACACATATCATCAATTGTAGGAACATAAAAAATTTGTAATCACCTCTTTGATAGCAGATAATTTCTCCTTGTCTCACACTCAGATTTGAGTAAATAGTCTTCCCTTTGCGGATATAACACCACTTACATGTAATCAATTCACCCAAAACACAAGCAATTTCACATGAGAAGTTGCAAATCTTTATATTGGTACCTAATTCTCAGTTTAAGGAAGTCCTCAAAAAATCATCTTTTAACTGTATACTCCATGTGTATGATGATTTTAGTACTACATCAGCTTCAGAGTTCTTTTGCTTATTCCATTCTCATTTATTTTCTTTATTTTTCTGTTACATAATTCTGAACTCAAATATGCAGAGCTTCAAATACATTTTTATTTTCTCCATACTGTTTTGTATCTTAAATAAAAAAAGAAAGGGAAATTAACCCACCACATACCAAAGAGGACGGATGCGATGTGAGAACACTAATGCTGACAAACAACTACACAATATTTCGGCATCTGCCTTGCTCACGAATAGAAAAACGGGCCATTAGGCTCGGAACGTGTGAGCACAACGAATGTTACCTAATGAGTCATTAGGTAACGTTCGTTGTGCTCACACGTTCCGAGCCTAATGGCCCATTTTTCTATTCTGAGCAAGGCAGATGCTGAAATATTGTGTAGTTGTTTGTCAGCATTAGTGTTCTCTCATCGCATCCGTCCTCTTTGGTATGTGGTGGGTTAATTTCCCTTTCTTTTCTTATTTATATCGCCTAGAAGCCGCTTCCATTTTCCTTAGTTGCATCATTGTTTTGTATCTTAAGAAAGACATATTTATCACCTCTATGTGTAAATGACAGCAATATTTGTTATTTTTACCAGCTATTTTCGTTGCTTCTGTAAAAATTGTGTTGTTCAGAAACTGAAGTAAACACATGAAAATGTTCTACCAAGCATGGTGAGTGAGAAGTAATGCTCTGGCCTAGCATTTGGGAGGACATGGGTTTGAATCCCAGTCCAGGCATCCAGATTTGGGTTTTCGATGGTATTCCCAAATCACTCCAGGCAAATGCTGAGATGTTCCCGTCAACAGGTCATTGCCGAATTCCTTCCTGTTCTTTGACCTCTATCCTTTCCCACAACTAACAACCTCAATGTCAATGAGGTGTAAAGCCATAAAAAAAATTGTTTTATGGTGAGGAAGTGCTATGTTAAGAAGTGCTTGTTTTTAAGTAATTTTAACCATTTACCTGTAGTTTTATGTTTTCTGTAGCATTACAAATTTTTCAGTATAATTAAAGATTCACAAATTTAAATTATTTAAAAAATAATTATATGCCACATACTATTATTCAGTTTCTCAAATGTGCTATGTTAAAATGAATATATGATGCTCTCTGGAATATGAACAGTGAGGCAGTAAGCTTTAGCAGAGTGAATATGTTTAATTACTTGTTGATAGATAATGTTTCGAAAAATCTTTAGGAAAGTAAAGAGATGAGTTAGTATTTATCTACACGTCATATTTCTTTTTTAAAATAATAATCTTAGAACCTCATACTTTTGTCTGTTGTGAAAGTAGATAAAATTTATATAACTCCTCCCTTCAACTTTGGTGAATGTTGGGTGTATTTTCCCTTTCTTTTCCATGTAAATATTGTCTTGCGGCATTTCTTTCCTTTCATTGTTGCCTATAAAAAAATTAAATGTTATTTATGATCATAGTGTGGCAAAGGAATTGCTTATTAAAGATCTTCAGTGTAATATCGTGGCATAACATTTGATATTAAATTCAACTGGGCAGGAAATTTGGGCATGTGATAGCAAAATATTACAAAATCTTTTATTTATTGGATAGGGTTTTGAGGAGATGTATCACAGAAGTGAGGGAATTGGGTTACAAAATTTTGGTCATTACATTGATTAAATAGAGTGGTGTAATGGGGGATCCACATTTTGAGTATCAAAGACAGGAGTTATGGGGGTGAGGGGTAACAAAAGAGGGCTGCTAATTATGTTGGTTGAAACTGCTGCAGAACACAATCAGTAGCTGATACGATTAAGGAACTGGATTGGAATTCACTGTAATACAAGAGGAGGATGAATAGAGTGCTGGGAGTGTACAAGGCGTATTTGGTGATGAGGCTTGGAAAGATATTGGTGACGAGGGTCGGAAAGATATTGTTGGAAGAGTTCAGAGTAAGGAAAAGATAACCATGACCACCACCTGACATCAGGCATGGGGCAGTGCAAAAAATTGCTTTTGTAGGAAAGGGAGTCATTTATTGGAATAAATTAGCAAGGGAAGTGGTTAATAACTTTCCAGACACACTGAATATATCTGTCAAACCAACAAGAGAATTTACAAGCTGCGAGAGAACTCTTTCCTACAATGCACTTGTTTGCTTGACATGATGGTTGGTTATAATGCCTAAGCTGCTCTACAAATGATGGTTGACATGGTTTCATGGCTTGTCCACCCACCCCCACAATCACACTTGTTTACGTTTTCTCTCTTTCACTGGGAAATGAGGTTCACTGTTTAAAATCTTACCGAAGGTTCCACTTAAAGATTGAGGTTCACCTCGTACGACCGACGCCCAGTTTCCAGCTGAGACTATTTAGAAGTATTAAACATTACTACAAAATAAATTATTGCAGTCATTTCACAGAAACTATTTGAATTGGTCTTCCTTGTGCACTTCTCCAACACCACCAACTTTACAAATATGTTCAGTAGACTCCTATAATCACAAAGTTACAGGTTCCAGTTGTAATAGCTCAGCTATTTGTACAATTTTACATGCATTTACATGGATACATCTTTTACACTCAGATTTCGCTTCTCCACCAACTGCACTACTCCATGTTCAGCGACTGACTGCCTGCCTTGTGCCTACCTCTGAGCACACCATGTGCCTTCCGGAGTTCACATTTTATTCGTCATGGACATGGTGTCAATGTCATCACTAACTAGAGCCAATATTTTCAAACCTCCCATGCTTGCTTACAAAGGAACACAAAGTGGTTCCACTACACATGGAAATAAAATAAATGTCTTCCTCAACTGATCCATACCAAGTACCTTGGGGCTCCCACAGTTACAGTATGATGTTATTTATGAAGTCCATCACCAGAACCTTTACATCTGCAACAACATTTTCAAGATCTGCCTTGGGTTTGAAAAATGATTATAATAAATGTCAGTAGTTAAAAAAATAAGATGTGTTGAGTGCATATTGAAACTTAGTGTGCTAATGATTTTTTTATTTTTATATTTCTAATTCTATTATTTTTCCTTAACTGTAGTGTTATACAGTTGTTCTGCTTATACATTTTTAGACAGAAGTGTATAAGATTAATTGTCTTTTACAGGTGCTGCTGGACATTATGTGCAAAATCCAAGTAAGCATCAGAATGATCAACAGGAATCAACTAATGAATCAACACAAAACATTTCATTGCAACCGCCAAAATTACCTACAAATGGAAACCCTCCAAATTCGAGCAAAACTAATCAGCCTTCTACAAATAACAAAGCAGATGCTAACATGGAAACTGATGAGACAGTAGAAGAACTGCGAGAAAATATGGAAGAAATGTGTCTTGATTCACCCACTCCTGAATCAAATGAGGAAATTTGGGAACTAGTGATCTAGTTGACAAATCAAAAATGATTTAAACAATCTTACAATAGTTAGAAAAGAATAGTTAACAGTCCACATAATTATTAATGACAATCAGAGAAAATAATGATACTAAGAGGATTTTTTGTTAATGACAGCTTACAAAACATTATACACAATACCTGACAAATTTATAGTACAAGAATATCAGTAGTGAGTAACATTTCTGTAGCAAAAGAATTGTTTTCATCATTTCTACAAACGCTTTCTCACAAAAATAATGTTGGATAGTGAAAGTAATAAATCCATCACTCACAATAAATGAATGCAGGAGGATCACAGAAAACAAAACTATATAAGTTCACTTTATAATATTTTGGTATAAATCTTATTAATGTTAAGAGGTGAGACATTTGACAAGGTAGTCAGGTGTCTCTTGATTCGCCCACTGCTGATTTGCTTGAGTGAAATTAAGAACTGTAAATCAAATGAACAAGTCAAAAATCATTTTAGCCTCCAGTTATTGGCTACAAAATAATAGTCAACAGTTATGTAACTATTAATAACACACTACTGTATGATGGGTTTACTTTCCCCATATGTCATTATTTCATTGCCTAACAGCATTTTCACTGCCATCATTATTGCTATCTTTCTCATGGTGTTATGACTAGTGTGCATCTTTGAGACACAACAATAGTGTAGAGAACTGCATAGCTAATAACTAAATAACCCAACAAGCACGTATATCTGATGAAGTCATTCATTCATTTTTAGATGGTTATGGATTGATGAGAGTGATTGTGATTCAGTAATTTGGAAGAAGTTTCTGCACCAAAAATTTATTTGGAGATTGTTGTCATGTTGTATAATTCCTTTCATGTATGTTTGTTCTTAAATATGTAAAATCAATAAATAATTCCATTCTTTTTTGGTATTTGATATCAATATTGTAGCTCACCATTATCAGAACTTACCTAAAATAATGGGTGTTAGCCAGCCTGAATATGGATTCTGATATTCATTCAGCTCCTTACTCATATGTTAAAATCAAGCAACCAACATTATCCTTACTCAGACATTATGAATAAAAAAATACCTATTCTGATTTTCCAAACCTTAAACCTTGACATAAATCATGAGCAAACAGTGTCTTGCTGATCACCTAGTATAAGATGATAAAATACCCTTTTTTTAAAAAATTATTATTATTACTCTTATTCCATACATGCAACCTGAGGAAGTTCCTTTGGGACGTGTTACATTCCATGGTTAATACAAGGAGTGATCAGAAACTAAGATTACAATGCTAATATTCCTGGAGTTTAGATTATAGCAGTGGCGGCTCGTGGTTTTGATGCTGGGGAAGGCTGCGAATCTTTTACCCCTGCGGTCAAAGTCTCGATGGGAAGAGTCCTACCGATTTTTTTTTTTTGCCCCCTATAATTCCGTCTAAAAATAGTATTTTTGGCAGCTGCTTTCACTGTAAGCCTCCTTCCTTTGTTTTCCGTCATCAACTACTTAAAATAATAAACAAACAAAAAGGAAAACAGTAACAAAAGGAAACACATGCTACCTGCAACAAAAGATCTATGCAAATAAGTATTTTTAAATGTGTGTTTTATGAAATTTCAGGTACATTTGCAATGACAAATTCATAAGAGGAATATCGAACTTTTATGTGACTTCATTTGGTAAATTACATAGTTACATAAAAGAAAATTAACACCACGAAGAAGTGGGGAGGTGACGGGAGAGATGGAGCCATGGACTTGGTGAGGACGTTTTTCAGGTAGGGCTGAAGACAAGCAACCAGCGGCATAAAGCGGAAGGCAGGCCCAAACGGAGACGAATTCTTGTAGCGGCCCGAGATGCTTTGGGCCTGATGGCGTAAATGAAAATGATGAATGGCATAAATGAATTTTCTCCTTTTCATCTAATAATGCACGTTTTGCTTACCTTAATTAATTTGCTTATAAATGAAATCAGCTCGCCTCCCCTTCTGCGCTGCGAAATGGTCTATGACCATTTCATTGAAATTTGGTCGACTCAGAAGTTCTTTTTCAAGAGAACACATCGCAAGCGCACAAAGTCTGTCCTCGTTCATAGTATTTCGCACGAATGTTTTCACTCGTTTCAGTGTAGAGAGAAGCATCGTTCTGCCTCTCCAGTCGTCATTGGGAATGTTACTATTATCTGCAGAAGTCTAACTTTCTCAGGGAACGCTTGTGCCAAGTTGTTTCCATAAAGAAAGTTCAATAAGGTCAAAGCACCTGTTGCTTTCATGAAATCTTTTCGGCTGTACAACACATTTAGTTCACAACGTAACTCTGGAGATTTTAATTTAAACAAATTAACAGCTGTTTTTAGTTCTTGTTCTGGGAAAACAATGTGGTGTTTAGAAATCAATGACGGTTCAAACAACCGTGCAACTGACAAGTGTTCACTAAATCGGAATCTGTCACTGACCTGCGTTATGATACGATCACAGACGTCTAGTGCACACACCTTCCGTGATTCCGTGAAACGTCCACGTTTTGCAGCTGGTTCTTCCTGCTCCCAGTGGTTGTCAAGTTCAAGTGAGGCCCTAATACGTTGAACAGCTGCTGCAAAGTGAGACACATATTCCATTGTCTTCACTGCATCAATATTCCTTTGCTGGAGTTCATTGAATAGAATGTCACAATGAGGCATAACTTTGTTAAAAAACTGTAACCAAAAGAGGAAGTCATCGTCTTGCAGTAAACCCTTCAGTCCCAAAGCTCTGTTTATTGTCCTGTAATCATTACCATCTTCGTCAATAATTTTTGCCATAAACTCAAGAATTTCATTTCTGTATTTATATACAGTGGTTACGCACCGCGATTTGAAATTCCATCTGATGGACTGAGGACAGGTAGGAATACGTTTCTTCATTATCTCGTCAAGAAACGCTGTGCGTTTAGGAGACTGAGAAAAAAAAGTAGAAATTCCTTCCAAGTTGCTAATAAAGATCAGCACTTGTTTATTGCCTGTTACACAACGTTCGACAATAAAATTTAACTGATGTGCATAACAGTGAATAAAGTGAGCATTCTTATACACCTCTTTGATTTTAACTTGAACCCCACCCTTGTTGCCGCTCATGACAGGAGCACCGTCGTAACACTGAGCTGTTAATTTTTCGGGTGTCTCATTTACTTTCATTTTCTGTAGTTCGCCGAGAATGACATCACTTACCCCAGCTGCACAGCGACTCTTTGGTTGTATGAAGGAAATAAATCTTTCATATATTTTACCGAGTAACTCATATCGAATTATCAGAACCAGTTGTGACAAATTTGAACAGTCAGTGGTTTCATCAACTTCGATTACTAGGTAATTTGTCTTTGACAGTTCACTCCTGATAAGATTGAGACATACCTCATAAATCGATTCCAGCAATTCATTCTGAATTGTTTTGGACAGGACCATGAAAACACGATTTTCTGATTTCTCAATGTGCTGCTTCAAGATGCTGTCCAGTTCTGACATTAGATCAACTAATCCTCGAAAAATCCCATTTCGTTATGTCCCCTCAAAGCAAGCTCGAATTTGCCACAAAATTTTATGCAGTCAACCAGTTTACTCAGTATGTATCGATTTTTTGATACATTTTCATTGTATGTCTTTATGCTAAGGCCTTAGGCACTATCTAGCTGGCACATAATGTCAATTTTCCCTAACAAAGAAAACTCAACGATTCCATTCAAATGTTTTTCACTGGAATTATGTTTTTTCACTTTCGCGTGAAAATTCTTCAAGTCTGTAATTCCATTTTCTGTCCATGCGTTGTCATTACAATTCGTAACAAGACATGAGAAACAGAAAAATGCATTCTTCACTTCACAACAACACAACCACTCAGCAGCATCATACATTGCTCTGCTAAAATTGCGAACATACCCTTTCCTGGATTTGCAATGTTTTTGTTCTTGACTGATGTTAAGATCAGGTCTCGGCGCACCAAGATTCTTCGTTTTTACCCTAACCTCGTGTTTCAAATTTTTTCCCTGTAAATTGCAAACCGAATTCATATTGCACTTTCAGAACGCCAGAAAGCTGCAACTATTCTCGAAAATATAACTCACAAGAGTTCAGGCTCCACAGCACAACACACAAAAACAAACTTCCAAATAACACTTCCTCGTGCAAATTATTTAGCAACTTAGACAATGAAACGTTTGTGCGCCTATTGCATTAATCGTTCAAAAAATTCTCGCTAGGTGGTGAAAGTTATGCTACTGTATCTTGGTGCACTCTGGCGGAACTTTTGCAAACTTAGTGTAGTTGTATTAATGTTGACAGTGTAGCCAACACCCGAGAAATTAAATTTTCTTTTACATTGTCAAAACATTAATATTTAACGTCGCTTAGTCAAGGATGAAGGCATAAACTGGAGATACAGACACAGGGATTCGAGAGTAGAAGTTCAACCACACTGCAGACTTCCCTACGCTGTAACTAACGTTTCAAGAAAATAATGGTTGGGTTGGTACCGCACCCTTAGGCTACGCTCTGAGAGCCTAAAATGAGACCATAAGAGCAATACTCCGTAAAAGCCACGCCCACAATTCTCTTCGACGTACAGTCTTATGAGATTCCGAAGACGGAGCCTCAAAAATACTACCCATTTGAGAAACATTCATTTATATTAACAGTCCTAAAAATATTGACTATCACTGCTTTCAGCGTGTGTCTAAAATTCTGGAAATACTTCCTGTTGTTTTAAATTCTGTATTACTCTATTTAAAAACATATTTTAATATATCTCTTGGGGCGGCTCCGCCTCAGAGCCTTTAAGGACGAGCCGCTACTGGATTATAGAGAAATTAGTAGTGTGCATTAATTCTAAGACATTGGGTCAGAAACAGTGCAGACTGTGGATTGCTAGCTCAACAAGGGCCCTGGTGCAAAAAATTATTTTGGGCCCTCAGGCCAGATGGGCAACCTTCTTTTTTTTTAGCTCTGCCAAGTTGCTATTGGGGCACCTGAGCTGAGCTTGGGGGGCCTCTGAGCAGTAGCATATCTAAGTTCACAAGGCCCTCAGAGATAAAAAAAAATGCCCATTTGCCCTGAAGGCCCGTGGGCCCTCTGAGTTGCACTTGGGGGCCCTCAGCAGAACTCGGGTGCCCCCTGAGTGTGGGGGTCCTGGTGCACTGAGCCCTAGGGTAACTACGCTCCTGGGTGCAGAGTTTCAACCACTTGTCACATACAGCATTAGTAGGTAAAAACAAATTGCGACTTGTTTAGAAAACTCATAATGAAATCCACTTAGTAGCAGCTGGCAGAGGTTTAAGGAGAGACTATAATGTCTTGTCAGCATGTCGCAGAATAGTGTTGAAAGTTTGCAGCAAAGAGGATAGAAGTGGTTGACACAGTACAGCTCCCTGCTTCTCAACTTGTCTCCCATCCTCCCTACAGCTCACAGCCTGCTCCAAGCAAATTTCACCTTTTTCCTTATTTGAAGGAGCACCTAGGAGGGCCACAATTCAATTCAGGCGAGGAGAAACACTTCTTGACAGCACGTTTGACCATGTAAGGACAGAATTTTACCAGGAGGAAATATTGAAACTCATCCCACGAGTGCTTAACAGATATGAAGACTTTGTCATTAAGTAACATAATGTATGTATTACCTGCTGGCTGTATTTGTTATGTGAGATAAAATTTACAAGTTTCATGGCAAGCATTGTAACCTTATTTTCTGATCATCCTTCATATCTAAACATACATGATCAATAATGGTCACAGTGGAAAAGTACCAAGGGGAATGATGAATAACCTACCGAAAATGTTAAAAGAATTTAAAATTAAACTTTGTAGAGGGCAAATGTAGGTGAGTGTAGGATAGGGGTAAGATGGGTGTGTAGGGAAATCGCCACCGGAGCCTGTACTCCATTGCAATTAAAATAAAAAAAAAGACATAAATCTTGCTTGGGGATATAAGTAGATACCAGGGGCGTACCAACTGGACATGGCGCCTAGGACAAGCATCGAAGTTGCGCCCTTTCGTAAATTATCTAAATATAAAACAAACAGATACACTAAATAAAATAATCATAAATATTACAGAATACTTTTATCTTCTGTTTTAGAACAAAATTAAGGAAATTATTTAATTATCTTAAACTTGCACCTTCCTTGCCTTGTACGATCCAAATAGATTAATAAAATTTTTGAAATCTGTTTCTTCTGTTTCGCTCTATACTGAGCAAAGTTAGGTCTCATAACCTTTCTTGGCCCTTTGTATCCCTCAAATACGAAAGTATTAGTTTTAGCTTACTGAAACATAGCTCGCAATTTGCGATGCATATTGCAATCTTAAGCATAATCTGAACTGAAATGCGCAAGTCAAAAAAAAAAAAAAAAAAAAAAAAAAAAAAAAAAAAAAAAACGTTCTTATCTCCGTACTGAAATATGAATTCAAGAAGCTCTTCAGATCTTTTTATGGTTACATTTTTGTTGTTGTTTATAACACCATTCGAACATCCAATATTTCTTCGTATAACTATTTAACCTTATAAATCTAATTCTTTTTAAATGGTCATAACCGTCAGTGTTGTAACACAGTTTTTTTTAATATCTAGGAGAAATCCAAATCTGGCGTCGTTTTCATGCAGACAATTGAACTTTTCCCTCATATCACACGCAATTCAATCCAGCTATCCCTTTAGAACTTGTTCTGTTTCTTACTTAGCAGTAAATCCAGCATCCTTCAACCTCTGTTTCATAAGTAAAATGGGCTAGTAGGCTTTTATATCTAAGATAGCATCATGAAAATTCATGCTAGGATCCTGGATTCGCTTTTGAACACGGTAAATTTGAGCGAGCACATCATTCCAAAATCCTAACAAAGTCGGAAAATTGTAGTACAACAAGCGATTATATGTATATAGATGTCTTGCCTCACTTCTTGTTCCACTAGTTTGATTGACATTGTCTGTCATGTCTTGGAGAACTTTGAATATTTGTTAACTGGCTTAACTGCTTCCATCCTTACACTCCAACTTACAGACTCTGATTTTACAATCACAGGCAAAGGACGCTCTAAATCAACTTCTACGTCTGACATCTGCTCATATTGTGCATGATCAGCAGTAGAGTCAAACATGAGACCATATTTTGATTTATGAATGTTTCACGATAAACTTTGGGGAACACTGGTCGCCATCAGATGAATGAACTCATTTTGAACACGAGGTGAAAAGTAAGATGTGGTTCCAGGACGATTTTTAACTTGAGCAAGATGGTTATTCATGAATGGGTTTAATATGACCAGGAGTGTTTTATCGGATTCTGATCCATCTCTTGTAATAAGTTACTTTCTGTGACCTCGTAATGCAAGATTTTGAGTGGCTAGAAATTTGATGCATTATGCCACTATCGTTTTTCTAGCTTCATCTGGGTTTGAAGTTCAGCCTCAATAATCCCTTTATTTGCTGCAACATTTCTTTCTATTTCTTTCCACTGGGTGAAGACTCTCCATTATTCTTCGCATTTTCATGGGAAGTGAGCCTTGCATGTGCTTTCTAAATCCATCTGTGTTCTCTAGTTAAGATAGATTATCAAACTGTGGAATGACAACAGATGTAAAAACCAGATTACTCTTGCGACATGCTAGTCACTTCTCCACAGCTATTTCCTAGATTCTTTCAAACCAACCTTTGTTCATATGACAGTTATTTGTAAGTAGAAAATATTGAAAATATTTTGAGCCCATTTTAATTATTTCTGTCTACAAACCATCTGGTAGAACTGATTTCCTAGTTATCTTATCAAAGTGTAGAAGCCGAATATCTTGCTGTTTAATTACTTCTGCTATGACAGTAATGGGCATTTCTACTCATCCACCAAATGACCCCCATCAACATTTTCTCATACTAAAATACTAATGTTTTCTTCAATGTTGTTGTTGTTGCTTTAGGGCGCGTCGACAGCGGGGTCATTAGCACCCTATGTTTTCTTCAAATTCTTCAGCAGCCTTAGAACTCACAGCCTCACTTCTGAGCACCTAACGTATTGTAACCCTGTTATTGGGCCTATGTGCAGCCACTAGTTCGAAACTTGATATTGTTAAAAGACGGTGCCTTTATATCAGAATAATATCAAATTAAAAAAAAAAAATGTGAATTTAACATTTTGCAGTTACGGAATTAGATCACTAAAAATTTTAAAATTCAAACAGTTGATTTTAAATATATAGGAGGAAATGTCCAAAAAGAGCTACCATTTTCATTATGGTATCTACCGATTTACCTGTTCACTTAAAATGGATAAGGTTAAAAAATATGGTAAAATGACTGATAGTCCAAATATGGGATAATTGTATAAAAATGGAAACAACTCACATGTGTTAGGTGCCAAGTTCATTTGCTCATTGCTCTTCATCCACTACGTGATGTTCCTTTCGGTGCGATAATCGCAGCTGAGCACAACGTCCTTCTTCCACTTTCAGGTAGCTTGTATTTAGATCATAGCCTATTTTGGGACCATTTACTCTACGTGAGGCGGTTTTGTTGTTTAAAATAAATGCCGGATAGTCTTTGCTCAATGATTGCTGCCATCAATACGCTGAAAATAAGTTGTCTCTTTCTCAGTGTAACCTGTCTTGTTATGCTACGAACCATTTGCCATCTTGAATTTCTTAGAATGAATAAGCCTGTTTCCACTGTTAAGAAATATATCGGGAATATAAATATTTCTTCTGCTTATTGCAAATGATTCTTTGAATGAACAAAAACAAAAAATATTCTTACTATCACTTTATATTATTTTTAAAAATATTACTTGTTTCTGCTAAATTACGATTCACGATGTTACATTCTAAATTAATGAATTTTTATTGGTATAATATTTTATTAACATTGTTTATATCCTATTTTGACATTCTAGAAAATATTGGAATGCAGCCTACGAGTATAGGTACCTTATATGAGGAATCTAAAAATCCTAGTTTAGTTATGTTATTAATTATTATTCAAGTGAATTTCACTGTAAAAAACTCAGCTCGATTCGAAATCATGTCACTTACCAGTGTTTATGTCATGCCTGTTACCTACTATAGAAAACAGAATTTCAATAAATTAATGTATGTTGGTACCCACCGTAAAAATGCCCAATATTTATATTAAAATCGCTGTCGTACTGTTGGTTTCTTTTGATTTTTAAGTTTAATAATTTTCGAATTTTACGCCCCCCTTTCAGTGACGCCCAGGTCACGTGCCCTACCTGCCCCACCCTAGGTATGCCACTGGTAGATACTGTTGTTAAACATGTCCATGAGTGTATTTCTTACCCTGTGTAAGACAACTTGCTTATGGTGGGGTTCTGCACAAGCTTGCATCTTAACTTTGATCGTGCAAACCTAATGAATTGCAGTACTAAGTTCTTCACACAGTCGCCACCATAGTTTTGACCAGAAACTAAGGAAAAGGTTCAAGTTCAATGATAAAAGTTCACTTCTGATATGATGAGTATATTCTTCAAAACATTACAAAGTTAAAGTACTGCATAGGCATTCAGACAACTTTTCCAAATTTAATTTTACAGATTCGACTGACCACTCGAGCACGACCGAAACCCCACGTTACTATTACTTCTCTATTACATGAGTCTTCAGAATAAAACTTCCCTAAGCTGACAAAATTTCTACTTGATGTTGAACAAACTAAAAGTTTGCCGCGCCACGAGCCCAGAGCTAGCCACCCGACATAACGCGTTTACATCGTCTCACTGCTGCTTCTAGAAGAGTGCGCTTAGGCTGTGGAGGGGATATATTTATAGGATCGGACCGTGAGAATTTCCTTGTCTTGACTTTCCCAGGGGTTTGATACGATAGCTGATCAGTTTCTGACAACTGTTGCGAAATCCAATTTGATCATGACAGTAAAATTAATCCTAGCTCTCTGAAATTTTGATAGTAGCAAGATATTATTACAAACGTCGAATTAAGTTATTATAAAAAAATGTTGTTACTTTAATAGTTTAGCCAGAAAAGAGTCGTAAAGATGTGATTGCCATAACTACCGAAATATTGCTTCTATCGAGCTGAAACAAATTTAATTATATTCTCCTATTGCTCATCTATTACCTGATTTCAAATAAAGAATTTTACCTATTTTTTAAAATGGTCTAAAACTCGAAAATAAAATTTAATGTCTTGAAATATTTCGAATATTGACTTGAAAATACCTCTAAACAAATTTCCCTAATGAAAAACTATTACTGTAAAAATTTGGAATCTCTAAGTTAATTCCCTGATTTATTACGAATTTTTGTAGATATCACCCTCGGCGAATGTCGAGCGATTGCATCATTGCTTACTCGCGCCAAAACCCATTTTATTTTATTACTATAAAATGCTTTAATATTTTGAAATGAATCTTTTACAGAAGTCTTTAATTTTAAATAAACTTTACTCTGAATATAATTTCTTTTCATGAATCCCCGAAAAAGACTGAAATATCGAACTTTTACCTAAATCACATGTCTGGCTATATCAAATTATATTCAAAAAGATGTTTAGGTTACATGAATCTTTCTAAAACTTTAATATGTTATCTAAACCGAAATTACGATACTTTATCTCTATCACTTGACTTCTTAACTGTTTTCCTGATAGCTAAATGCTTCGTGTTTAGAGTGGAAAAATTACGTGATAAAATTCAAAACCGGCAAATCACTTTCAAACATATTCAGACTCTAAGTAAGATCTTTTAATAACAAAACTAATTATCTACTGGCTATATATCTACCTAAACATCTTTTAAACTAACGAAATATCTTGGTTTATTGAAACTAAATGAAAGTCAAACACTACCTATACAAATCTGAGGTTAAGTTTCTGATCAGCTGTTTAAATGAATTTAACTATTGAATTTACTGCTTATACTTGAACAAATACTTATTTAGGACATATCACTGGGAAATATTATCAAAAATTAACTATAAAAATGTCTTTAACAGGGTGTTCCCATATACTTCAACTGAACCTGCTATCTCAGCAACTAATTTCGTTATGCGAAATTCTAAGATGTGTTACACCTGATACTACTGATAAATCCTTTTTCAAAGTCCTTTCCTAATCAGTCACAATCTACTTGTATTTGAAACGCTGCAAGAGTGGAAAAGTCAATCATAAAACAATTAAGTCAAATTTCAAAGTCACTCAATATAAGACAAAAAATCTTCACAGGTTTGCAGCCGGATTTTATTATAAGATGACAAGCTTTCGGCCACTATCTCAGTAGCCATCTTCAGGTCGATAACAGTAGCGGCGATCTTGCGTTTACGAAAGCCAAGCGTTTACTGGTGTCGCCTAGCAACCTCATGACGCTAGCAGTCTTGCTTCGCTGTGATTGGTCGAGGCGGCGGTCACCCATCCAAGCGCTCACCACGCTCACAATTGCTTAACTACCGGAGCTTAGCAGTGCCGGTCACCCATCCAAGTTCTTACCACTCTCAGCATTGCTTAACTGCCCGAGTCTAGCCGGCTGTCCACACTCCACCGGATCGCCGGCAACCAGGGAACGTGGGTCGCACAGTATCGATAACCCTGGTTTCCAAGCGTTGCTCAGCAAATAACCCATGTCACGGTTAACCAGATTGTCATGTAACCGTATTTCTATAGCTTCTTTAACCACGGACTCCCAAAAGAACGAACATTTAGTCAGCACCTTCACGTTGTCAAAGTCCATTCTGTGGCCATTTTCAATAACATGTTGAGCAACAGCAGATTTTTCCATCTGAAAAAGCTGAATGTAGCGTTGATGTTCCGCCACACGGGCCTTGATTGTGCGTACTGTCTGTCCAATGTAAGATTTCCCACATTCACAGTGTATACTATACACCCCCGGTGTCTTCAGCCCCAAGTCATCCTTCACAGAACGTAATAAGTCACGTATTTTGGCAGGAGGACGAAATATGCTCTTAATACCATGTCGATCTAGTATCCTGCCTATTTTCCCGGATATGTTACCAGCAAATGGGATATATGCCAGATCTTTATACCGTTCTTTAGGTTCAATTGGCTGTTTGTTTGGCGTTTTTTGTAGTGCCCTTTCTATTTGTCCGTTACAATATCCATTTCTCCTGAATGTAGTACGGAGATGTTCCAGTTCCATCGGCAGACTGTCAGCATCAGAGATTTCTTTCGCTCTATGCACCAGTGTGTACAATACCGCATTTTTCTGAGCCGGGTGGTGGAAGCTTCCGGCATGTAAGTAACGGTCCGTATGGGTAGGTTTTCTATACACACTATGAGAAAGAGTCCCATCTGGTTTTCGCCGAATAAGAATGTCCAAAAAAGGCAAGCTACCATTCTCTTCCAGTTCCATCGTGAAACGTATGTTTGGGTGAATTCCATTTAGATGGTCCAGAAATTCATTTAGACTTGTGATCCCATGGGGCCAAACAACAAATGTATCATCCACATATCGGAAACAACATGCCGGCTTAAGAACAGACCTTTCTATTGCTATACTCTCAAAATGCTCCATAAACAGATCAGCAACAACAGGAGACAAAGGTGACCCCATTGCCACACCAACCGTCTGTTCATAGAAATCTCCACCGTACGTAAAGTAAGTGGATGTAAGGACCAACTAAAAAAGATCAACAATGCTAGATTCAAAGAGATTTCGTAGCAGCTGCAAAGTGTCTCTCAGTGGAACTCTAGTAAAAAGTGAGACTACATCAAAGCTGACCATAACATCGGTCTCCGAAAGGTGCATCTTTTGAAGAACACTGACAAATTGTGTTGAGTTCACAACATGGTGAGGACCTTTCCCTACGTAGGAACCAAGCATACTAGCTAGATATTTAGCCAGACCATATGTGGGACTACTAATGGTACTCACAATAGGCCGTAAAGGGACGTCCTCCTTGTGAATTTTTGGCAGACCATAGAATCTAGGTGGTCTGGCAGCACGAGGTCGAAGACCCTTAACGACTTCCGATGGAAAACACGTCTTCTTTAGAAGTGCTGTTACCTTTCTTTCTATTTTCGAAGTTGGGTCCTCATTGAGCGGCTTGTAAGCAGTGTCATTAAGCAGCTTTCTTACCTTGGTCTCATACATTTCAGCAGTAATAAGGACAGTAGCATTACCCTTGTCCGCTGGTAAGACCACAATTTCATCATTCTGGCGTAAAGCTCTTAAGGCCATGCGTTCAGATTTTGTGATATTCGACTTTGGAAGTTTGGCTCTCTCCAGAACCCTGCATGTTTCCCTCCGAATTTCCTCGGCCGAATCTCCCGGAAGCTTGCGTGCGGCCAATTCAACTGCGCATATGATATCTTTAACTGGAACTGTTTTAGGAGTCGGGGCGAAGTTTAACCCTTTGGATAGTACTTTTTCAGTTGCTTCGTCCAGCTGTAATTCAGTTAGGTTGACTATTGTGTGTTTAGAACTGCTAGCGTCATGAGGTTGCTAGGCGACACCAGTAAACGCTTGGCTTTCGTAAACGCAAGATCGCCGCTACTGTTATCGACCTGAAGATGGCTACTGAGATAGTGGCCGAAAGCTTGTCATCTTATAATAAAATCCGGCTGCAAACCTGTGAAGATTTTTTGTCATTTATTCGCCGGGAAAGTCTGCATTCACATATAAAATACCTCTACGGGGAGGAGATGTACATGAGGGTAAGACATCTGGAAAAAAATTACGAAAGAAGAAGGCTAGACTTTTGTGCTCCTTGGTCTTCCTACTGAGGTGTCGAGATTCAAACATTGTGCCTCGCTTTTGTATGGTTGGCCATCATATTGATACTCCAAAAGCCAACCGGATTCTACGTCGTGCAAGTCTTTCGCTTCTACGAGAGCGCATTCGCTACACACGTTTTTCACTTGATAAAAACGCCCTGGAATTATATCATTGCCATTTGGAGCTTGCTGCCATACTGTCGCCGGCCTCCTGGGATTGGGTAGATACTGCTACGTCGGCTCAGGCGAACCTGGAGTTTGACAAGACATCAGTCAGACAGGTTTCCAAATTTAACCACCTGTCACGATATCAGCGTCCGGCAGAGGAACAAAGTTCTAAACACACAATAGTCAACCTAACTGAATTACAGCTGGACGAAGCAACTGAAAAAGTACTATCCAAAGGGTTAAACTTCGCCCCGACTCCTAAAACAGTTCCAGTTAAAGATATCATATGCGCAGTTGAATTGGCCGCACGCAAGCTTCCGGGAGATTCGGCCGAGGAAATTCGGAGGGAAACATGCAGGGTTCTGGAGAGAGCCAAACTTCCAAAGTCGAATATCACAAAATCTGAACGCATGGCCTTAAGAGCTTTACGCCAGAATGATGAAATTGTGGTCTTACCAGCGGACAAGGGTAATGCTACTGTCCTTATTACTGCTGAAATGTATGAGACCAAGGTAAGAAAGCTGCTTAATGACACTGCTTACAAGCCGCTTAATGAGGACCCAACTTCGAAAATAGAAAGAAAGGTAACAGCACTTCTAAAGAAGACGTGTTTTCCATCGGAAGTCGTTAAGGGTCTTCGACCTCGTGCTGCCAGACCACCTAGATTCTATGGTCTGCCAAAAATTCACAAGGAGGACGTCCCTTTACGGCCTATTGTGAGTACCATTAGTAGTCCCACATATGGTCTGGCTAAATATCTAGCTAGTATGCTTGGTTCCTACGTAGGGAAAGGTCCTCACCATGTTGTGAACTCAACACAATTTGTCAGTGTTCTTCAAAAGATGCACCTTTTGGAGACCGATGTTATGGTCAGCTTTGATGTAGTCTCACTTTTTACTAGAGTTCCACTGAGAGACACTTTGCAGCTGCTACGAAATCTCTTTGAATCTAGCATTGTTGATCTTTTTGAGTTGGTCCTTACATCCACTTACTTTACGTACGGTGGAGATTTCTATGAACAGACGGATGGTGTGGCAATGGGGTCACCTTTGTCTCCTGTTGTTGCTGATCTGTTTATGGAGCATTTTGAGAGTATAGCAATAGAAAGGTCTGTTTTAAGCCGGCATGTTTCTTCCGATATGTGGATGATACATTTGTTGTTTGGCCCCATGGGATCACAAGTCTAAATGAATTTCTGGACCATCTAAATGGAATTCACCCAAACATACGTTTCACGATGGAACTGGAAGAGAATGGTAGCTTGCCTTTTTTGGACATTCTTATTCGGCGAAAACCAGATGGGACTCTTTCTCATAGTGTGTATAGAAAACCTACCCATACGGACCGTTACTTACATGCCGGAAGCTTCCACCACCCGGCTCAGAAAAATGCGGTATTGTACACACTGGTGCATAGAGCGAAAGAAATCTCTGATGCTGACAGTCTGCCGACGGAACTGGAACATCTCCGTACTACATTCAGGAGAAATGGAAATTGTAACGGACAAATAGAAAGGGCACTACAAAAAACGCCAAACAAACAGCCAATTGAACCTAAAGAACGGTATAAAGATCTGGCATATATCCCATTTGCTGGTAACATATCCGGGAAAATAGGCAGGATACTAGATCGACATGGTATTAAGAGCATATTTCGTCCTCCTGCCAAAATACGTGACTTATTACGTTCTGTGAAGGATGACTTGGGGCTGAAGACACCGGGGGTGTATAGTATACACTGTGAATGTGGGAAATCTTACATTGGACAGACAGTACGCACAATCAAGGCCCGTGTGGCGGAACATCAACGCTACATTCGGCTTTTTCAGATGGAAAAATCTGCTGTTGCTCAACATGTTATTGAAAATGGCCACAGAATGGACTTTGACAACGTGAAGGTGCTGACTAAATGTTCGTTCTTTTGGGAGTCCGTGGTTAAAGAAGCTATAGAAATACGGTTACATGACAATCTGGTTAACCGTGACATGGGTTATTTGCTGAGCAACGCTTGGAAACCAGGGTTATCGATACTGTGCGACCCACGTTCCCTGGTTGCCGGCGATCCGGTGGAGTGTGGACAGCCGGCTAGACTCGGGCAGTTAAGCAATGCTGAGAGTGGTAAGAACTTGGATGGGTGACCGGCACTGCTAAGCTCCGGTAGTTAAGCAATTGTGAGCGTGGTGAGCGCTTGGATGGGTGACCGCCGCCTCGACCAATCAGAGCGAAGCAAGACTGCTAGCGTCAGAGGTTGCTAGGCGACACCAGTAAACGCTTGGCTTTCGTAAACGCAAGATCGCCGCTACTGTTATCGACCTGAAGATGGCTACTGAGATAGTGGCCGAAAGCTTGTCATCTTATAATAAAATCCGGCTGCAAACCTGTGAAGATTTTTTGTCATTTATTCGCCGGGAAAGTCTGCATTCACATATCACTCAATATATTTTCATAAATTGTTGAAGAAACTTCCTACTAGTATCAGCCTGGTATTACACTACTAATTAAAAAAGACTTCCTATAGAAAACATCCAGGTAACTACTAAGAGAACATCACATTCACATGCTTCTGTCAAATATTCATGAAATCCCCAATAATCATGAATAGTCATCTCAAGATAAGTTACTAATAGTCCACTTCCTTTAAGAGTTTGAAATCATGATTTTTAAGGTTCAATAAATTTATCACTTTAGTGTAGACTGTGCCTCCCTAACAGACTGCTCCCAAGATCACGAAACGATCCCCTGTGGGAACACTCTACTGAATGCAGCCCTCTGGTAGATGAAATCATCACTTGTTCTCATGGCGCATTATTTTTTGTCTATTTTTCTGAAACTTCCCCATTCTATAGAATGAATTATTCTACAGATTTTTCCCCAAGACAACTTTCCTCTTATCTTCATCCATTTACATATTATTAATGTTGGAGCTGGAGGGTTGAAGATTTTGGTTATCTGTCTATAATTTCAAAAGTACTTAGTTTTTCGCATCAAACGATACCTTTTAATTTTCTGTTTCAATTTATGAATGTTTTGGTTTGTGACTATTTTTTATTGTGATGCAACATTTAAATTTATACTATTGTGCAGGGTTGGAGGTAGGTTTCTCACCCCCCCCCCCCTCCCAACTAAAAATTTTTCTTTAAACTTTTTATTTTTATTTTATTTATTTTTTTTTGTAAAAACTGTGAAATTTGAATGCACAAATGTTTAGAATCACAGATGCAGATTTTAAAACTAGCATTTTATTCCCATTTTGCTAGACAACCTCAGGCTTGGGGTATTTTGACCAGCTTCCACCCCCCCCCCCCACCCCTAATGACATGTCATGACATAGCTTGATATGGGATTGGGGGGTTAGTACGTAACAGCTTGTCCTGAACCTTGACCATTAGCATGTCCTCAGGGTAGATTATCATTCTGTTTTGTGGTCGCCATCCAAACTGATAACCTCAGTAGGGGAAGGTAAGATTGAAATAATGTTCACTGTAGACTTTCAAATAAATTTCAAGCTATATATTCTGAAGATAATTGCATCACTCGGAGACCAATCTACAGCATCTGAACTTTTTTTCTGAAGTAATTTGATTGTAGTTTTGAAGCATGATACAAGCTGCAGTCTACTCCCGAAAACTCCTAACAGGTGAAAAATCAGCTACATCGAGAACCATCACTTGATGTAATGGTCAGACCAACATGGCTGACTGGCTAACCACGAACCTACATTAAACTTCCTGTTCTTGTCCCCTCCTAGTGCCCTAATTGGCAGCACAACTCATTGGGCTTACCCCTACAAGTGCTTGCCATCAACTGTCCCCTACCCTGTGTTCTGTAGCTGCTTATATAGATAACGTCAAGTTTTGCGCAACTGTCCGGGAAGTTGCTAAACATCTGAACTACTTTTCTTCTGATCGACTCAAAATTTTTATGGTGGCTAGTCCAATATCTAAATGACAAAATAAATCCTTATAAATATTTTTCTATCTTTAATAGTTTAGATGCAAAAAAGTATTTAAGTGATGAATCTTAAATTCCTTTCCACCTTCAAAGAATTAATGCTACATAGTTGAAGCTTGTTTTAAAGTGATCTCCTAATTCTTCTCTATCTTTTAGTATATAAACTGGCTTGTTTATTATTGTCTGTCTTAATGTGATTCATGATGCAAATTTTCAAAAATCTATATCTTCTAAAGTATAGAAGCTGCAAAGCTGAAATACGTTTTAAATGATTCTACATAAAATTTTCTATAAGATGTGAAGTTGTGTGGGTACATACTAATATCCTTCACATGATTCAAAATTTCTTCTGAGCTTGTCTTAAATCTATCTTTCATAATTTTACAACCAGAAGGAGCCATTTGCATGAATTTATCGTTAATTTACTTTTTTCCATTCTGGCCCAAGTATTGCCTGGATTTTTTTATTAAAACTAGTGTGTTGTGTTCAGAAAAAATATCTACTTTTAAAAAAAATATACTCCCCTTCTGTATTTAGCTGAAATATACTATCTGAAAACAAATCATTCCTGCTTATGAGTAATAATTTTACATAAAACCCTCCAAAAACATTTCGTAACTTTTACCTACAGATTTAAAATTTTTACATAATATGCTACAAAATTTGACGCATCTTTTGAGCTATAAATCATCATTGTATCTCGATAACTAAAAGCTTTATTTAACTATCTATTTTGATCATTGCCCCATGAGGTGGATCCAACTTCAAAACAATTTCAGTGCAATTGTATATCTGCAAAATGTCATACTTCGTTTTAATGCTTGCATTAAATTAAACGCCTGAAAATGAATGTAGTGTTTTCAATTATAAAATATGCAAAATCTTATACAGCGGCAATGTTTACAAATGTTTTGATTGAATATCACTGTTTAGTTTTACTTATACCTAGCAAACTGTAAGAAAATGATTTTAAATTTACTGATCTATTGAAGTTAGCTTGACACTCTTTAAACAAATTTTGGTGATATATTGACAAAATTTTAGGTTATATGACAGGCAGCCCTGGCATGCATTTCAACTTCTCATTTCACTCTGGCAAGCAATTTGTTTTTAAAAAAACAATGTTGTTTGGACTATTCTTACTTAAATTTTATGCTCTTTTTAATAACCCGTACTTCTCTTTTGACAAATTTTTATTCTCTGATTTTATTTTCAACCAGTGTGATGTCATTCATGGCTTGTCATCTAAAATCTCTTTTTTTTTTTTTTTAATCCTTTAAACTTATTTTTATTTTCCAACTGTTTTTATATCATGACTATATATTTATTAGCTTATATGTAAGCCTGATTTTAATATAGAAATCACATTTCTTGTCGAAAATCCACACTTATTTCCGAGTTCCAAATTTTATTATAAAGTCTGTTTATATGCTGACATAGCCATAGTTATTTTTTAGTTTAAATAGGTGTTTTTTTATTGTTTATGTGAAAACTATTATCCATGTATGTGTACTGGCTGGTTGCATGATGTCACCTGACTAAGTTCTCCTAGTTCTGGCTATGTGTAAAATATAAATTTCAAACTGAATTACTGGCTTAAATAAAATTTTGTGACCCTACATCCATTGCATTAAAATGCTTATTTTTAATCATAGAACATGTGGAAAAGTTTGTGGCAGTTTTTGTTTGACTTAGGTTTAGCTTTGAAATATCATACCGAGCTTGTTCTTACTTGAAAACTGCTTAGATATCAAGTTTATGTTTAGACAATCTAATTGCAATGCTAAAGGCTTTACTTACTATCTTCTTTCAAGTGCTATGAAACTATTGCAATGCGACAGTATTATATTATCCAAAAATATTAAACATTAAAATTTACAACTGAATTTTGCAGAAGGCCTATTAAGTATAATTAGTTCTTTTGTACAAATTCTTGGATGGAGTAAAAGGATTTGTCAATAATATAATAATCTCACAATTTTCATTATCTGCATTTTTATTATCTAGAAACTGTATTATACTTTTAGGATGATTAAACATATAATTCAAATATATCTTAGTTCCTTAATGGTTAAACATAACATAAAACTGAACCAACCTAGCATGAAAAAGGTACTTGGGCCTGATGTTTTAATAAAGTTACTGTAAAAAAGATTGTTTTTTAAAGTGGTTATTCATATGTTATCAAAACAGTAGATGCATGTCTCTTGGAATGCAACCATCTCATGTGATAAGATAAATTCTTATTATTTTTTTTTTTTGATTGAATAAAATATTTATTTTGACTAGTTTTCTAACAGTGTGGCTTAGCTAGAAGGTTTTGACCTGTTGCACTTGCGTTTGTAGCATTTTTGACTTGCCGAGATGTGACTTGCAACACAGTTTCTCCATATTATGTAATGTTCAAGCCAGTCAGACATTGATTGTCAAGCTCCAAAGAAGTTGGGGAGAGAAAGGAAATCAACACCTTATGTGCCATGTAGAATATTATTAAATATGAGTTAGCAAGGTGCACAATTAAAAAAGTTTTGATGTGCCCTCAAGAGTCAATAAATTAGTAGTGAAGCTGTAATGTATCTATAACCTTGCCAAAACAGTTCAGAATGTAAGCATCTTAGAATTTTGAGTTAAATTCTAGCCTCTCACCTTTAGACATTAGAGGGAAAGCTTATTCTGTAGTAAAAGACAGTTTTCAGTTCATGTAGAGGTTATGGGAGTAAAGCTTTATGTAGCATGAGGACACAGTAACCAAACACACTAAATAAAACCCTTTAGGGATAATAAATGTATCCATAATTAAATAAATGCTCTAAATAAATCTTTGATAACAAAAAGAAAACATCAGTTTGGAAGGGAGTAGCTTAAATCCCCCAAATTCAATTTCACATAATAGATTTGGATATAGGTTAACTTTGCAGTTTATAAACCAATTTGAATGCAGTAAAGACCTTTAGTAGTTGCTAAACGCCGAATATAAACTTTGAATAATAATAAACAAACTGTTAATCAACTGAAAATTAAATAATCAGTAATAATACTACCTTGGACTTAAAGAATTTCTAATCTGGAAGCATTTTGCCATTTTTAGATCAATTAACGAGCAAGAAAGTAACTCAATAGTAAATAAACCAAATAAATCAATTTTCTGTAGTGATATTAACACCTTTTACTAACCTTTAATATGATAATCCATAATAATCCAGTTCAGTGCACAAGTAATTTCCAATATTTGGCATTTCACTGTTTTAACACACTTTCGAACCAAATAAAGTAATTTTAATGAAGTAATCATGCAATTAAAATTAAATTCACTAAAATCTCGTAGTTTCTGAACGTTTAAATAACTTAAATCAATTTGTTTATACTTCGTCAGATACACTTCACTTATAATAATTTTTATCTCAAAATCCTAGAGAACATTTGGAATAAAAAGTAGATTTCCGGGAAGAACTAAAAATCTAATATAACATATAATTATTTCAAGTAATTCCAGTCAATACAACCGATTTTATAGAGACCTCAAAATTTAATTTTCATCACGACCATGAGGTCAACTTAGAAATAAATTTCAACCGATCTAAAGTAGATACAGAGATGAGATAACTTTCAGAATATGTATTTTTATTCAGAGAATCTCATGGTAATTTTAGATTTGCGATAAAATTAATAGAAATAAAGATATAAAAATAAAACAAATTGCACTTTGGTGACGCCGTAGTTAAACTTTCACTGAACCAATTTTAATAAAAATCACACCAATAAACTCAGGAATTTTTGTAGAACACAGCGACAATAATAACATTTATGTAAATTGTAGCGTTAATAAAATGACGAAATGTAGAAGTTTCCAGAACAATAGTAGTTCCCCAGAGTAGAGAAATAGTTCGCTCCTACACTTAAAACTTTTAAACCAGTTGCTTAAAATTATTCACTAAATATTCATTATTTCACAATTAAATATGTCGAAACACTGCAACACTTAAAGTTTTGGATAACTGTTTAGTTACTGAGATATTTCAGGCCTAGATCGCCTAGGCGTTAGTAGAAACTTGTATTTTGGCTCTGACGTCAGCGAGGGTATAAATTGGGAAGCCATTTTGACTCAGTGTCTTTTCCGGGTTTGAAGTCGTGCTAACAAGATGAATTAAGCGTGTGTGCGTTGGTAGGTTGGCAACTCCGACTTATGTTGGTAGCTCAGTTTTTTCAGTTGGCACTACCGGGTTCGGCCATCATGATTGGGGCGTGGTTTTGGTTACTCAACATGGACTTTTAATTTTCAACTGGGGTTTTGGTCGGTAGTTTCTCTCCATAACCTGCAAACTTGTGGAACGAGTGTTCGATATGCCTTCTCGACTGTAAATGCAATTTTGAACTTTTGATTTTGAAGAATAAAACCTTGAAGTTTTCTAAAAGTGACTTTGTGTGCTTCAGTTGTTAGCATAGAACCCTTTTCTATGTTCGTGGGTAACGAATATAGTGGCGACCTGAGCATTCAGTTGAGTTACCTTGGCTACATGGTCAAATCCAAATTATTTGCTGAGTTTTTAAGAGAACTGTTAGTTGACAAGAGTGTAAGTTAAGGCACTTAGGCGATACTACAACCCCTATCTGCCTAGTTCCTTACAAGAAGGGGGGCTAATATGGATATTCCATACAGTAAACTACTTTTATTAACACTTTCTGTATAGTAAAGCATCTTTTAGCTTATTTTAAAAACAGTTTTGTAAAAAACATAAGTTTCAGATAAAGTTGTTTTTCAAGCATCATGGATTTTGAAATAATGTCATAGGTAAAGATGTAGCTCTAAAAATTAGTAATAAGAACATTACACAAGGAAACAATTAGATTTGCATATTATGCACACAAAAACAAAAATGTATCAAAATGGAACATTTCACATAAGGATTAAGCTTTTCAATAAATTATCCCTTAGTATAAAAGCAATATCAAAAAGAGCAATTTTTTTTGAAATTTTGGATGTCATATCTTCAACACCACTCCTTTTACACTGTAGAAGAATATTTGAAGTACACTAACTGAAATAATTAATGTAAATATCTTAATTTATAATTGATGTGTCTGATATCATTATGTGTAATTACATGTATATGATTTAGAGGACAAATAAAATACTACAACTAGTACATCCATTTCTACTAAGAGAACTCATGATGACGATCATTTTAAGGTGTATTTTGTATGTCGGGAAAAATTTAGTTTAGAAAGTATTTTCAATTTTTGTGATGTGTGTTAGACCATGTGCTTGGAGGAAACCAAATACAGGATTTAAATCTACTAATGAATACAATGATGAAGCTGAGAAAAATGGACGTGGCTTCTAGGTGATATAAATAATGAAGGAAAGGAAGTAATGCAGCACATACCAAAGCTGATAGCTGCGATGAGAGAAAACACGAAAGGCGGACAAAAAAATATACAATAATATTTTGGTAAGGTCCTCCTTCAAGTAGTAGAGAAATGGGACATTAGGTTCTGGATGTGTGCGCACACAGAACATTACCCAATGAAGTCACTGGGTGATGTTCTGTGCAGAGTATGTCGATAGTGTGACACTGAAATGTAATCTTTGCAGGTTGGCTGCAAGATAATGTTGTGAAAAGATGAGATTTTTATGGTATGCTCTGCCAATATCCTCAAGGCCTTAATGTGTGATATGGTAAATAGACCAGCAATACTGTCCTCTATTGCTTATATAACATCACATGTCAGCACCCAGGAACATTATTGAAGTTCTTGTCTTCACAGCAAGCACACAGGGTATGAGGATGATAGCAGAATATGCCATTGATAGCTTGTACTTCAAAACATCTTTTGGCAGTGAACATACAAAGATTACATTTTATTGACACACATGGAAAGCCTCTATTCACAGTGTGACACTGGTCCTCCCCAAGCATTTGACAGAGTTAGTTGTATAAAGGGTGATGAATTAGGTTAAAATCATTGCAGTGAGGCAGATTGTTAGTATGTGGAGGTATTCTTAAGGGCTAAGAAACAAATTGCTAGGGGTAAGAAACATAGTATGAACTAACGCTGAACTAAAACACACTGCATGGTTTGGTGTATTTGCACTACTGTTGTCCTCTATTTTCATGACTGATTCTGTTGCTGGTTTAAATTTTATGATGCCATTTAACAAGATTACAACACAGAAGGACTGAGGGATCTGAAAAGTGTACCTCTTTCAACAGGTAAGCCTAAAATGAAAATAAATACCAAAAATATTCAAATTAATATTAGGTACACATGTATAAAAGTGGAGGCATTTTTTTGCAGTATGAAAACTTTTCTACTTTTAGAAGAATTTCCCCCAAGAGATATGCTCTAAGAGCCAGTGGAAGATCTAGAAACTTTCCAAGCTTGGCAAAAACTGTGAGATTTCCTCCCATTTGAACATTATTTTTCCACCTCCACTGTCACTGCCACATATATCACAACCGCTGCCCCTATGATCACTTGTAGTCACCAGTAGTTGAGCTTAAAAAAAAGAACGCTGCAACATAAATTTGCTGACCTTCCAACATAGTTTTTCCACTTACTTGAAGTTAACACCCCTTGAAGTTGCCATCCCTTGAAGTTGTTACCAGGTGTAAGCACCCCAGTTTGACCCCACCTAGCACTGACCTGTCATTGATCAGAGCTATCAGAGTTCACTTATTGATTGCAAACAGCTAACTTTATTTATTTTACCACAGTAATACTTTTTAGTATAATTTGAAGAATTGGTAATTGAGTTCATGTTTATTGAGAAATGTATTTATATATTCATAGTGTTAGGAACGACTGATGCACCTACTTACATGTGGGAGTAAACACAACTTTCCTGGTATTTCAAATATAAATAGAGCAATTAAAAGATTTCCACATGAACTGATTTTGAAAATATACTTATTTTTAAATTTATGATACCTTTAAGATAATGAACAGAAATACAGTTGTTTCCAATTAATAACACTAAACATTTTGATATCAAGTGAGCAAAGAAACACGAGGGTAATAACATATAGAATATGGGTGCCCGCCATGTGCCTTCCCATCGCTATAGTGGCCCGTTCAAAAAACAAATTGTAGGACCTATGATGTCCAAATTTTCTATAAAGAAATATTGATGGGATGTAAAAGGCGTGTAGAATATGTTGGATGTTGTTGGACTTCCAGGCAACCAAAACTCATTGTTGCTATCCAAAAAACTACTGATATTGGATGCAGCTATTGGAAGAAATATTCTATGAGTGTGCCATGAGAAAGCATTTAATTTAATAATATTTTATTAAATTGCAATGGAGCGTATGCTCTTTTATCTGTTACTGATTGCATTCTGTGATAATTTCCAGAAACAATTCTGGCAGCCATTTTTTGCACCCTCTCCAACTCCTGTATTTGATACGCAAAATGTGGGTCCCATACAACACTACCATATTCAACCAATGGTCTGACTAAAGTTTTGTAAACCAATTTCTTTAATTTTTTCATACAACCCTTCAACATTCTCTTCAACAAGTGCAGAATTTTGAAAACTTTTCTTACCACCTGTCCAATGTGTACTGCCCAGTTAAGCTTGTTATCAAATGTAATGCCAATTCAAGTCTCCAACAAGCAATTCTTTGCCCACCTTATAATCATTATCAACCTTTAGTTTTTTATTTGTGTATGTATTAAGCTGAATCTTCTTTGCATTAATCTTCATCCCATGTTTACCAACCCAACTAGATAGCCTGTCCAGATCACCTTGCAATTGTTTACAGTCCTCTACTGCTTTGATCGTTTTATGTAGCATTGTGTCATCTGCAAACAATCTAATTTCTGATAGTAAACAATCAACACAATTGTTCATTATAATAATGAATAACAATGGTCACAATACGCTACCCTACGGCACTTTCATTTTTACTTCCACTTCTTTTGATACTGCATTTCCTACCCTAACTTTCTGTTTTCTACCTTCTAAAAACTCTTCTACCCAGCAAATCACTTTCTCAACCAATTGTTTTTACCTTATTTACTACCATTTTATGGCTCACTCTGTCAAAAACCTTTGACAGATCTAGTGCTACACTATAAATTTGGCCTCCCTTTTCCATTTCATCTGAAACATCTTGCATATATCCCACCAACTGAGATTCACGGAAAGGATTGTGTGGAACATTTTTTTGGATCCCTTCTATTAGCACATCCTATGGTAGTTCCACATGAATGTCATATAAGTTGGATCATGAATAGGCCGCTTTACTTTACATGCAAGTTCAAAATTGTAAATTCGCCGCTTAGGTAACACCGTTCAGTTCATTGTTACTTTTATTGCAAATAGCAAGAAAAAAACAAACAGAATCTCGTATTAAGAGAGAAGAACAATACATTTTTTAGTCTAAACAAAACATCTGTTATGCATCCAAAATAAAAATTGTGGATGTGAAAATGAATGTAGGATTTAATGTGAAAGTTCCACACTTGCGGATGCAGATTTCCGATACATCCCTAATACTGATTTAAAAATATTACTAGAGTCCATAGACCATGACCATGACTTATTAGGGGTAGATTTTCATGGTAAAAAAAAAAAACCCACTGGGTTGTGGCTGCTTACCTTAGTGGAACAATGAATGGTGAAGATGAGTATCTTGGAGCGAAACTAAATTCATATTGTGAAAACCCGCGAAGACCTCATTTTAAATTCATACTCACTGTTCAGAGGTGAACATGGGATGCTCATAATTTGAGGTGATTTAAATTTACCAGGTGTCAACTGGGATGGAAATAATATTAGTAATACAACAGAATGGAGATTTACAAATACCTTGGTAAGAGATGCAGTGGCGTAGCTAGGGGGGGGGCGGTGGGGCGGTCCGCCCCGGGTGTCACCCGTTTGGGGGTGACACCCGCATTTCGAAAATAGTAATCGAAATTAGTGTGACACAAAAATAATAATAATTAATAGACTTCTTTTATCTTTTGATGTCGAAACACGTCTACTTTTATTATTATGAATATTTGTTTTTAGGTTGATCTAGCACTTTTTCAAATGGGATCCGGGGGGGCTGTGCTCTTTCGTTTAATAGAGTATAATTGTTGGCAATACCGTGCGCTCGGCTTAAACAAAGGGAGCATCGCTCTGTAGCATTAACAATCACAAGAAATCGTTGATTGTTGTGTTTGCCACCCGTCACTGTTGTTTGGTTTGTTACAAGCAGCGCTGGATATAATGTAAGTTTGCTTGTATGAAAAAAGAGGACATTTTAAAATTAAAGTATATAATTATTATGTTAGATTTTCCTTTGAAAATGAAAACAAAGTAACCAAGCGTATATCTGAATAAGCGTAGTCTTGGCTTCAAAATTGTTTTGCTTATTTAGAATTCCATTAGCTTTCAAGCTAAGATTTTCAAGTGCCTTGAAGTATTTTCTAGTAATTTTTGAATTTATTATCTGACAGATTCGTATTGTATAAACCGAGTACATTCCACGTTGTACGATTTACACCTATTGTCGACATGAAATCTTATCATGTTCGAATTTATGTAAATAAAAACAGTGCATTAAACTAGCAATACTGTCAGGTTTCAAGTCAATACGAACGGGTCCAAGTGTTTGTTGATGGTACCGTCTGTTGTTGGTAATCAGTTTTTGTTAAGCATGTGTTTAAAACAGTCGGATCCGCGTATCTTGCAAGCGAAATCGTAACATTAGTAAGCACTAAGCACTTAAATTCTAGGTTCATGTAAGTTTGCTATGCTTTCTACAGCTGTATAATATGCAATATGATAGCGATGAAACAAATAAGCGTATCATTCTCTAAGAATTTTGTAAGGACCTGAGGCTGCATACCGGGGTGGAAGTATCGCCTTGGTGCCTTAACTTACACTCTTGTAGACTCACAATTCTCAATAATACTTGCTTAATAATTTTGATTTGATTTAATTTGACCATGTAGCCAGGATGACTCAACTGAATGCCTAGGTCGCCACTATATTTGTTACCCACAAATAGAGAAAAGGGTTTTATGCTAACTACTGAAGAACACAGGTTCACTATTAGAAAAATCCACAGTTTTATTTTCAAAGTCACAAGTTCAAAATAGCATTTACAGTTGAGCAGGCATATCGAACTCTCTTTTCCAAAAATTGCACGTTGTGGAGAGAAACTTAACCGACCGAAACCCCATTAACAAATTTAAAAGTTCATGTTAGTTACTATATAACCCGACACGACCCAACATGGTTGAACTAGCCCGCATGGCGAGCTACAACCAGCGCGACGAAAGACAGACCGAAACAGACGCCAAGCAGGAATAGACAGACCGGAACAGACCCCCGGCAAGAACAGACCGGCTCTTTTATCGAAACCACCAGAACCAGTGACGTCAGCAACTGTATCACATCTTTTTGCTCCGCGTAGCTCAAAGAGTACGAAATTTATTGGACGATCCCGACTATTAAAAAATGTTCAAACTTCAACAGTATCCGGACTTATCCACTAGAAGTCCGACGGCAGTCTCTTGAGAAATTTAGAGTAATTAATTTTAGAGTTTTAGCTGTTTAAGACTCCGCGTAGTGATACATTCAAATTTGGGTAAAATCCCTAAGTGTTCTAGAACTTTTTACGCGCGTGCACAACAATCCGCGACAATCTACTTTACAAAAACTTAATTTCCGGACAAATGCTTAAACTTTTGATGAAAACCCATATATGTCTGAAATCGTCTTAATTAGGGCTATCTGCTAATGTAAAATTTAAATTGATATCTCTTTTAATAAAAAAGCTTATTATTTTCTCTTAATTAAAATCACTAATTAATCTTTACCAAATTATTTAATTTTATTACCAAAATATCGGGGATAGTGCTGACTATAGCTGGTGATAAAAGTTCGGTTGTAGCTTTACTGGATTTAAAGATATTGCGAATCATAGAATTTCACTATTCTGATCGCGTGTTTCAAAACTTGAACAAACGGGAATATTTCTTAAACTAAACGTTTCCCGATATGATAATTACACTTTAAAATGATTATTATAATGAATTACAACTGTGAGCAAGATTACAGGGAAATTCCTTAAGGTTGAAAATTACACTTCTCGAAATTTCTAAGTCCCGCCTAAGCAAAACTAGAATTTGCCAAAATGCTAAGGTGCTTACATGCCCCCTGAAGATTGAAGTTATTTTCCAAAGAAAACTAACTGAATATCTTGAAAATAGAAAAGAAAAATTTAAAATCCCCAAAAGAAATTAACTATCGCATGTCGGTTCGGTTCTTTCTCTCCACCATTCATTCTCAAAAGCAAAAATAATTTATAACAATATCAAAAACTTAAACCTCTTCATTCAAAATTATTACAAAATGGTTCAAAAACTCATTCATTCTCAAAATATCAATATTAATGCAAAAATTATTAAATGTTGTACAAATTATGACCAAAATGCAAGACTGTGAAATATCAAATAATCACAAAATTATAAACACGTGTAACACAAATAATCACAAAATATCAGACAATTTATCAAAATAAGAAACAATATGTTATAAACACAAATTACAAAAATTACGTTGAAAAGGGTATTACCCATAAACATAAGAAAACCTCAAATTTGTTCTCCGAAAAGTAGATAGTAGTGTGTATGATATTACAAAAAGACATAAAATTGTTGTTTGAACAAATATTATGCAATTCCATGTAAGGAAAGTCTTTCGTTTTCTAAACGTCTCTGTTTTAACATCATGTTTTATTTTGTTATGGCCTTAATTACCACTTTCCCTTTAAAACACTTATCACAGAACTCCCTAAAATGGGTGAAAACCCAAGTCCTGTCACGGTCGCCATGTAAGGACCTAGGCTGCATACCGGGGTGGAAGTATCGCCTTGGTGCCTTAACTTACACTCTTGTAGACTCACAATTCTCAATAATACTTGCTTAAATTTGATTTGATTTAATTTGACCATGTAGCCAGGATGACTCAACTGAATGCCTAGGTCGCCACTATATTTGTTACCCACAAATAGAGAAAAGGGTTTTATGCTAACTACTGAAGAACACAGGTTCACTATTAGAAAAATCCACAGTTTTATTGTTCAAAGTCACAAGTTCAAAATAGCATTTACAGTTGAGCAGGCATATCGAACTCTCTTTTCCAAAAATTGCACGTTGTGGAGAGAAACTTAACCGACCGAAACCCCATTAACAAATTTAAATCATGTTAGTTACTATATAACCCGACACGACCCAACATGGTTGAACTAGCCCGCATGGCGAGCTACAACCAGCGCGACGAAAGACAGACCGAAACAGACGCCAAGCAGGAATAGACAGACCGGAACAGACCCCCGGCAAGAACAGACCGGCTCTTTTATCGAAACCACCAGAACCAGTGACGTCAGCAACTGTATCACATCTTTTTGCTCCGCGTAGCTCAAAGAGTACGAAATTTATTGGACGATCCCGACTATTAAAAATGTTCAAACTTCAACAGTATCCGGACTTATCCACTAGAAGTCCGACGGCAGTCTCTTGAGAAATTTAGAGTAATTAATTTTAGAGTTTTAGCTGTTTAAGACTCCGCGTAGTGATACATTCAAATTTGGGTAAAATCCCTAAGTGTTCTAGAACTTTTTACGCGCGTGCACAACAATCCGCGACAATCTACTTTACAAAAACTTAATTTCCGGACAAATGCTTAAACTTTTGATGAAAACCCATATATGTCTGAAATCGTCTTAATTAGGGCTATCTGCTAATGTAAAATTTAAATTGATATCTCTTTTAATAAAAAAGCTTATTATTTTCTCTTAATTAAAATCACTAATTAATCTTTACCAAATTATTTAATTTTATTACCAAAATATCGGGGATAGTGCTGACTATAGCTGGTGATAAAAGTTCGGTTGTAGCTTTACTGGATTTAAAGATATTGCGAATCATAGAATTTCACTATTCTGATCGCGTGTTTCAAAACTTGAACAAACGGGAATATTTCTTAAACTAAACGTTTCCCGATATGATAATTACACTTTAAAATGATTATTATAATGAATTACAACTGTGAGCAAGATTACAGGGAAATTGAAAATTACACTTCTCGAAATTTCTAAGTCCCGCCTAAGCAAAACTAGAATTTGCCAAAATGCTAAGGTGCTTACAATTTTCCATAATAAATTTAGAGTAGAAGAAAATTTGTATTATAGGTAACATCTCTGTCGAATATAAGTACTGTAGCTAAATTATTCCGGGTTCCTTAAATCGACAGGGATGTCGAACTTCTGTTCCTGAACAAAAATTGAGCTTTAATTATAAACTGAACGAACATTCAAGACGTTTACAACATTTTTATTTATACGCTACAGAGCGGCGCTAGAAATAAATTTATGCGTGGAGACGGTCTTCTATGAATACAATGTCATATTTAGGAGTCTGTAGCTACGTGTATCTTGGGGACGGGTAGTAAAATGCTTCACTTGTTAAGTAATTCATGTAAAGACGGCAGATATGGCATAGGCATGTTCTTATATTACCTGACGCGTTGTTTTTTTAATTACGTTGTTTTTATATTGCATTTATTCTTCTATTTTTATGAAGGAACTTAATGTAGAGTTGCTTCTCTGACTATGCAGTATCCCCCTGAGTCTCACGACTTGTGGGATCCGGATTCTGGGTTTGCACCGATGGAACCCCATCTGGGTCTGGAATTGCTACTACTTGGATCAAGCCACTTCTGTTAACTTTCCTCTCGATATCCTTTGGTCCTGCAAATACAAAGGTTGCGAAGTCATTTAAATACAGCCTATATTAACGTTTCAATAACATGTGATGGGGTGGGTAGTTTTCGGCTTTTTTTAAATGTAAAGTGAAATATTATGGTCACCCTATAGTTGCACTGGCTAAAATTAAAATCTCAACATGCATACAGGAATGGTAGAATTTTAGGAAACTTTGAAGATATATCCAGGGCCATACCCAGAAGAAATAACAAATGGAAATGGATCAGGCTAAGTTATTACCTTTAGATACTACAGTTGTCAGTAAGAAATGTGCCCAATTTGAGCACCAATACATTCATGGATCCTTGCCGGCACTGAATCAAAAAGTGTTCGGATGTCTTCTTGGGGTATGCCTCTTTACGTCTGCATGTTTTACAGTCACTTGTTGCTCAGTTTGTGCTGGGTGACCATGTGATCTAATGTGTCTATTCCTGGTATCCCAGAGGTGCTCTATTGGGGACAAATCCGGAGACCGTGCTGGTCAAATTGTGATGGAAACTGCTTGCAAGGCTTGTGTAACAATGGCCTCAGTATGAAGACGGGCATTATCTTGTTGGAGGATGTGATTTGAAGGGTAAACATCAAGGGTATCACAATAAGATGCAGTACCCCGTCCACATAGTGGTGGGCTGTCATTGTGCCATCAACAGCCGACGCAGTCATGCTGTCGAAACTGATTGCCGCCAAACATGACACCGGTGGCTGCACTAGTGTGATGTTGTGAAATCACAGCAGGTAATACGTTTTTTCACTATGCCTGCGAACATTTCGTCAATTATCACTTTGCCACAGACAGAATCGAGACTCGTCTCTAAACACAAATGTACGCCATTCACGTGTCCATTTTTGTTTTGCATTACACCAGGTTAGACGATGCTGGCAATGAAATCAGATTAATGGAAAACATTGCACAGGGGTCAGAGAGTGTAACCCAGCTTCAAGCAATTGGTTTACAATCGTCCGGGGAGGGGGGTGATTCTCTCTGTAACCACTGCTTGCATGGGCGCCGGCAGGATTGCTTCTAGGGGGGTGCACCAGGGCTGCATTGGTGCCCCCCCCCCCCCTATCGGTCCAAAAATTTCCGGCTTGGGCAACCTTTTTTTTTAGCTCTACTACTGCCCAGACGGCGACCCGGGATGTCAGGAGGGTGCAAGTGCACCCCCTTGCACCCCCCTCCCGGCGCCCAAGACTGCTTGGATCTGACCTGCAGTCATCATTCTACCAGCAACAGCCACCCACACAATTTGGTGGTCTTCACGTGCTAACGGTGCTGTTATCAATCTGTATGAACCTGCGCCTGCTCTAGGAGTATTAGAGCTTTCTTTCACCACTGTGTAACAAGTCTGCATACTGACATTGCACTACGGCCGATCCTTCGGGAGATTTCACGATATGGTGCACCGTTTTAAAACACGTTAATTCTCCGACCTCTCTCACAGTTAGACATTTGGGTGTAGAGAGTTGTGACTCTTCGCCTTGACATACTTAGCCAACAAGAACTTGTGAACAACAAAGTGTCATGTTACACCACACTGTTCGCCACTAGTACGTTAAAACAATATAAAAAAATATCAATTTACATAATAGATAGCACCGTAATTCTCATATTATTACATGTAAAACTTTCAATTTTAAATCTTTTAATATTATTCATGTGGGCATACTTAGGGCTAAATTTCATTCATTTATCACAACACCGTCTGGGTGTTGGGATTTTAATTTGCACCAATTTGTGTTTCAGTTGCTACATGTAAAGGTCGAGCTGCACTTTGCCATTACTGGTCTGTATCGCCACCGCAACGACAGTCGGCCAAGTGACGACTCGCCCCCTCGCATCCACACTTTTCAATAGCTGGCCCGTGTCCCCACGTCGTCTTTAGTCTCCTTTAAGGTTTTCAGGTGATTGTTTCAGGGAATCAGTGTTGGAGATGACAGGTAGGTTTGACACCCTACTTTATTACACTGTATTTTGCACAGTTTTGGTACGAAAGAACATTAAAATACTTTTTATCTGACTCACGTAATCACCTAACTGGTTGATCTTTTATGTTCAAAAATAGTATCCCAGCGCAGTATTAACAAATCATCACCACACTGTACTGGAATGAAAGACTCCCGCGTGTTTCAACGCAATCACAATGTCACTTCGCACTTGACGTTTTAGTTTTGTCTGAGGTTCTTTTCGATTCACTCAGTATTTTTTGTTAGTAAAGAGCGAGATTATAACATATTTTAATTTAAATATAGGTCGTAAAGATTTTGATAGTAAAAATAATAATTTCATATTGTCTCAAAGTTCTAGTCACAGAGTTTCTTATTGGGAAACTCGCAGTGCACCTATATCGTAGTCACCTAACTTGAAAATAAGTGATAAAAAGACCCCGTTTGCCAGTGCTGCCAGCCACTTGGCTTTGAATATCCGTAGATGGCCGCTAAATGGGTACAAAACTCCGGAGACTCGCTAACTGAAAGACTGAACCAACTATTATTGACGATAGAGTGAAAATTAAAAATACTTTTTATTTCCAGGTGTTTAAATTCGAAATACAAAATAATATTCTACATTGAAAGTAATAAATATCTCTGAACATGGTGTCACTTTCATCACTGCTGCTGCTGCTGTGCCTACTCTTTTTTTTTTCTGAGACCATATATTAAGTTTAGTTCTATAACAGGAAATGTTAAAACGCCGTGCCAAGGATCGTGTCACCATGCATAAAGAATGCACCTATAGTTCTGTATTACGGTCGTTTAAGATCTATAAAATCTATACAATAAAACGAAATATGAGCTTTATTTCAATCGTTTCCACGCGAGCGGTTGCAAGGAAAATATTCACAATTATTGTAAATTCTGTAATGCATTAACACTATACGCTCAAAGTCTAACAAAACATGAATATAAGGAAAAATCAACAAAGTACACTCCTGGAAATTGAAATAAGAACACATTGACGCCGGTGTGTAAGACCCACCATACTTGCTCCGGACACTACGAGAGGGCTGTACAAGCAATGATCAAACGCACGGCACAGCGGACACATCAGGAACAGCAGTGTTGGCCGTTGAAGGGCGCTAGCTGTGCAGCGGTTGGGCACCGCCGCAGTCAGTGTCAGCCTGTTTGCCGTGGCATACGGAGCTCCATCTCAGTCTTTAACACTGGTAGCATGACGCGACAGCGTGTACGTGAACCGTATGTGCAGTTGACGGACTTTGAGCGAGGGCGTATAGTAGGCAAGCGGGAGGCCGGGTGGATGTACCGCCGAATTGCTCAACATGTGGGGCGCGAGGTCTCCACAGTACATCGATGTTGTCGCCAGTGGTCGGCGGAAGGTGCACGTGCCCGTCGACCTGGGTCCGGACAGCAGCGACGCACGGACGCACGCCAAGACCGTCGCATCCTACGCAGTGCCATAGGGGACCGCACCGCCACTTCCCGGCAAATTAGGGACACTGTTGCTCCTGGGGTATCAGAGAGGACCATTCGCAACCGTCTCCATGAAGCTGGGCTACGGTCCCGCGCACCGTTAGGTCGTCTTCCGCTCACGCCCCAACATCGTGCAGCCCGCCTCCAGTGGTGTCGCAACAGGCGTGTATGGAGGGACGAATGGAGACGTGTCGTCTTCAGTGATGAGAGTCGCTTCTGCCTTGGTGCCAATGATGGTCGTATGCGTGTTTGGCGCCGTGCAGGTGAGCGCTACAATCAGGACTGCATACGACCGAGGCACACCGGGACAACACCCGGCATCATGGTGTGGGGAGCGATCTCCTACACTGGCCGTACACCTCTGGTGATCGTCGAGGGGACACTGAACAGTGCACGGTACATTCAAACCGTCATCAAACCCATCGTTCTACCATTCCTAGACCGGCAAGGGAACATGCTGTTCCAACAGGACAATGCACGTCCACATGTATCCCGTGCCACCCAACGTGCTCTAGAAGGAGTAAGTCAACTACCCTGGCCAGCGAGATCTCCGGATCTGTCCCCCATTGAGCATGTTTGGGACTGGATGAAACGTCGTCTCACGCGGTCTGCACGTCCAGCACGAACGCTGGTCCAGCTGAAGCGCCGGGTGGAAATGGCTTGGCATGCCGTTCCACAGGACTACATCCAGCACCTCTACGATCGTCTCCATGGGAGAATTGCAGCCTGCATTGCTGCGAAAGAAGGATATACACGGTACTAGTGCCGACATTGTGCATGCTCTGTTGCCTGTGTCTATGTGCCTATGGTTCTGTCTGTGTGATCATGTGTTTTATCTGACCCCAGGAATGTGTATATAAAGTTTCCCATTCCTGGGACAATGAATTCACGGTGTTCTTATTTCAATTTCCAGGAGTGTAATAGCAAAAATTCGTAGATATTTTAACAAAATCTGAAAATCCTAACTTTTTATAAAAATCCGTAGCAGCACTGCCGTTTGCTCACGAGTACAAAGTTAACAATTCAGTTGTTGACACGGTAGACTCCCTGAAGTATCTAGGCGTAACAGTACAAAGCAACATGAAATGGGACTTGCACATAACTTCCGTCGTAGACACAACTAATTCTAAACTACGTTTAATAGGTCGTATTTTGAGAAGTTGTAATGCTCATTCAAAGAAAATAGCGTACAAAACACTAGTGCGTCAGCATTTGGAATACTGTTGTGGAATTTGGGATCCGTATCGCAAGGGATTGATTGACACGTTAGAGAAAGTACAGAGGAGAGCCGCTCGATTCGTGACTGGTAGTTACAGTCCTTACGTGAGTGTCACAGAGATGATACGTGGGATGGGCTGGGATTGTTTGGCGGACAGACGACGTCGTTTACGTTTGAATTTGTTGGAGAATATGCGAAAATCTTTAATTTACGAGTGCAACGAAATACTTCTTCCGCCAACCTATTTAGGTCGCAATGACAGGAGGGATAAGATTCGAGAAATAAGATGCCGTACTGATACATTTATGTATTCCTTCTTTCCTCGTTCTGTTCGGGAATGGAATGCACTGAATTAGGATTGGTGCTCAGCACCCTCTGCCACCCACAGTAATTGTGAATTGCAGAGAATAGATGTAGATGTAGAAAATGAGACCTACAGATTAACCTGAAATTCGAATCCTCGCATTAACAGATAAAAGCTTTACCAGAGGCAAATGTCAATTTTTAAGTCCGCAAAAATTACAGTCGAGGCCAGGATTTTAGCCGGGACCTTCAGTACCCAAATCGCCCGCAGTCATTTGAGTAACCAGTCCGAACGTAGGTGTAATTAAAATAAGTGTAGAAACATGATAAAATGAACATACTTTTTTTCTATACCATCTAGATTTGCTATCAAAAAACACGAATCCACTTTTATGTGTTTGAAAACATATGAGATTTTTCAGTACTTCTGGATTAGTCTGGCGTATGGTTACGGCGTGCGATTTGGGTGTGGGAGGTCCCCGTTACAAATTCAGATCTCGGCTGCAATTTTTGTAAGTCTTAAAATTGATCTTCAACTTTGGCAATTTTTTTTTTAATGCGAAGTGGCTAGAATTCCTACATTTTAAGAACATCGATGAAAAAGAAGACATTTGTTTTAAGACAAGCAATAACATGAAAGCAACTTTTGGTCGTAAGGGAAGGGAAATTTCCGAACTCTCTATGCGTTTCTCCACATCCATCAGGCCGACACTGATCCGCACCGTCAAAACATAAACGAATCCAATGATGGTTGGGTGTCGGCCGAGTGTCGGACGACACACCATGTCATTATGGAATGTGCATAAACTACGTTGCTCGGTCTAGTGGGGAGGGGCTGGCTGGTAAGCTACGCTGGGCTACGAGGGGGGAGGGGGGTTCCGAGCCAGGCCACGTAGCTTTTCGTTCATATTATTTGTCACAGTTAAAATGAGATACAGAACACACAACAGCATGTAAATATTTATTTCCGCCATTTAATTATCTCCATATGCGATTTACGACAGTCTGGCGAGAGAAAACAGTGCGAAATGTTTTCTGGTATCAATAGGTAAAAAGGCTACGTGCTACGTGAGGGGGTAGAGACAAAAGCCACGTCGGGCTACGTGGGGGGAGGGAGGGTTTACAGGAGACCAAAATGGGGCTACGTGGTTTATGGACGCTCCCTTAGGACAAACTTCGATCGATTGAGTGCCAACAGTTAGAAACGTGTCGGTGCGGTGACGGTGCGGAACAGTATCAGGCAAGTGAGGTCCGATCAGAGGAGTTAAAATTAATCTAAAACCACTTTCGATCACCAGTGAGCACTCGTGTCTAAAATCTTGCCATATTGACTATTGAACATCAAGTAACTCAAATTGTTAATTTTGAAAAATGTGATTTACGAGTTTGCAGCTGTGAAAGAGGATATTGTGAAGGCAATTGCTTTTAGATTATTTGTATATCTTTTAAATTTTATTAATATTATAATTTTATTAACTATTATTTTTGAATAAAAATAAATTTTTATTTAATTACGTATTATTAATATCATATTTTACACTTATAAAATGATATATTTTACTTAATTTTGAATTTAAGCTTTCGAGGGGTGACACCACCAATATCCGCCCCGGGTGTCACCCACGCTAGCTACGCCACTGAAGAGATGGAGGTTTCACACAACTGGTAGAGCAAAATATGAGGGGATCAAACTAGGGTTGTAATGGATGTCATCTTTGCAGATGCAGATGATCAGTGCTTGACATCTGTGGATGTTTTGTGCATTTGGATGCAGAGATGGAAAAATAAATTTATAATTATTTATATTTTAATGTTTTATCAAAAATAAACTTAAAATAAGTATTTTTTTATGACAAATTCAACATTTTTCATAAGTAACATTTATTTCCATATAATACTGCCACACTGATTTATTTTTTGCCTCATCTTTCAACTGCAAAAAACGTGGGATGATTTTATAGCTGAATTAAGTTATTTACTTAACTACGCATGCATCTAAAAAACAATATTTGTCATATGAAATTTTGCGGAGTTCACGGCTAGACTAATTCAAGTGTCAAGTACACCACCACACATCTCTGTGGCCCATTCACAGTACAAATTGTAGGACCTGCATTGTTCCAATTTTCGATAAACAACTCGCGTTGGGCCATGAAAGGGGTTAGATGATTACATACTGGATGTGTTGGATGATGTTAGACTCCCAGACAACCAACATGTGTCCTTACTGTCCAACATGCTATGTTGTTGGATCATGACTGGAGGAAACTTCCTAAGAGTGTGCGATAAGGACACATGGTGTGCCATAAGAAAGTACAAGTGGAAAGGATTGCTTGGAACATTTTTTTGGACACCTTCCATTAGCATGAATGGGTGAGCGCATCCTATGGTAGTTCTACGTGGATGTCCTGTAAGTTGGACCATAAATAGGCCACTTTACTTTACATGCAAGTTCAAACTTATAAATTCGTACGTGATAACACCATTCAGTCCATTGCTATTTTTATTGCAAAATGTGAAAAAAAACAAACAACCACATTGTTATTAGCTAAGTGACGATGGGCAGAATCTCATATATAGAGAAAAATATATATATATATTGCAATGTAAACAAAACATCCGAAATAAAAATTGAGGGTGCAGATGTGATAGCGGATGTAGGATTTCACATAAAAGTTCTGCACTTGCGGATGCGGAACTCCGTTACATCCCTAGACCAAACATATTGGTTATCTTTCTAATAATGCCTGATGAAAATCTCGTCGTGTATCAGATAACTGAAGGAATATGTGATCACAGTGCAGTACTGATGGATGTTAGAGGATTCAGTAAACCATTAGCCAAAATTGAAGGGATAAATAGGTATAATTATTAAAAGGCATATACTTTAGGATTGTAGAGATATTTCAGGGAGAGGTTCAGCCAATACAAGGATGGCACAAGTACAGTGGAGGTGAAGTGGGAAGAGTTTAAGGAGATAATAATAAAGGGTGAGGAAATGTTTATTCATAAGGAGAAAATAAAGAGAAATGCAGAACTTACATATTACAGTATGGAGGTGAAAAGTTTAAAGATGTCAGTAAGACGGGAACACAACAGAGTTGAGAGACAGGAAGGCAGTAGGGAATACTTAAAACAACTAAACAAGCAATTAATTACAGCAATGAGAGGAGCAAAGGATGGGTTGATTAATAATATTATTGGTGCAGGGGACAACTAAATGATGCATCTAGAAATTTCTATGACTATGTCAGAAAACTGAGGGGAAGATATTCAGACAATTGTAGATAAAAATGGATTTTTTGTGATATTTATTGCAGGATCCAGTCAGTAACTGATATGATAAAGGAGCTTTAATGGAAGTCATTGGAAGACAGGAGGAGGGTGAAAAAGAATGCTGAGATATTTTGGCGATGGAGCTTGGAGGGACATTGATCAACAAATTAGGAATAGTACATGGAATGGAAAAGATGACTATGACCGGAGTGAGGCAGTGGTACATGCAAAAGAAAATGTTCATGATAAAGTCCGCGGTAGTTGGCCTAGCCCTGTAATTGATAAACTGATGGTGAAAATCAGTGATAAAATTCATCAAAATCTCAACTTTATGATTACAGATCTCTCACTTCATTTCCCACAAATTTCACAAAATTGTATTGGATAAGCTTGATTACCATGAGTTTTGTACAAGATGGGTGCCAAAAATCTTGACAAAAAAAAAGAAACAGCATCTTCCTGCATTTCTAAATTTCCTCAAAGAATATAATGCATTGCTTGATCATGGTATAACAGGAGATGATAGATAAAGCATGTCAATTGCGAGACAAAAAGACAGTCTATGCAATTAGGACACATGAGTTATCCCAGAAAATCAGTAAAATGTTTGCAGCCATAGTCAGCCAAAAATATTACAGCAACTGTGTTTTGAGACGCTGAGGGAATGCTTCTGGTTGATTTCCTCGAATGTGACACAACAATTGACTCAGAAAGTTATGTTAAACATTGAAAAAAAATTTAAAGTGATATGGAACTAGCATCTGGGAAAACTGAGATCAAAAATATTTTTTCCCCCAAGACAATGCATATTGACACACAGCTAATCATACATGACATTTCTTGGATGGTTTTGGATGAGATGTGTTTGATCATATGCTGTATTGTTTGGATCTGGCGCCCAGCAATGAAGACATGGCTCGCAATACAGTGCTTTGACAGTGACACAGAACTTCGTACTTGTGTAAATCAGTGGTTGAAATCTAAGGCAGCAGATTTCTATGTGTGGTTTGATATGTACCTCAGTTTAAATGGCAACTATGTAGAAAACAGTTTCAAATGTATTTGGTTGGTTTTTAATTTTAAAATGTAAGTTACTTCCTGGACAGACCTCATACATTATCTGTTTTAAACGTATATGTTGAGACTAATATATTTTAGTTGTTATTTCACTGTAAATATAAATGGTATTGAATTGTTCTACTATTTTCTGTCAGCTACCATTTTGTTCAGATGGCACATGTATTTGTGTGGCTAGTTCTTTGTACTTGTGGTGTTGGTTTTTGAGAAAGTTATTAAAATTGGCAAATTAATGAGATACATTAATTAATGAGATAATTAGTAGAATTAATTCCAGAGAGGCGCTAAGAATGGAAGTGTTCTCTATTTGAGAGAAGTGATGTTCCAGTTCTAGAATACTTTTTACCAAAGCAACTGTACTTTTGAGTTTACTATTAAAACACACATCTATTCAAATGATATACTAGAGAAAAGGAAGACATTGAAAGCAGGGTTTACAACAGTGATGTTATTTTCTTTAAATATAAAATTGAATAATTTAGTTAACAGAACTGACTGATGGTAATATTTATGGAAGTTACAAAATTAATCAGTTGGTCAACAAATTATAATTCAGAGCATGATTAAAATCTCAAAGCGAGATAAGTATGAGTGTCGACACATCGCTGGGTTCTTTACTGCAGCGGCTGGCATGTGAAGAACACAGAGTCTAAGTGGCCCCCTGGATGAGCTGGTTGCAAGTCCCGTGTTGGCTGGCTGCATGGTGGTGGTTGACAGTCCCTGGAGAATTTAACCAGGTGGGCTGTGTCCTCAGTCAGAAGGTCAAGCCCTCTTTGACCAGAAAAGTGTGTCCTCCCCTTGCTTGTTGCCCCCATTGAAAACTTCCAGGCCTCAATGATTTTGCCGGCCTGTGATATTTCAGCCAGTGGAAGCATTTGGTTGGGCTTCTAAGCTCTCCATTGGTGCTCCTCATGAAACATACAATTTATAAAAGTTTTTAACAAACTCTTCAATTTGCTGGGATTCCAAGAGAGGCATTCCGTAACCTGCCTTTTTCTAAGAAATGCACAAGGCATCGGGTCTTTGGTTTGCAACTTTCTACTGTTCCAGGAAAGCACCTGTTGGTACAGATCCAATAAGGTTCTTTGTGTTTTGTGAATATGCAAAGCTTTAACTTTATGGCCTGCAATAAATTGTTTGTCCTGTTAACACAGTTAGGAGTGGTGCAGAGGCTTGTGGAATTTTGCGGCCTAATCCGAATCTGGCTAAATAACATTCACACGTTTCCAATTAGCAAGTGGTACATCACATACTGTATCAACAAAACTGTTGTGAGGTTATTCTCTGTGGTTCACTGTATGAAGAAGATCAGGTATATGAACATGTTCTTGTGCTCTCCTGCTGTATTAGAGATTTTGAAAATTAATGCTTGAATAGATTATCTGGAAAGATCACTGCTTTGGTTAAACTCAGTCAATCACCATTTTATACTAGTTTGAGTCTCTCTGGAACAGAATATCTAACTTCCAAATAAAGTTTAATCTAACTACTCAAAAGGAATTTCACAAAATCTGAGAGTTACTGATTTTAAGATGTTCTTCTCATACAAATTAGATCTGAACACTCCCAGTATAGTTAAAATGCCATAGTCAGTACTTCAGTCCTTTAAGGTTGTAAGTTTTTTGTACAGGACAAAATATTCTGGTGCATAATTTACTCGCTCACACCTTAATCTTCGAATGATGAATAATCTGAATAAATGTCTCCATAATAATTGAATTATTGATATTAAATTTTCAAGTTCAACGTCACTATTCTATTTATTGTTCCCTCTCAGTATGTCAAATTTGTTGACCAATGTCATGTTGTACCCTATGGTTTTTTTTTTACTACTTTTGTATCATTTAGCTGGATTAACTTATTTGAACTCCTCCTATCAATACATCCTGCACAATTGATGCTAGCATATGGCCAAGACAGTTTTATAAAAGTCTAGCTCATCCTACCCACAGTACTGGATTAGCCATGTAGCAGAATTTAGTAAAAGCTATGGACCCATGCACCTTCTGGGGGGCCCTGCACCATGTTGGTGGGACCCGCGCCTTCTAAGGAGCCCTACCGAGCCTTTTTTTTTTCTTTCTAGCTCTACTTCTGCCCCGGACGGCAAAAACCAAGGGTCCCTTCTTCACCCTGCGCTGTTTTAATCCGGCACTGCCTAACCAACAGCCAAACATTTTGATGTCACGTCAAACTACTATCCTTAATTCAAATCTTTAATAACCAACCCTATCTATAGCAACTTAAATTAACTTCTTTCCTTAAAAATTTAACTTATATAAAAGTTTATTCCCTTATATGCTCCAATATATAAATATTCCTGCTAACTTTTTACAAAATAACTCCCTCACCATCACAAGCACAAATGTTGAATGATTTTCTGCTTTTATATTATGTTTGATATCATAAAACTAAACTGAAATCTATTGGATTTGATAAAAAAAAGTTACTTGTTGGGTAGAGGAATTCTTAAAAGCCTGAAAGCAAAGTTTTAGAGTAGGAAATACATTATCAAAAGAGGTGGAATTAAATATGGGAGTGCCACAGGGTAGTGTATTGGGACCATTGCTGTTCATAATTCTAATGAATGACTGTGCTGATGGACTACAGTCAGAGACAAGGTATTTTGCTGATGATATAATGATATACAATAGGATCAAAACAGGCAAAGACTTTGAACAGCTGCAGGGTGACCTGGATTGAATATCTAAATGGGTTAGTCAGCATGGAATGAAGATAAATGCCAAGAAAAGTCAGCTTATAAGGTACACAGATAAAAACAAAAGGTTAATTATGATTATAGGATATGGTCAGAATTGCTTGTTGAAAGCTTGAAGTGTAAATACCTTGGCATAACGTTGATAACAAACCCAAACTAGACAGAGCACATGGCAGGTGGAAGGATAAGGTTACAACATCCTTCATTTACTGGAGAGGGTGATCAGAGGATGTATCAGAGAAGTTAGGAAATTTGGTTACAAAAGTGTGGTTAGACCATTGGTTGAATATGGTGGTGTAGTTTGGCACCCACATTTTGGTTATCAAATACAGGAGTTGGAAGGTGTACAAAGAAGAGCACCTAGATTTGTTTGTGGAAATTATCGCATGACCCTCCTCAGTAACTGATGTGATAAAGGAGCTGGGTTGGGACTCATTGGAGGAAAGGAGGAGCGTGAAGACAGTGCTGGTAATGTACAGGGCATGTGTTGGAGACGGAGCTTCGAGGGATATTGATGAAAGAATTAGAAATAGTGCATGGAAGGGGAAAGGTGACCATGACCACGAGCTTACACTCGTTTTCATGCATATGAGAGTGGGAAAATTTTATTTTGTTGATAAGGGTGTCAGGGATTGGAAAAAAATTACCAACTGTAGTGATGAATAATTTTCCAAAAATGCTTAAGGAATTTAGAATTAAAATTGGTAATCATAACAGTAATTGGGGGGAGAAAAATTTAACTTTCCATATGACTTCTAGTTTGATAACATTGTCATTATTTTCCCATTCTTATTCCTTAAATTAATAAAATTGTGTTTTATGCTCTTGTGATCTTCTGATTTGTTTTTTTACAAGTATTTCAAATATTTTACCCCATTTTATACCATAAATCTAATATCATTTAAACTTTTTTTATGAGTGGTAAATTGTGATACTTTACTTATCACTTTCTGAACTATGAAAATGATCATGTATTATTTCAATTGTTACATTGTTTTTGTTTAGTGAGTTTCAACCCTAAACAAGCTATCAAATAAATAATTGTGTGCTTGTTATGTTCGATAAACTAAGTACATTCTATAATTCTAACTTTAATATCTTATTAGTATATATTAAATTCAGTATCAAGTAAAGAATAAAGTGTTAAAATCAGTAATTTTGTATGGTATCCTGACACCTTTTTAATATTAATTTTATAATTTCTTTTTTTCATAAATTATTAAGTTTCTTGATGATAAAAATTTTCAGATATCACGTGTTATTGGTTGCCAACCTATGTATGAATTAAGGACCCACATAAAGTTTTTTTGATTCATTTAATATATAGAAAGCAAATTTTTGAGGGTAGAATCAAGAATATTTTATTGCAGAATGTAAGTAATTTTCCCAATACTATACTAATGTTCTGCAATAAAATTTTGTGTTTGTTATGTTTTCCCCCTGCCGATATATTTATCACTTCCTGTATAGGTGGTAGCCATTTTATGCTGTAGCGTAGAATTCCTTTGTCTCTTCTCCTGGTCACTGCGTATGAAACAAGTGGTGAGTAACTTACTCATAATTTCTCCAGACTGATGTTTAACAGAAGCTATAGTTAGTGTTGTTATTATTATAATATCATTAATAATAAAAAATAATGATACTGAGATAAGTCTTAAATAAATATAAAGAAAATAATAAGTAGAAAATAAATGTTTGCAAGCACATGGGCAAATGGCTAATTAGAGCACGAAAATCATATAATTAGTTCTGTATTTATTTATCTCAGAATATGCTGGGTCTTTAAATGGCTTCAATCCCTATGTGCAAATGTTTTTCTTACTCCAGTCAAAGTTAGCAAAAATGAAACATTCAAAAAAAAACTGCTTTTGAGTAATTGTGATACTATGACAAAACACACACACACACACACACACACACACACACACACATATATATATATAATGGTTACAATGAAACTGCCAGCAGTAAAAATAAATACTCCACAAAAATAACAATATTTCAGGCCACGCCCTTTTCAAGATTGCTTCTCCTCTCTTCCCTTCAACTTTGTTGAGTGGTGGGTATAGTTTATCTTTCCACAAAAATATCATCTCTCAGCATTTCTTCCTAATCCATAGTTGCTTTAATTTTATTTATAACTATATATATATATATATTCATGAACGTAGCTGGGGAGGGGCAGGGTGGGGCACTTGCCATATCCTGGCTGGCTCCCTCATGTAGTAGAACAAAAAGTATATAAAAATAAAAACTCCCATTTCTATTTTTTTTTTTTTTTATTTTTTTTTTGCTGAAATTGATGCACAGTGCATTAGGTCATGACTACTCTAATGAGTTGGCGGTTGTATGTACTTGTGCATTTTTGCTGCAGTTCACAAATTTGAAAAAGAAATTTTATAAAAAATTTGCCAGAACCCTCAGATGATCAAATAAGTTAATTGTGTGTTTAATTTTCTTTTCAAATATATCCATTTTCAACAAGCATTTTTTATTGAATTTCCTTGTTTTTGCTCCACACTGAAGCTAATGCTGGCAACATCCTTGCATATATAACTAGCATTTATCAATGAAATCAGATGTGACCTTTCTGAAAATAAAATTACAATTTTTTTTCAGGAATTTTGTTTTTTTTAACTTTGTTGGCAAAGGTAATGGACAATCATATGACTTCTTATGGACCACTGCATTAAATACAAAGAGTAGATAGCAGTTTTATTATATCCTCAAAGATGGATATTAACCTGAAATTTAATAATGTGCTAGAATTTCACTTTATGTGTGAGCTTTCACATATTAAATAAAGATAATATTCAGGTCATTTACCACTGTTTGTTACCTCTCTATGAATTCTTTCTCCCTTTCACCTTCTTTATAAATCGTCAGTGTTAAGTTACTGAGAGATATGCTGAACTGTTTATTTGAAAGAGAGAAGGCATTTAAGAATTCTTGAAAATGAAAATAGGAGAATAGGCAAATTGCCACTGCAGCATCTGCTCCATTCCAAAGTGTTGGTACACAAAATGCTCACTAGAATATGTTTTCTCATAACCAATATTTTGTCAAGAAAATTCAAACCTCTTGTGGCAATCATGCATGCTTGGGCAACACATGTGTAGGTGTGCATAATTGTCTGGGTGTTTTTGTTCATATATCTTAACATTACTGTACATCACATTTTTGTGATCCTAATTTACTTTTTGCAAATTTTCATGTGTAGCCTACATTTACATTGTAATTAATAAATTTAAAGTAATTAATTGACATATTTAATAATTTAATGCTGTTAAAATAATTAATTTAATGTATTGGATAAAGGAAACAAATAAACTGCTGCGAGGCACTGAAAATAAGATAGGATAGGGAAAATAAACAGTTACCCGTCACTTACCACAGATGAAGGCAGGAGGGCGAGACGAACGTAAAAACACAAAAACAAACGAATTGCACAATATTTTGACTTTAGTCTTAGTCATGTGGGAGGCGAGGCCAGGGCCGGCGCTAGGAATTTCGAGCCCGGGGTAAACAGGTGACCTTTTTTTTAGCTCTACAAACTGGCTGGGTGACAATGGGGCAGATCCTTAGCTTCATGGCCTCAGGGCCCCTACAGTCAGTGAGCAGGGTCCCCCATCAGCCGGTGGGCCCGGGTACATTTGACCCGCTTACCCCTCCCTAACGCCGGCCCTGGGCGAGGCATATGGCATGGGGAAAGATGTGGTAACATCCCAACCCGCCACATGAATGAAGCACAGGCGGAAAAACGCGTGGTAGTGGTAGAATTGCCGTGGGGAGGGGCGGAGGGGGGGGGATAGGCTTGACCAGCAATAAAACTGAAACAAATCAATATAATCTTTGTGTAGCTTAATTAAAAAAGTTATAATTGAAAATAAAGGGAGATAGAAGAATTTAAATATCTATATATATTTTCCACCGCACTTGTGTTTACGATCTATTTCACGTTTCTTGTAAGTTAACTGTTTTTTTTGGGGTTCTGCTACTGTCACTAGAACCATTCGGTGTTCCATTTCCATTCATTCTGAAACCGTGCCATTTATCAGAATTATCTCTCTCTCCCTTTTTTTTTTTTTTTTTAAAAAAATCTTGCAAACCATAAACAAAATGTCTCTTGTATTAAAATGCCTTGCTGCATTCCGAGGACATGCCTTCCAACTAGCCAAATTACAGTCACACATCCTCTTCTTAAAAGCTTGTCTTAACCTCAATATTCCCCTTAATGGCCTCACAATTAAATTGCCAATATCTGGTTGCCCCCCCCCCCCCAACTTCACCCGTACTTACACACATTCCTGTACAGTCAGTCCTTAGCCTTGACTGCCCTACTGCTGCAACAATACAGCGACCTGGCCAACCAACACTCCAGACATCTTATATCTCTAAATAAAATACTGCTGCTGTCAACCCCACATGTCCTTCCTCACCTTCAACATATTTTGCAAAAGGCTGTAGAATCTATGGATAGGCATGCTCAAAATCATCTAGGCAAATTGTCCACTCTGTATCTTTCCCATCTCAAAGCAGGACAACCTCTCCCCTGCAAATTACCAGGACACAAACCCAGGTGTCAACCACCCCTCATTTCCTCACAACCATCTATTGCTCAGCTACTCAACATACCTCTACCACCTCCCTTAAAACCCACAGCTCAACCAGTCAGGCCGAATCAAGCTGCCAAACCCAAACTGGCTGTTATTAATCTGTCCTCTTCTCCGCTCTCAGAACCACAAATCTCAGTACTCTCCAAGGGTCTCACTTTCTCACCCACCCCCAAATTTGACCAGACCACCCTAGTACGTGACTCCTTAGCTTTCTGCCGCACACTCCGCTGGAGGTATCACTTTGCCTCAAAGAGCAACAATATTGACAGTCAGAATAACCTGGAGCCCAGTCTCCAAAGGTTCCAACCACCCTCAATTCTTGATCCACCACCTCTCCCAGAAAACCACCCTCTCCAATTGTTTCAAGATCTTGTTTCCACCAGTTTGGCTTCTCCTAGTTTCACAAAATCACTACCCTGTGACACCAACCTGACTCGTGCAGAAACCAGGGCCATCAGGGAACTCTCCTCTGATCCAGACTTGATCTTTCTACCGGCAGACAAGGGCTCAACTACGGTGGTCATGAACGGTTGTGACTATGTCAGTGAAGCACTGCGTCAGCTGTCTGATACCAATACTTACCGCCTCCTCAACCATGATCCCACACCTGCAGTGAATGATAAAATAAAAGTGTATATACAGGTTAGTGGACCCCTCCAAGGACTCACTCCCCATTCTGTCTCACTCCTCACTCCAAAAAAGCCACACACCTTCACTATACCTGCTTCCCAAGATTTATAAGCCTGGCAACCCAGGACGTCCCATAGTTTCTGCATATGGCTCACCCACTGAGCGTATCTCTGCCCTGGTTGACCAGCATCTACAGCCCATTGTCAGCCAGCTTCCCTCCCACATCAAGGACACCCGGCACTTCCTCTCTCGACTGGCTACAGTACCCACACCTCTTCCCCCTGACTCCCTTCTAGTGACGGTAGATGTGATTTCCTTATACACAAATATTCCCCATTGCCATGGGCTCAGTGCCTTGGAACATTTTCTAGACCAGCGTCCGCCCAATAGCCTCCCCACCAGATCTTTCCTGCTCACCTTGGCGGAACTAATACTAAACAACAACTTTTTCTCATTTGAGGGGAAAATCTATCACCAAGTGAGTGGCACTGCCATGGGCACTCGTATGGCTCCCTCATACGCTAACCTCTACCTAGGCCGCCTAGAAGAATCATTCATAACTTCAGCCCATCTGAAACCCCTTGTGGGTCAGATTCATTGATGATATTTTCATAATCTGGACCCACGGAGAAGACAACCTACTCAGTTTCCTCAATAAACTTAACACTGTCAGCTCCTTGAAATTTACATGGACTTACTCCTATACACAGGCCACTTTCCTGGATGTCGACCTTTCCCTCACAAATGGCTATATACACACAGCTGTCCATATCAAACCCACCAACCTACAACAGTACCTTCATTATGACAGCTGCCACCCTCATCACATCAAACGTTCCCTCCCCTACAGCCTAGGCATTCGAGGCAGTCACATTTGTTCCAATCAACAAGCCCTTCAACAATATGCCAGCAATATCTCTGAAGCCCTGATTTCCTGCAATTACCCACCAATTTTAGTTCACAAACAGGTTTCTCGTGCCACATCACAACCTATCAACAATCCAAAATCCTCTAAAACCCACCATAGCCCTGTTTTGATCACCCGTTACTTCCCAGGCTTGGAATCCGTTAACCGAGTCTTGAGACAAGGTTACGACTTCCTTCGAGCCTACCCTGAGATGAGAAACCTTCTTCCTAAAATCCTCCCTCACCCACCCAGAGCCTGCTTCAGCAGACCTCCAAACCTCAACCAACTCTTGGTCCATAAGCACGGGGTCCCCCAGCCTGCAAGACAGCCTCAAGGTTCATTTCCTTGCAACAGATCCCATTGCAAATTATGCAGTATGCACCCGCCTTCCACCACCTTTACCAACCCTGTAACTGGGGAAAGCTTTCCCATCACAGGATTTGCCACTTGTACATCCTCCCACTTCATATACCAACTCACTTGTAACCATTGCCCAGCCTCCTACATCGGACTCACAACCAATCCACTAGCCATCAGAATGAATGGACACCGACAATCAGTACATACCAAGAACCCTGACCACCCTGTATCTCATCATGCCACTATACATGGCACCAACGATTTTAATACCTGTTTCTCGGTCCGTGCCATCAGAGTCCTCCCAGATAAAAGCAGTATTTCAGAACTTAGAAGATGGGAACTGGCCTATCAGTACCAACTGGGGACCAGACAATCTCCAGGTCTAAATTTAAGATAGCATCAATTTTCCTCCCACCCATCCCCTCACTTCCACCTTCCCTCACAGAACCACCACTCACCAGAGCCTATCTTTATAGATTGTGATTTCGAATTTTAGTTTTAGTTTCAACTAATTTTTTTCCCCCCCCACTTGTGTCCATTGCTTGATTAACTGAGGTATACTACCCTTCCGCGTCAGGACCTTGTACAGTTTTGCTTTATACTTACCATTCATCTCCATTTTCCAGCCTGTACTCTTCTACCCCCTCCCTCACTTCCTGCCATGATGTATTTCCCCCAACATGAGCCACCGAAATTGTGGCTCACACAGTTGGCTGCCGGCAGCGCTTGCGTACAGCCATCTCACTTCTACTGAGGAAGAGCCATGCTCGAAAATTTTATTCTTTGTGTGTTCGTGTTTTTTTCGTGTACCAACGCCGCTGGTTTTTATCCTATCCTAATGTTCAATATATCCGCTTTTAGCGCCTTTGTTTCCTAACAATCTATATATATATATATATATATATATATATATATAAATGTATTAATAGATGTAATGTACAAATAAAAATAACTGACTGTAAAATGAAATGAGAGATGGCAAGTGACAGGTTTAACGTAGGTTTAGGCCAGGGGTGTGTCTGGTGGACATGCCACATGTGCTACCACTCACCTTACTTACCAACTCACCTGCATCCACTGCACTGCCTCTTACATTGGTCTCACCACTCAACAACTTTCCTACAGAATGAATGGCCACAGGCAAACAGTTTATACTTCCAACCCAGACCATCCCGTGGCAATTCATGCGACCTTCCATAATTCAAACAACCACAACACCTGTTTCACAGTTAGAGCTATTAGAGTTTTTCCTAATACCACCACCCCTTCAGAACTCCGCAGATGGGAACTAGCCTACCAACATATCCTTGACACCAGACACATCCCTGGCCTAAACCTACGTTAACCTGTCACTTGCCATCTCTCATTTCATTTTACAGCTGGTTATTTTTATTTGTACATTACATCTATTAATACATTTTATATATATATATTTAAATTTTTCTATCTCCCTTTATTTTCAATTATAACTTTTTGAATTAAGCTACACAAAGATTATATTGATTTGTTTCACTTTTATTGCTGCCTCCCCTTCCCGGCAATTCTACCACTACCACTTGTTTTCTGCCTGTGGTGGCGGGTTGGGATGTTACCACATCTTTCCCCCTGCCATATGTCTCGCCTCCCACATGACTAAGACTAAAATCGAAATATTGTGCAATTCGTTTGTTTTTGTGTTTTTACGTGTTCGTCTCGCCCTCCTGCCTTCATCTGTGGTAACTGTTTATTTTCCCTATCCTATCTTATTTTAATTTAATGTATATGTGATATAGCATTATCTCCAGTAGCAATTTTTCTTGTCACTGGTTTTGCGTTTCATGAATTTTTGTCTTTAGTCTCTTCTGAAACATACCTTTGTATAATGAATTTACATGAGTCCTGTGGCAAGTTTCATTTTTTACACAGTGGCAGATCTACGAATTTTCCAATCAGTGCAAAAACTGTGAGATTGCCACCCCTTTGAACATTATTTTCCCACTCCCACTGTCCCCGTGATATAATCTGCCCCCTTCAAACACTGATTTTACTGCCCCCCTCAAGCTGTCACTCATTACAAGTGCCTCGGTTTGCCTCCCTCTCTCTCTTCCCCCTCCCCCCTCCCCTCCACTGTTTGGACACATCTGATCGCCATTCCATCTGTCTCCTTTCTATACACAATTCAGTTTTATACCAAATTATTGTAAAGTGTGTTTGTGTTCATGTCTATTTTTCAATGCAATGAGTGTTGGGTTTACTTTCTCTATCATTCCTTATTTTCACTGTCAAACGGAATTTTCATTTTAAAAACTTTGGTCTAACTTTGTGTTTTTATAACGCTTCTCCCTGCATCGATGAAGTAAATGGCAATATGGGTACCTTTTGGATGAAATTTGTAGGTAAATATATATTGTTTCTATACTGGTCAAAATGGAAATAATATTAATAATTGGCTTTTTATAATTTTATCAGCTGCATTTAAAAAATGTACCATGGATTTCACAAATTTTAAATTTGATTTATAAAAGTTGCATAACTGAAGACTATTTATTTATATGGAAAGGACAGATAAAGTACACCCAACACTCAGCAAAGTTGAATGGAGCAGGGCAGCAGCAATACAAAACAACACACAAACACAGAAAATACAATATTTTGGATCAAACCCTTTATCAAGCCTTGCATTCAGCACAACCACTCATAGAATTTAGAAGTTTATTTATGCGCAGTATAAGTTTTATTTGTATTGTTTCATATTTTTTTCTCTTTATGAGGCACAAAATAATTTCTTAAAGAGAAAAAAATATAGAAGTACATTTTTGTAATATATCCCATGGTTGCATTTTTATGACTGACCTACACTTGCACTCAAAGATTTCTGTGATCTTAATAAATAGTTTCCATACTTCTAGGATTATGCATCATGCATGAACTGCCAATTTTTCAGCTGAACTTGTTCAGATTGCCTATTCTTGCAATACATATTTGTTTTTTATTGTTATTTTTTAGGACTCCATACCTTACAAGTGAGAAACAGAATGGATTTAATCATTTGCTTTTATATCCATCTGTTTGTGCCTCCATCATAACTTTAAATTAGAATTCACAATTGCAAAATATATTTCATTTAATAATCTTAGCATGATTATACCACAAAACTTCTTGCAGGATGAAAACTTGTCATGATAGAATTTAGCGTTGATTTCATGGGCTTGCGATAATGTTTTCGGTAATATTTCTGTTTAGCTCACTGATTGTTATGCTTGCAGGTTCATTTATGTTCATAAATTATAACACAGTTCACTTTACATATCACTGTTGATTTATTTACATCCTTTCACAAGTGTCTCCATCACCACCAACAGTTATTTTAGATACTTGACCGTGGATTGTACTTCTTCTCTTACAATTGCAGGTTCTGATCATGCTTCAGTCCGACAATGTTCTGACCACTGATTCCTAACGGCTCTCAGTTCTCCACAAAACACTTGTCTAAAAAACTGAAAGGACAGCATCCAGTTGCTTTCTGTTTCCACTTTATACTTAATAAATGGGAAACATGGCTTGCGTTACTCTTACATACACTGTGCTATCACTTTGCTTTTCATTTATTGGGACTTCCAGCTTCAGACTACTTACAACAACCACTTTACTAGTTTTATACTGTGCGCTTCCACACTCAACAATGCTTCATGGAACAACTGAGCCTTAACAAATAATTAATCCTACTTATTTCTCTGATTATTTTATACTTCCAAAATATTTTATTAATCCTCAATATCACCCAAATGCATTAAATTTACAACTACCTATCCACTCTTTCTGCATATTGATGACATAATTGTGTCATGCCACAAACTATTATAGGGTGTTTGTTGAAAGGCTGAAAAACTCCTGTTAGACTATCTTAATGATACCAAATGCCAGCTGGAAACCCAGAGATCATTCTTTTTATTCCATTATTTGCGATTAATCATAAAACAATACAATTTATCTTGTTCCCTCCTCCCATTTCCCCAACCCCACTTAATATCCATAACTGCTAATTCAAAGTTTCTTTCAAAATTAGCAATGATGTTAAGTTTTATAAATTTTGCAGGAAAACTATAATGATTTTAATGAAGTTAATGATTTTCATAAAATAACTAATGATTACTTCTTGCAAATTTGATACTTTATGAGACAGTTCTTTTCATTTAAAAATCATTTTTATCATGAAAATGATATTAAAAAAATTGGAAAGATAAAGAAAGTAAGCCCTTGGCACATCCTACTGGGCACATGAGCACACTATATTTGAGTACAAATTTTAATCATGATTAGGTGAATACATATGACAAGGGGAAGTACACCCACCAAACCCACCACAAACAAGATACAGGTGCTGATGGCAACCATGGATGTGGATTGTGGAGAAACTGGACAATGATAACTATGCTGAAGTATAATCTCAGTAAAGGCCAATCAAAGTAAAATCAAATGAATTAAAATGATAAAAAATAATGATTTGACTTGGTAAGAGTTTGGTGTACTTTCACTATTGTACTTTATTTTCATACTATCTTAAAGTATATTTCTCTTTACTAGCATCATTGTGCATTTCATAGCACAAATTTTATCATTTAAATAAAAAAGGATAGGGAAAATGACTCATCAATCACCAAAGTTGAAAGCTGTGACGAATGAAAAACATATGAGATGAACAAAAACATATAAATCATTTAAAAATGATATATATTCAGGAATTTTGACATACTCATTTAATAATTTATATGATTTTTCACCATTTTTTTCCTTTCTTTTTTCAGCTTACTCATTGCAGCTTTGCGATAATTGTTCAGGAAAAAGAATTTCTAACAGAAAATCAAATTGGAAAATCTGATATGGTAAGTGAATAGAGGAAGTACATACATTGAGTTATATAAACTTAATTTTGCCAATACTTTATCAAAATTAATTAAAAGAGCTGTGAGCATACAGAAAATAAACAGTAAAACACATTTAGAGTCTTTTTCTAGTAGTTACCAACTTAAAAGTAACATTAAAGTTCGATTGTAATGTAAAGTAAACATGTACTGCATAGTATGTTTGGCTTATTGTTTAACAGATTTTGTTACCTTCATGTACAGAAATGCAGAAGGAAATTATGATTCAAATGGGGTACAATACTTTAGGTCAATAAACCTATATTAAGGATATATTCAAGATTTAGTGATACTCTAATGCACATGAAAAAAAATCTGTTTTTTTTTTTTTAATTTAACAACTCCAATTTTTCAGTTACAATAACTTTACAGCTCAGATAAAGCAGGAAAAGTTAAGTCATATTATATGGAAAAATAGAATCTGTAGTCACAGCAGAAGTGAGCGTCTTGGAAGAAAAATATGTTTTGGGTAGATTTCATGTTTCAAATTGTACAGAAACTTGTCATAGCAAAGAGAGTACATTAAAATGAAAACAGGAGTTTTACTGTGCACATAGAGCGATTTTCATAAGGACTGTAGTAATATTCAGGCTATAAAGAGGAAAAGAAGATTTAAATTTTGAACGAGAAAATTGCGGTATGACATCATAATGCCTCGGCAACAATTATGAAAGAGAGCTATATAAAAGAGATTAGATAGCAAATAAATAACATAACAATCAGATAGAAAATTAAATTTAATAAAGTTTTACATAGCTTACATATCAGTAGCACTCGTATTTTCAGAAATAAACAATATGGTATTTACAGTTTTTCAATTAATGGACAATTACAGTTAAGAATAGTTTTTATTATAAAATCAAGCGATGTTATACATCTATAGAATGTTGTAAATAACTACGCTCAAAGAATTTTTGAATTAGAGGAAATTTTGTGTTATTAAAGAACTGCTATACTTAGGGGGAAATTTATAATAACTTAATTTGAAATTTATACTGGGAGCTATAACATATAAAATTTTCAACAAGATTGGAGAAGAAATAAGGATAAGGTTGCGTAAGAACTAAGAAAAATTCGTAACAGCGGCCATGCTCTATAAAGGATGCATGAACAGCCATGTTACAGTCAGTGTTTCAAGAGACTTTGTAGATAGAGGATTTACGTGCAGGGAGGAAATTATTCCATATGCTAGGCAGTAGATGGTGAAAGCAGTAGAATCTATCTACTAAGAAGTCAAAACATCACTTTATTTGGAAAGTATTAGGTACATAGCATTGTCAAGAATGCCATTTCTAACTCTATTCTCATTGGTTTGATTCAAATATCATAAATAAAAGACTTATTAAAAAACTTAACAACTTTTTTTAGACCTTTATACCTAGGAACCAATTCAGTAGGTGGATGATCCAATGCTAGGTCAGTCACACTTTGTGCTTTGATTAGCCCATCCAGCTCTTCGTTATCTACATCCGAGGTATAATACATCAATGGCCAATTGTGTGAGAAAACATAATTGCTGGTACAAAGGCATAAATTCACCAACTTTTACAATGATACTTGTTCCATCAGATCTCAAGCCAATTACATCAGTTTAGGGATCGAGCCCAAAGCTTGGTAGCTATTTTTTAACAAAACTGCATGAACCACATATTCTAAGCAAGCCAAGATTAAAATCTATTTCTTTGTGGTGAACATAAATATTCAAATGATGATTTTTTGGGATATCCCTCATCAAAACTCAACAAAAACTTTGTCAAAAACTTTGTCATTGTTTTGTGAGATATTTAAACTGAACAATCATGTCAACTTTTACAGTATTTGAAAAATTTGAGCCCATAGATCATATGGTGTCAGCAGAATTAGAAAGTTGAAGTCCACTTTTTAAAAACAGATACTTCAAATTTGATGATGCATAGAAATAAGTTATGTTAAAAACATTTTTTGCAAAGCAATCTGGAACAATTTATTCCATAAAATTATTCTTTTTTGAAATAGCTGTCAATAGTGTTAACCTTCTTTTTGTATTACTCATACTTCCTTCTCCAAAACATTTCCAATAGAATCGTTTTATGTGTGGAGATAATTTTGCAACAGGATAACATAACTCAAATTATAGTAATGCATACAACAAAAACAAATGGGAGTTCTTATGGAAACGTAGAAGTAAATCTATTTACTTACAAATCATGAAAGATGACAAAAACACACATTTGTTGTCAAATGTGAACTTGAAGGGTACAGGAAAACAAACCAGATACTCCGCCGTGGGCAAGATTTCTTCGTTCCTTCCCTGAAATGCGTCTCCTCCTTCCCAAAATCCTACCCACTGCTCCCCGCACTTGCTTCAGCAGATCACCCAATCTGTATAACATCTTGGTTCACAAGTATTTATCTGCTGACTCTCCTAGACCTCCACAGGGATCTTTCCCTTGTAACAGACCCCGCTGCAAAACTTGCAGCATGCACCCTGCCACCACTACTTACTCTAATCCTGTCACAGGCGAATCTTTCCCTATAATGGGACATGCCACATGTGCTACCACTCAACATATTTACCAACTCACCTGCACCCACTGCACTGCCTTTTAAATTGGTCTCACCATTCAACAACTTTCATACAGAATGAATGGCCACAGGCAAACAGTTTATACTTCCAACCCAGACTATTCCATTGCAATTCATGCGAACTTCCATAATTCAAACAACTTGTAAGGAACTAGGCCGATACTGGGGTTGAAGTATAGCCTAAGTGCCTTAACTTACACTCTTGATGTGGACTCAAAGTTCTCAGTAAAACTTGCTAAATATTTTGAATTTGACCATGTAGCCTTGATAGTTCAACTTGAATGCTTCAGGTTGCCACAATATTTGTTGCCCCACAAATATTGAAAAGGGTTACTATTTAGCTACAAATTGACAACAATTCAATTTTCAAAACTCTTCCAATTTATTCAAAATAAAACCAAAAGTTCAAAACAGCATTCTCAAAGTTGATTTGGCTCATCGAACATACGTTTCCAAAAATTACAGGTTGTGGAGAGAAACTTAACCGACCAAACCCCTTTAGTAAATTAAAAGTTCACATTAGTCATTAAAGTTAAGATACGACACGACACGATCCAACATGGTTGAACTAGCCAGCATGGCGAGTTACAACCAACTAAGCGAAACGACGGACAGGAACAGACTACCGACAGGAACAGACCACAGGCAGGAACAGACAAACCATAATGGCGGCGGGGTCTTTTTATAGAAACGGCTAGAACCAGTGACGTCAGCAACTGTATCACATCCTTTTGCTTCCCGTAGCTCAAAGTATGTGTAATTTATTTGACGATCCCGACTATTAAAAATGTTCAAACTTTCACAGTACCTGGACTTATCTACTAGAAGTCCGACGGCAGTCTCTTGAGAAATTTAGAGTAATTAATTTTAAAGTTTTAGCTGTTTAAGACTCCGCGTAGTGATACATTCAAATTTGGTGTTCTAGAATTTTACGCGCGTGCACAACAATCCGCGACAATCTATTTTACAAAAACTTAGTTTCCGGACAAATACTAAAACTTTTTGATGAAAACCCATATATGTATGAAATCGTCTTAATTAGGGCTATCTGCTGATGTAAAATTTAAATTGATATCTCTTTTAATAAAAAAGCTTATTTTTTTCTTTTAATTGAAATTGCTAATTAAACTTTGCTGAATTACTTAATCTTATTGCCAAAATATCGGGGATAGTGCTGACTACAGCTGGTGATAAAAGTTCGGTTGTAGCTTCACTGGATTTAAAGATATTACAAATCTTAGGATTCTTACTTTTATGATCGCGTGTTTCAAAACTTGAACAAAGCGGAATATCTCTTAAACTAAACGTTTCCCGATATGATAAATACACTTTAAAATGATTTTTATGATGAATTGTAACTGTGACCAAGATTACAGGAAAATTCCTTGAAAACTACTTTTTCTCGAAATTTCTAAGTCCCTCCTAAGCAAAACTAGAATTTGCCAAAATCCTAAGGTCCTTACAAACTTCTACACCTGTTTCACAGTTAGAGCTATTAGAGTTTTTCCTAATACCACCACCCCCTTCAGAACTCCGCAGATGGGAACTAGCCTATCAATATATCCTTGACACCAGACACACCCCTTGCCTAAACCTACGTTAAACCTGTCACTTGCCATCTCTCATTTCATTTTACAGTCAGTTACTTATATATGTACATTTTGTCAATTCATTTTTTATATATTTAAGTTCTTCTATCTCCATTTATTTTCATCTATAACCAATCTAAATATAATTATAACTTTCTGAATTATGCTACACAAAGAGATTATAATTCAGTGATTTGTTTCACTTTTATCGCTGGTCAAGCCTATCTCCCCCCCCCCCCCCTCCTCGCAATTCTACCACCACTACGCGTTATCCGCCTGTGCTTCTTTCATGTGGCGGGTTGGGATGTGACCACATCTTTCCCCCTGCCATATGTCTCGCCTCCCACATGACTAAGACTTATGTCGAAATATTGTTTGTTTGTTTTTGTGTTTTTACGTGTTCGTCTTGTCCTCCTGCCTTCATCTGTGGTAAGTGATGGGTATCTGTTTATTTTCCCTATCCTATCTTATTTCTCAGTGCCTCACGGCAGTTTCTTCGTTTCCATTATCGAAACCAATAAACTGACAGAGATGAGTTTAACTGAAAATTGGCAAATGGGGGGGAGGAGGGGGAGGGGGGAAGATAATGCAGACTGAAAAATGTTTTTGCCCCATTTTACAGCTTGTGGAACTGCTTAATTTTTTTGCAGGATATTCCAGACTGCCAATTAATGCAGGATCCCACAGGATTGAGGGATCCTGCATTGTTGGATTGCAATCCCTAAATGACACAACAAGTCATCGGAAGACCCCATATAAATATTTAGCTATCCTTCATCTATAGCCTTCCATAATTGCAAAAAGTGTTTCTAGTGCAGGATGTTGTAGATGAACTGACCTTCTGATTATTTTACATTTCATTAGATGGTGATCTAAGCCACCAAATCATTTCCTCAAATGATTCATGAATGATTTTTGTCATAGTGCATTGACATCGTGGAAAAGTCTATCATTGTTTGTGACAATGAAGGCCATGAATGGTTGCAAATGGTTTCCAAATTATTGGTCAGTTCACTTTAATCAGAGATCTCAGTCTATGCTGTACAAACACAGCCCATACCAGGACAGAGTCACAACCAATTTACAAAGTGCCTTCCTGACAAACTGGATCCAATGCTTTGATGGGTCTGCACTGCACTTGAACCCTACCATCAGCTCTTACCAACTACAATAGTCACTCATATGACAACAAAACCTTTTATTGTCAAACCAATATGTTCACGAGTCCTGCGGAGGCGCTATAGCTAATTGTATTTTGCAAGTAGAGGCACTTGTGCTGGGCTTCTGCTGCAATACCCTGAGACTAGACCACGGTTTTGAGAAGCTGAAGTTTGAGAGTCTAAATTTTGTGTAATCTGTGAACTTTAACAATCATTTTTAGAGACTGAACAATTGTGAATGAATATCAAATATTCCTTAGAAATAATCAGCAATCTACGCAAGTGATAGAAATCTGATTTGCACCACAGATTTTAATGTTTGTATCAGGATAACTGTGAAGTTTGATAAAATTAAAATCAGTGAAGCTTGAACTATACTATGTTCACTCTCAAGTGGCGTGCCAAGGTCATATTCCCCTCGCCCCCCGCCTCACCTCACCACCCCCTCCAGTTGCCTTCCCCTCTGAGCAGACCGCTGCCTACAGGCAGGCAGGGCGCAGTATTGTCGTATTTATACCACCAGTACATCGTTAAAAAACGCTGTACGTGAAATGGCGTCAGATAGTTATATTAGGCGACAGTCAAAAACAAAAATTTCTGACGTGTATAATTTTTTCAAGACGCTAAAAAACTCTGAAAAGAAAATTAATATACTTTTTCGCAGCGCTGCCATTTCTACGGATTTATCCGTAGATCTACGGATTTTTATGAACATTTAGGATTTTCGGATTTTGTTAAAATATCTAGGTATTTTTTATACTTTTATCATTTGTCGATATTTTATTATATTTTTGTGCTTTTAAACTTTGAGCGTATAGTGTTACTGCATTACAGAATTGCAACCGCTCGTGTGAACCAACGATTGAAATAAATCTCATATTTGTTTGGTTACAGATTATATAGATATTAAAAGACTGCAATACAAAATTACCGACGCAATCTTTATACACGGTGACATGCTCGCTGGCACGGTTTACAAAGAAGTGGCTTCCGAGAAGGCTTATCCAATATCCGAGAATTAAAGGGGTCGCAGTTTTTAACATTTCCTATTACTAAATTTAATTTCAACAAAAAAAAAAGTATGGTCGCTAAAAAAAAAAAAAGAGAGAGAGAGAGAGTAGGTCAGCAGCAGCGGTGATAAAAGTGACGATGTATAAAACATGTTCAGGGATATTTCTTACTTTGAATGTAGAATATTATTTTTGTAATATTAAAGACCTGGGAATAAAAAGTATTCTTAATTTTGACTGTTTCATCGATAATTATTGTTTCACTCTTTCAGTTAGCGAGTCTCCGGATTTTTGCACCCAATCTGCGGATATTTTAGCGGCCATCTACGCATATTGAAAGCCAAGTGTCTGGCAGCACTGCTTTTTCGGGAACCGCAAAAAATTACAGAAGAGGCTTGTGGCGTATTTTTATGAAACCGTGCAGCGTGTATGTAGCGAAGCGAAGCTGAATGTTCAGGTCATCCTTTTCTTCTCCAAAGAAAAACATTCACCGAGGAATAACCGGTCATGGAGATGGATGACTTCCAGAAAATATATCATTCGACGTTCTGTAATAGACTTCTATGGATCGAGGCGAATATCCTACCATAAGGAAACTGACGATCAGCAAATCATGGATTCGTTGAAGGGGCCTGGTTTTAGTGTTTTCAATATAAATTTTTCTGGCGTCCATCACCAAGAAATCTGTAGTGAAGTGTTCAGAGAATGGTTTTCTAACTTGCTTAAGAGCCTGGAAGAAGGGTGTGTCCTCGTAATGAATAATGCAAGTTATCACTCAAAACCTCAGAAAAAATCCAGTTACTACCACTTTCATTTCAAAATTTATACGACGTGTCTAGAGAATTAACTTCCACTGGAAAACACATCTAAACTTGGATTTTAATTCTCGAAACTGTCTTTGCGCAACTTTTAAAACTAAAAATAATGACTAGAAACAGTAAATTATATTCATTGATGTCATGTAAATAATTTTTATCTTTATTAGAAAATTAGGTGGACAGACAAAGTAAGAAATGAACGAGTTTTAGAAATGATGGGTGAGAAAAGAAGTTTATGGAAGAAGCTTACAGGAAGAAGAGACAGGCTGGTAGGTCATATTTTGAGACATGCTGGATTGGTTAATTTGTTAGTGGAGGGAACAGTTGAAGGTAAGAACTGCAGAGGTAGACAGAGATTAGAATATATGAAGCAGATAATTGAGGACGTGGATTGTAAGGGGTATGTAGAAATGAAGAGGTTAGCACAGGATAGGAAGGGATGGAGGATTGCATCAAACCAGTCTAAAGACTGACGACAGCAAAAAAAAAAAAAAAAAAAAAAAAAAAAAAAAAAAAAAAAAAAAAAAAAAAAAAAAAAATGTAACATATGAAATTGAAGTTGGTAAATAAGCAGCTTCTACGACACATTGTCGCGGGTTCGCGTATTCTAAGGTATAGGTTATTGATTTGAAGCCTTTATTCAAACTCATCGTAGTTCCGATTCACATCCAGTTGCACCAGCAAGCCAGATCTCACGCCTGCGGCAATGTTATCTTTTGTAACGAAGCACGGAGGTCTCAGGTTGAGCACGTATCCAGCCTCCGGCTACCCACGCCTGTAACTTAGTACATAGCTTACGGACCGCGTTATGCCAGTTTCTTATCGCAGGCTGCTCCTCACTGAAATTTCAGCAAGCCTGTATACCGCAGCAGTTTTCCCGACTGTGTGGGATGGTGCTTACTTAGAGGGAACCCACAGCATATAGAATAGCTATGCGAAGCTTATGTCAGCCTGGAAACCACCACAATAGGCAGTCCCCACTACTCGCACTATAACTCCGCCCTGACCATCTCCACTTAGTCGCTAGTGAGCCAATTAACATCATCTTTTATCCCCCACCAGAATCCCTAATCAGTTTTCCTGTAGACATGGAGCCACCGCTCTAGTCAGTCCAACTTACACCTCGGCAATATGCCTGCAGACTACACTCTAAGGTTGTAGGCAGGTGCCCAAGGCGAACAACCACAGCTTCCCTCTCTCCAGTCTGTCGTATTAAGTGGGAAATTGAAAGGTTTCCGCTCGGCCGATCACACCCACGCGACAACATGACCTCACTAATTTCGCTCATGACAAATAATTAAAATGCTCGATTTTACTAAAGAAAACATCACATGAAATGTAATATATTGTCTCACATACGTTTGTGAGGATGATTTGCGCATGACGCGGCAGCTGTTTCCCCTTCGCCTGTAGGGGTGGGGTAGCGGAGTGGGGATAGAGCAAAGTGACCTTGGCCCGCCTTTCCCAAATGAAAACAGTATAGTATTGAATTCTTATGTTATTAACATTAGAACCTTATTTCATATGTATAAAGAATATTGATGTTGGCTACATATAGCATATTCAGCTTTATGACCAATCTAAGTGTGACTGAGATTGAGAAACAATGTTTCTATCAGGTTGTAGAAGTAAACCTAGAAAGCAATGTCTCACATAGATAATGCATTCCAGTAGTGATGAAAAAATAGACTATAAATCTGGTACAAGCCTCAGCTTTTGTAAGAATTTACTGAGGGAAGTATTTTAAAATCTTGGAATTAGTGAAACTGTGAAGTAAACAAAGACATAATTGAATCATTTGGTAGAAATTTGAATTAAAGGAGATTAAGATAGGGAAGTTGTTAATAACATGTGAAAATGAAATAAAACAGTGAATTCAGTAATTTCAAGAGGGGAAAAAATTAATGATATTTAATCTAATTAGATTTTATGTAAAGCAAGTGTTTGAATAAAAGTAAATAATCTTGTATTAAAGAGATTAGAGGGAGGGGGATTAAATACAAAATAAACTAGAAGAAGAGGGCAACATTTTTATGATATTAGATGTTGGAAAAGTTTAAGGTTCTCAAAATCGATGCTTTTTTATTATTATTATTATTTAATTTAATTGCAATGGAGCACAGGCTCTCCGTGGCAATTTCCCTACCCACCCATCCTGCACCTACCTACATTGCCCTCAACAAATTTTACCTTTAAATCTTTCAAAGTTTTTCGGTAAATATTCATCATTTTCTCCTGGTAACTCATTCCAATCCCTACACCCCTTAACTAAAAAAGAGAATCTTCCTACACCCTTGTGCCTGAAATTGAGTGCCAGCTTGTGGTCATGGTCATCTTTTCCCTTCCATGCACTACTTTGTCATACATATTGCAATATCTTTCCATGCCTCATCACCAGTATATGCCCTGTACACTCCCATACCCTCGTCATTCTCCTCCTGTCTTGCAATGAATCCCATTCCAGCTCCTTTTATCATATCCATCAACTGATTGCATTCTGCGATAATTTCCAGAAACAAATATAGCAGCCCTTTTTTGCACCCTCTCCCGACTCCTGTATTTGATACGTAAAATGAGGGTTCCCATACTACACTACCATATTCGAGCAATGGTCTGACCAAAGTTTTTGTAGCCCAATTTCCTAGACTTTCTCCATACATCCTCCTCATCACTCTCTCATAACAACGTGCAGAACTTTGAAACCTTTTCCTACCACCTGTCCTATATGTCCAGCCCAGATAAGTTTGTTATCTATTCAAAGTAATTTCCAAGATATTTACATTCTCAAGTCTTCAGAAGCAATTCTTTCCCTACCTTATATTCATAATTAACCTTTTGTTTTTTTATTTGTGTATCTAATAAGCTGACTCTTCTTTGGCATTTATCTTCATTCCATGTTACCAACCCATTAGATATCCTTGTCCAGATCACCCTGCTAACTGTTTACAATCCTGCTATCGTTTTGATTCCTTTTATACAGCATTATGTCATCTGCAAACAATCTAATTTCAGATAGTAAACATCAACACAATTATTCATTAGAATAATGAATAGCAATGGTCCCAATACGCTACCCTGTGGCACACCCATTTTTACTTCCACTTCTTTTGATACATTTCCTACCCTAACTTTCTGTTTTCTACCTTTTAAAAATTCTTCTACCCAGCAAATGACTTTCTTATCCACTCCAATGGTTTTTACCTTATTTACTACCATTTTATGGCTTACTCTGTCAAACGCCTTAGACAGATCTAGTGCTACACTATCAATTTGGCCTCCCTTGTCCATTTCATCTGAAATATCTTGCATATATCCCACCAACTGAGATTCGCATGAATATCCTTGCCTGAAACCATGTTGCCTGCTTGAAAACCAATTACGTTCCTCACATATATTTCTGATGTGGTTGCATATCAATCTTTCCATTAATTTACCTACCACTGATGTCAAACTGATTGGCCTGTAATTCTCAACTCTATTTCTCACCCCTCCCTTATGTACCGGTACTACTATTGCACTTTTCCAGTCCTGTGGTAAGCAGCAAGTGTCTAGACTCAATTTAAATAATATTTCAAGATAAGGTACAATGTCACATCCGGCTATCTTTAAGATATCTGTAGTAATATTATCTTCACCAGCCCCTTTATTTTTTTCAGCTTTCTTATTTCCTTCATGATTTCCTCAGGATGGATATCAAATTTTTTACTATCGTCATTTCTAATTGTGTTGTTAAGCTCGTTCTCCGAATTAGACCCTCCTGTTTCTGATTCATTGTCCCTAATGCTTTCACTGAACCAGTTACTTAAAATCTCTGCCTTTTTCAAATCGTCAGTAACTTCTTCTCCATCCTTATCTATAAGTGTCTCTACATCCTCCCTTCCCCTCAGTTTCCTGATATAGCCATAGAAATTTCTAGATGCATCAGTCC